>JAHLJT010000631.1:186683247-187083247 GCA_031308135.1 Acheta domesticus | reverse complement strand
AGCCCGCCGAATTCAATCATAGGAAATCAATTTTAAATTAATACAAAACGTGTTTCGCTCAACAGACCACTTGTAAGATCATCAATACAGTATTTAAGGTTCTTATATACGGGGATGCTCAGCATCTCAGCGTCCCCTGACGCTACGCCACTGATGGATAGCAGGCGCGGATCCAAGGGGGGTCACGGGGATCATGACCCCCCCCCCAGAATGATGAACTATCACAATTTGGTGTGTGAAAATTTTGTGAGAAACTAACATATCTAAAAAAACTCTTGAGACACTGATAATCTTTCCAGTGTCCCTTCAGAATCGGGACTGACCAAGACTTTTTTGAGACGTTTTCATATATTTTCAGACTATTCTAGAAATCTCTAAAAATGTAGTAGTGCTGAAACTAATGAATTTATATAGAAATTGGAATTAAATTTGTATAAAAACCTACGTGTGTTCAAGATCACTTGAAGTATATTTTTAGTACAAAGAAATATATCTAAACAAGTAACATATCTAAAGTCGGAATCAAATACACTGCATGTTACTAGCGTTGCCAACTTAAAGTGAATATTTGTCACTAACTGAAGGAGACAATTGGGGGGAAATTGACGTCAACACATGGATTCAGCATAAAAGTCATAACTGTTGTTCAAAGGGAAGAGAACTCGCTAAACTTAGTGATAATATGTTTATAAAATTGGCAACAATCTTGCTTTTAGGTGTGTGTTAGAATTCAGTATCGATGATAAAAACGAATTCATTATCGGAACTCCTATCGAACTCAATGTTTATTTACCTAAAAATGCTTAATGTAATCAGTAACGGCGTACCTAATTTGATCATTGAAGTCTGATGCCGGTTTTGGTTTTGCGAGAACGTAAGAATCCGCTTTTGGCACAAGGTAAGGCTATCAACAGGGGTTAGTGGTTAAGATTTGTCGAAAAGAATTATAGTTAGAGAATTTTAGTTCGGCTGATGAGCGAGGATAGTCTGACGCCTAAAATACAGTGGCGAAGCTAGAGTCGTGCAGTTGTGTATTCTGAAAATCTTATCCTACATTTTTTCTAAATTAGCTCCATTCATCGTTTTTTATTCTACAAAAACGTCAATTTGTTCTTTAAAGCTGTCGTTTCTGCATAGTTACTTTCCCATTTCATTTCTCAGGAATGTCTTAACTTTTTAACACATTACTGCCCAAAATGATTTAGTTCGCATAGCGCTCGTCCATTGTTGTTGCGTTCGTACTCTGGGCATTAATACATCACATAATACATTAATACATATCACAATATTGTGATAGTTCATCATTCTGGGGAGGTCTGACCCCCGTGACCCCCCTTGGATCCGTACATACGCTGAGCATTAATGGGTGAATGTAATCATATTCCTTTCACATAATGCTGTAGATAAAGTTAGACTGAGTTGTGTGTGCTCATTTTCGTCTCACGAGACTCTGACACGCATTCTCGTTTTTTCTGGGCAGTTCCAGTTGTCGATGTGATTTTTTTTTACATCATTTGAGCTTGTGGCACCCAATCATAGTCAACTACTGTTCTTTGCCTACTGTTCTGCAGTTCTCCTTTGCGAGAAGGAAATGCAATCGGTGAACTCATTCCGCACAGTAATCATGGCATCTAGCGAGGAAAGTGGGAACAAACCGCGTTGACAGGCAGAGCCGACCGCGCAGTGCAATGCCCACGGATCTCTTACGATAATCTACGTTTCCGGTGGTACATTCGAAGTAGGCACGATCAACTTTCATGAGAATAAAACATTACTGATATTTCGAGGAATCGCCACACATGAGAATTGCGGTCGGAAGTTTGGAACGTATTCGCCCGTGGTATTATGAGATGAATTTTACCAGGATTGTTACCAAAAATACCAAGTTGATACCAAAAATAATACAATATTGCACTCAGAGCAAAAACAAGAAACATAAGATGCAAGAAAGAGAACTAACAGGACGTGAAATTTGTCCGAGGAATTTAAACCGCAGAGCAACCAGAGAATGTGAAAAGTGCAAGAAAACAGTAGAACGGACATCATATCCATTGTATAGGTCGTGAAAAACATTATTACTGAACTCTGTAGATACATTTTCAAATTAACGTTTACCATATATTAAAGTTTACGCAATTATTTTTCATTTTATGAAAGAAAAAAATGCTTTAATGTATTGATGGATTTTAAAAATTTGTTAATAATTTTAAATAACTAAGTACTCGATAAATAAGGTTAAGTTGTAAGTCACATAAATACCGAATTATGTTTGTTTATAATGTTCGAAGGCATTTAGCCAAAGAAATTTTCCCTGGGGTCTGTTTACTCCCGGAAGACAATTTACGTTCGTATGCAAGACGCCCGTATTTTGTTATTCATCATCTTTAACGGTTTTACGTTTTTATACCTTGGACTTAAAAAGTGCTTCCCCTACTAAAATTATCACCGCACGCCACTGGATATTAGACTGACACAACCATATTTAAAAGTTTGTGTAATATGTGAATATTAATCTCTCGAATTTACCTGTAAAATTCCTGCCTGTACTTCTAGGCTCTGTGGCCATTCCGTATTCCACATTTTACTGGAAACCGGATGAACACAAATGAGTGCACTCGTGCATGCACTAATGCATGCATTAACACTTCGCTTCAAGAAACCAGACATTATTTTTTTCTTCGTAACAATATCGATCGTTTCCTGTATCTTTGAGTATTTTTTCTAAAGCCTTTTTAAATAATCACGAACCGCCTATAACTTTCGTTTTGTGTCCCTCTTCGTTGAATTCTTGGGGCTACGTATCAATCACTGTCTTTTGGGTATAACATGATGACAAATTTAACGGCATATCTGTTTATTCCAAGTATTTGAAATTGGTTTCCTATTGAAGTCCATTTAATTCCGTGAAAATCGGTGTTCGAGGCACCGACCACCGCAGCTACTCTCTCCTCCAACTCTGCTGCGACAAAATAGTTTAAGTGGCGTGCACTAACTGTAAGAAAGGAGGGACTCATAACAGCGAATTTTTCTTTGATGAGCTACGGAATATCAGCGAACAGTCGCTTTCAGATCTCGTCGGTCATAATAAGGCAATCTTTCTGACCCAGGAACGGAATCGGGAGGTGGAGGGAGTGTTACCAATGCAACTTGAGGTCGCGTTGGCCACGAAATCCTTTCTCGCGAGCAGGCAAGGAAAGGTAGTAAGGAGACATCTGTTTCGAGAAATTAGATGAATTAGATAACTTAATGTCGCCTGTCGCCAAGCTTCGTACTCGGATTCAGTCTAACCTGACCCTCGCTAGCGGACTCATGTTAATGAGTTCAGGGAAGGTCTACAAACTATAATACGATCCGATTGCTGATAATTGAAAAAACGCCCCAGACAGTATCATCTATTTGAAGGAATGTTTCTGTCGGTTTTATCAGCTTCCTGCAAGGATCCCGGTTACCAGAATATCGAGTTGCCTCTTTCTCGAACACGTTCTCGAAACAAAGGATTTTCCTGCGTCGCAGTCTTGTGTAGTCTTTCTTGCATATGAGAATGAGAGAGATTTTGCAGCAAAGGAGATAAGAGACAGGACTGCTTGGAACCTGTCGTAGAATGGCTGCAACGATGACCTCCATGTAGGATGGCCAATGCCATCTTTATTAGCGTATTTCGCTATGTTCTTTCAAGAAATTTAAAGAAAAAAGTGGAATATTTTAATAGAAAATTTTGAAAACAGCCGAAAGGCCTCAGGACAAGTACTCCCAAAATTTAAAGGAATCATTTCAGAATCCCAGGCCTTGGAGTTGGGCCAGGTCGATCATTTGCAAAAAAAAATCTATGAATACTTTAGATTCTAGTGTTGTTTACAGGCAGACAGGCAGATAGACATTTTGAAAGAAAACATTTTTTCAGTAACAGGGGACCTCAAAATGAACATTTCTGTTAAATTTTAAATCAATTTTCTATAACATTACAAACCCTTATACTTTATATTACCCCGTATACATGTAATATGAGGAAGTAAAGTCAGTGTTATGCTGTTTTATGTATTAAAATAGGTCGTTTATAATGCTACTCTCCAAAAATGTTATTTTTATTGGTACTTGTTGAAAGGCAAATGAAATAAAAATGACATAAAGTAAAATTTTATTTCACCCTAGTAACTTTTTTGTCTTCATCAAAATGACTATCATTATATTTTTAATTATCATTATCCTTATTAATGTGTAAACATATGAATGTGTAGGGTTCTTTGTGAGACTATCAAGGACTTCACTGTTCGAGCTGCAGAAGTGTCACTTGGCCAAGGTGATGGGGAGTTTGGGAAACGATGCCAACAGCTGAAAGACAAACTTGACTTACTGCTTGCCACCCTTGGAGATGAAGAAGCTCAAGAATCTCAGTCCAGTGATGTAAGTATTCTTTGTATAAGATTAATAAAAACTACTAAATCTTGTTACACTACCATAAGGCTTAAGATTGTACTGCACTTTCTTTGTTCAAGCATTGAAGTTTTCATTAACTTGGATTTGAAAATGCTTCATGCAATGTGTTTTTCAAGAAGAGCTTGTACACTAGCACAATAAAAGCTTTTATGCTGTAAAATTCATATGTTAGAATTTGTAGTAATGTCAACAACATTGTGAAATTAGTCTTAATATTCTATTATGTACTGTCATTGATGAAGGTGTTTGCAAGTCCTGATGTGTTCAAAATTGCCAATTTTATTGAGATCAATTTATCCTATGAATATTTTGAGATCATGTTTTCATATGTAGGGTCACTGTGTTTATTCAATCTCTGATATTTTGTGTCATATATCTAAATGTTTTTGTTTTTCCTTTTCTTTTTTTTTTCTCTTTCTTTGTTTCTTTCTTTTCTTTTTTCTTTCTTTTTCAGGTTGAACTTCCTGCTCTTCCAGATGGTGAAGAGAAAGGTACATCTGAGAGGCCAGAGAAGGAACAGCAAAAAAGAGTATGTTGTGTTCTTTATCCATTGTCTGTACTTGAAATAAATTTACATGCATAAGATTTATTCTTCTTATATCTTGATTCTTCAGCTGCCATGGGGTCAAAGAGAGGCATTGGTTTCTCGTGCCAACAGCTTAAAGAAAGCAGTTCGTCGTTTGGTGGAACACACTGAGCAGGCAGTGGATGAACAAAATGCACAACCTCCCCGTCGACATCGTCTGACTCCAAAAGACACGCTTAAGGTTAAGATTCCTTTAAAGTCTCACACAGAACATTTTGGTATTAAAGATATTACTGCATCATCAAAATGTGTATATTCATAAGAACAAAGAGCAATAAGAAATATCTCGTCTTCAATTACTAAAATTCATTAAGTTAAAGTCAAGAAATTTGGGACAAAAATATTATTTATTATATATTGGCCTACTATTTATTATTTATATATATTTGAAATAACTTGTTAGTAGTTTAGTTCAGAATTGGTTCTAAAATTCTATCCATATTTGAAAGGTATAGATTGATCATCTTCCAACTTTACATAATTTAACCTGAAAGCTGGTTAAAAAAATCAATGAATATGTAGTTGAAATTAAGACTTAATATCTTTGGGTTTGTTGTCCTGTTTAGGAACATACAGTCCTGAAAAAAATAAAACTTAATTAATGCTTTTGTAGTTCATGATATGATAAAAAAGTAACTCTTCCTTACTTTTTGTTAACCTAGTACTACATGTAGAAATAAGTGTTGATGTTTGAGAGTAGTTCAAGAAAAGGTACCTTCTCTGTTGCAGGTGCTGGCACCTATTGAATCCGGCCCTAGTAGCAGCTGTGAACCCTCACCATGTCCTTCTCCAGGGCTCTCAGCTGCACGTCTCACTGCCATTTCCCCACTCCCAGAGGTGCGACGGGACTCAGCTCCATGCCCTGACGATCTGCTTCTACTCCCTGCTCCTCCAGATGAATTTGCAGATCGCCGACGGTCTGAAGTTGACATAATGGTTACAACACCATCTGATGATGAGGAAGAAGTCAGTCTAAAGAAAGATGAAAAAGAACTGGGAAATTTGATGTTACAGGACCCTCTAGTCAGCAGTAATCTTCCTGCTCCTCAAAGAAGTGCTTCAGATACACTACTCTCTGTTGAGGTATGGAGTGTTAAAGATCTGCTATATTCTGTGTCTCAGAAGAATAGGAATGGAAAAGGAATAAAATGAAAACTTCACTGTTAAAGAAGTTTCAAAATTCTGGTTTGCTTAACCAAGGTTAATGAATTGCATACTAATGAATTACAAATTGAGAGAGGTGGAGCGAAAAAGTTTCTTTATGAGCAGCTTATAATAATGTTTGTCAATAAATCAATAGAAACTAATTCAGTTTTGCATGTTCTCAAACATAAAAAGGAAAATTATTAATTTTCATCATCATGAACTGTTGGTGTTTAGGCTTGACAGCCTGCTCCATTATTGATGGATTCCTGGTAATTAGTGTTCCTACTGTTGCCACTTCTTTTGTGGTCTTCCAATGTCTCTGTTTCGTGTGGGTTTCACACATATTTCATATTTCCATATTGTTTTGGCCATCTATTGTTGTTCATTCTTTTAAGGTGATCATGCCATTTTCTTTGAAAGTTTTCTATTTCCTCTACTAAGTCTTTAGTTTTTAATTTCTTTCTAATGTCTTTGTTTCTCAGTCTGTTCCTTCTTGTAACTCCTACAAGGTGTTTCAGAAATCTCATATGTGGTGCTTGTATTTTTTGTTTGTCTCTCTTTCATTATCCATGTTGTAGAGCTGTACATAGCTATAGTTTTAGCCATTATATTGAGAATTTTTAGTTTTATTTTTGCATCCATGTCTCTTAATAATATCATTTAATTTTCCCACAGATTCTGTTGTATTTATACCATTTATTTTCTTAAACCTCCTGGCTGTAAAATACACTTATGATATTTCCAATATATGAAAATTTGTTGTCTTGTTCCACTATTTCTCCACTTATTGCAATTTTGGCTCTCTTCTGTTCTTTGCTTTGCAGTGCAGCTTTTATTTTTGAACTGATATTTTCATAGAATATTTATGGGCCTCTTTTGTCAGTTCAGAAACTGCTCTTTGTAGATCATCTTCAGAATCTGTTGTGATTGTTTGATCATCAGGGTATAAGATTGTATCTACCTTTTTGTCTTTCCTGATTTGGATACCCTATTAAGACCACATCCCTGTCTTAGGCTGCTGCTGGTTGGTACTGTGGCAGACTTTCTCCTGTCTCTTAACATTATTTTAATACTGGAGTTTTCTATAAACTCTGAATCACGTTGAGTAATTGATTTGGAATTTTCTCCTCTGTCAGAATTTCCCAAGGTTTCTGTCTGTTGACTTGTCTCTTTTGTCTATTATCATCTGTAATGTGAAGATATCATCTTTAGTGCTCCTTGCCTTTTGGAACTCACACTGTTCTTCTCCAATGAAATTCTCAGCTATTACAGTGAGTCTGTTTCTCAATATGTTTGTGAAAAGTTTTGGTGCTGTTGATAATAGTGTGATGGCCCTATAGTTGTCACAGCTCTTCCTTCAGCCCTCTTTGTGAATATTCATGACCATTATTCATTTTCAAAGATTAATTATTGTGAAGTATTAAGTAAATAAAATTAGTGTGAATTCTTTGTGGGGTATTTTATTGATTGTATAATCATTTAGGAAAATGCATTGTGTCATAAATGTCATAATTGTTTGTTTTTATAATTGAAACTCCTCAAACTTTTAAAGGTTCTTCAAATTTTCCATTTCTCAGTTTATTGATTAGCAAAATTTAATCATATATATATATATATATATATATATATATATATATATATATATATATATATATATATGATTAAATTTTGATTAAAATTGATTAAATGTTGATATATATATAATAATTATGTTATATATAGCAAAATAATTTAAATAATTAATATTAAATAGAATATATTTAAATAAATAATTTAAAATAGAGATATGGTCATATACTGTGTAATTTTTAGTCATCTTCCTAAGGTTCATGCTGAAGATGTTGGAGGAGATGTTGCACGAAGATTGTCCTTGGAGTGTTTGGAAGATATCTGTCACATTGACTCACCAGAAAGTACAGAGCCCACTTCTGATGACAGAACCTCTCCAGTGACTGCTGCTGCAGCTGCTGCAGGGGCAGGCTTGCCCATCTTGTCATCTCCTGATGAGTATGAAGCCTATCAAGAAGATGCTCCCAGTTTTGGAGGTGTGTACATAATGTTCTTGCCTCTTAATTGGAACTAACTGTACAGTTCGTTTGAAAAGAGAACTGTTGGCAGTTGATGGCAGAGAATTCTGTCAATTCAGTTGTATGGGAATATTTTCTTGTTTCTTTTTTGTACTTTGTTGCATACTATTTTTGTCGTAAAGAAAAAGAATTGTAATGCCATGGTGAAAAATGGTAATTTTTCGACAGAAAAACTATTATTGAATGTCCCCGATACCCCCTCCCCCAATGATAATTCTGCTCCTACATGTAGTAAGTAACAAATAACTTACTTCAATAAGTTGTGAAGTTAGAATCCGCATTTTTTGGGGTCCATAATAACAAAAAGTTGATTTACTATAACATCTTTCTGTCTATCCTTGAACTTAGCAGCTAAACCCTAAGCAAGATTTTCACCAAAGTTGATATTCCATAATTGATCTTGGTAATGTTGGAGCCTCTCAATTTGAAATGGATATTTTAATTTTGAGGGGTCCTTTACATGAAGTGTCAACATTTTCAAAATTTTCTCAAAAATGGCCCCAAATTTTTCAATTTAATTTTTAATTAGATAGAACAAAGTACACATAAAAGTAGTGCAGGTTTGATTTTTTAATTGAATCTCTGACTTTTTAAAAATTGAAAAAGAGTTTCACATTTTTTCAACATTTTCCTACAACCACAAAATTATTGAAAATGAAGATAATTTTTTAAAAAAAAATCCTTTTAACTCAATTTTCTGTAAAATAAAGGTAATTTTAAAAACAAGATTCTCTGAAAAATAATTTTTAATTTTATTGCTGTATTTTTTTCTTATATAAAGCAAACTGTGCCTATGAAAAGTGTGCCTATCTAATTTTTATCGAACTCTGAATTTTTGAAAATTGCAAAAGTTACAAACAATAAAAGAAAGAGTGTGCTATTGCAGCACCACTAGTTCCTTTTGAACTGTATCTTCCTCCTTCTTCTTCTTCTTCTTCTTCTTCTTCTTCTTCTTCTTCTTCTTCTTCTTCTTCTTTTTGTCACAGCGAAAATTTCTGAATGTCCTTAGAGCTTCATATTAGCCATATTTCCTCCAAATAAGAAGGCCTAAAGAATGTGAAGATTCATCCCTACAAGACTTTACAGTTCCTTTTAATTCATTTGGTCTTCTTGTTTACAAAAATATTAATGGAGAAGTAACAGTATTGATATTTACAGACGATGAAGATGACTACAGTGATACAAGTCCTCAGTTAGTGAAAGGTTGCAGTTTGGCACAATTTGAGGAAGGCAATGACATTGCTCGGAGATCATTTTATCATAAAATACGACCTCCACGCCGACGTCAATCTCCTCGGCGGGACACTGTTCCTTCTATTTCAATAGAAGAGCCAAAGGTACCAATAAGGAGAGATACCAACCTTCTAGATGTGGTGCAAATTCACATCCAGGGTTCAAGCAACAATCTGCAGGTATTGTGTGAAAAAGTTTTATTTCATCATTTAAAAAAATTGTATTATTTCAAAAATAATAAATGCATATATTTTAAGTGCAAACTCCTTCTGATTAAATAGTTGGGTTGGGTAGATATTAAATTTTTAGATTTTATCATTTCATATAAGACAAATAAGGCTACAGTTTTCTCTTTGTAATAAAAGAATCATTTGAAAGTAATTTTAAATTACATAAGCATATCTAGCAATTTCATTCAAGCATTAGCTCAGTTTCCAATTAATAACTTATATACCTGTGTAATTACATCTCAATATGAGTGTAACATGTAACATCCTTATCACGTATTCTCTTTCAGCTGTTTTCCTGTTTTGTCTGTGTTTAATTTCAAAACTTAAAGCCAAATTTTTTGTCCGTTGATAGCATTGAGAAATTTGATAAAATTATTTGAAAACCAATGTCAAAAATCATAGTTAAGTTTCAAAACTACATGTTTTTGAAGTATCTTTAATCATAAAATTATTCATGAAGTATACTTGAGTAACCAACTTTTATTTAGTTGAAAAAATTTTCACATTCCCTCTTGTCATTTTGATTCTTTTGATTCTTTTGATTATTTTTTCAAAATTACTATTTACCATCTTTAATGGGCACTTTTATTGAAAAAGATTAATAGAATTGATTCTATATCAGAAAGAGAAGCTAAATCTTTCTGTTCCAGGAGCCACAATCCCATCGGCCAAGCTTAGCTCCCTCTGAAGGTGAGGAAGAAGTGGAAAGAGAGCTCCTGAGGTACAAACGTAGAAGCTCTCCTCCAGTGATAAGTGTTGATCCTCCTTCTCCCACTCACTCTGAGCAGGGTAGTGGCGGAGGAGGTGGAATGAGTGGCCAGTTATCTGCTGCATCACCTTTGATTTTCAGACGATTTAGTGATGATACTACAGATAAATGTGAGGAAATTGAATAATTTTGACTAGCTTTGTATTATTGAGAATATCTTTTTATTAAAATTAGAGTAATTAACTGCTTCTTGAAACTCATTCTCTTTGCAGACATGTGAAAATATGTTGTAATATTGTGTTCATTATTATAATTATTGCAAAAATTCAAAATTATTGCAAAAATCTTTTTCTGTGTATTTTGAAACTAGTGAATCAAACACACTTGAAATTTATAGTGTGTTTAGAAGTCGTATAGAAAATCTTCAGCAATTTCTTGTTTAAATGAAGGAATAAACATTATGTTGCTTTTTTAATAGAATGGGGTTTTTGAAATTGCAGTATCAGCAGACACAAGCTTACTAAGTTGCTCTCCAGCTGCCACAAGAAGAATTTCCAGTGGATCACTATTCAAAACTTCGTCAGAGACTCCTGCAGTAGTGCCAAGCAAACGCCTACCTATAATCAATCCCCTTGTGAGATTGCCCATGTGGCCAAGTAAGTGAATATTCCATTGCAAGAAGTTAATGTGTGTTTTTATTAGCTTATTACCAGTAGTTCTGAGAATGAAATAGAAATCAGTGTAGACTAATTAATTGTGTGTGCTGTATATGTTGTGTATAAAAGGATAGGGCATGGCTCATCAGCTTGTGTGACATATGTTGCAATTTATACAATGTGCTCTGCTGGCTGATAGATCACACGCATTTTCTCATTTGCTTTGTATGTGTGCTGAAAATGTGATGTGCCTCTAATACTGGTTGGATTGTGCTGAAATTGGTATGAACTGCTTCAGATGTGCAGTCAGGGATCGTCAGCAAGGTGCTGCTGGCCAATGCTGATGCTCTGTGTGCCGCTGTGTCACCATTAATGGATCCAGATGAATCTCTGCTGTTAGTATTGTTCTTTATATATGTTTCTCATAAAGAAGGAACCAAAAAAAACATTCTTTAACTGCATGGAAAAGCACATTTAGTTCACCAACAATTCTGTAATTCATTTTAAAATAATTTTAGTTAATTCTTGCTTAGGGCATGCTTTCTTCTTTGTTCATTGTATTTGTATTAATTTATTTACTTTCAAAAGTGCTGGAAAGCTTTGTGTGATTTTTTAAAATGTTGAATGATGAATAATACTTCTAAGAGTTGTGATTGTCTTTATTTTGATGTTTGGAATGTTCCTATAGTCATACATAATTTACTACATTTATCTGTTTCCATTGTTCATCTTAGTACTTTTCAGTCAATGGTTTTAATTTGATTTTTAATAAATTCTCATAAGTAGTCTCGAGTGGTTTCTTAATACCTTTTCTTTTAAGTTTTTTTAAATGTTTGTTTAACATAAAAGGAAAATCAGATAAATTGGGTCAGAGACAGCTTGAACTGCATTCACTTGGTATTAATTCCTTCAAGAGATAACTCCAAGAATGGAAGAAATTTGATCTGCTGACGTAGACACACACCATTGGCATTATTTTGTAAGGAGGTAACCCAAATTATTGGACATTTAGGAGCTGGTAATTTGCAGTGCAAGAGTTTATTTCAGAAGAAATAAAGTGGTGCATCAATTCTTCACATCAATTGAATTTAATAATAGTCTATTGAAAGGATGGAAACTTGGTAATTGCAGAAGAGATAAGATACCATTGGATTCTTCCACAATAATTTCATGATTAATGACTCGATTACAAAAAAAAATGGAAAGTGTTCAAAAACAGGTCAGAGAGAAACTTTCTGTGAGAAACTAAAATAGGGGATGATCAATTACTCTTGTTAACAATGCAACAGACCTGATGTCAGACTGCAACATGATTGCAGCGGAATTTTTAGTCTGCAACAGAATGTTCAGTATCATCTGTAACTTTCCATTTTACAACCATATTTATTCTTGTATTTTGAATGTTTTCGGCATAACTTCATTAACTTGTAAATCTTTAAATGATGATATTGTCTTGTTTTAAAATCTGAGTATTTGTTTAATAATACCACTACGAGGTGGAAAAGTTTTGGTATGCCACATCTACCCTCAACTTTGAAGTGGGTTTCTGCCCAACCAAGGGTATGATGACCATCTTTTTATCATTACAGTGTCATCTCATACTTTTTATAAGCATCGTTGTGTCCAAAATCAGAAAGGATAAGACAAGTATTTTAGGTTGATGAAATCTTTACACTGACAATTGAAACTGCTCCAATCTTCATTGCAAGAATAAAATCTATTGAATTAACCCTCTGATGAATGTGTAGCAGCACATGGTTCTTATTAATCTACTTTTGTACATGCTATTTTGATAAGGCATTTGAGCTTGTTAATAAGGTGTGTTTGTGGCAATTGCAAGTTATCATTATCAGCTTTTTTACTAGCCATTGCCACTCTGAAAAGTAGAGAAATAATCTCTATGTTTGCCTCACTGCTGCATGTGCCTTTCTTTGTATCAAAAATGCAAGTTCTTTTCTGTCTCTTTCAGGTTATCTATTTCTTTTGTTCGAGATGTGCAAGATTATTTTTATTTTCTGTTGTTTTTTTTTTTAAGTGGGAAAGCATTCTCTTCTTTTTCTCCTTGCCACTAATCCTTAGATTTAAAGTGAAGGTACAGAGTGCTGGATAGTTAAACTATGGAGGGTTGCATGCTTCTTGATCATTGGATAAGGGCCCCTCACTTCACATGTAAAACATGGCAGTGAAATGTTCAAAGAATTTTTCTTGATGATGTTGTATCTTTTGTAAAGTTTTGAGCAATGATCAGAGCAATGCAGGAGGTCTAAGAGTGCTCAAATCTCCAAAAAGTAGACTCAGCTGGTACTCTAATTTTGCACCAAAAGAAATGACTGTAATCTGTAATTCAGTGGTGACTACAAAAATTGGTAAAGCACAAAATTATGCCAGGGTGGTTTGAAAATTGAGGAATTGAGAATTCTTTTAATTTTCTGTTTCACACAAATGAGGAATTGAGAATTTTTTAAATTTTGTTTCACACACAAAATTCCACTTGGAAATGGTAACTAATGTAGAATGGAATTAATTTTTGAAGAATCAATTTCATCTGAAATAAATGAACTAATTGATATAAAATTTTCATTTGTTATTTAAAGGATTACATGATATAGTTCCTGAAATATCAAAATTTAAATATTTTAGAATGAATAACTAATCACATAATTACTGAGCAGTTCTGTTTGTTTTGAGGGTGGACTAAATTGAAGATATATTTCTTTCAGACAAAACTTCACTGACTTGTGAAGAAGTTCAATATGCTTCTCATTATTATTAATTTTTGTAGTAAGAAAGATTGGGGCTAATGCATCAGCTTATTTTTAATCCCAATTTTTAAAAAAAGAATAAAGAATTTTAATGAAATAACTATTATCAATCGAATGGCTGCTTTAAATTTCTGAACAAATGTTATCATAACCTGTTGTAGAAAAAAATAGAAAAGTTTAAAAAGTCAGGTCCTCAAAATTTTTTGGATAAAGGGATTTGAATTTTGAGCTTCTCATAAAATTCTTTAATAAAGGTATAGTGGATTTGTTAGATGAATAGGTCAGAGTTTAATGTGCAAAAAATTGTATTTATCATTTTTTTTTTTCATATTTTTTAAACTGCTTTTCTCTCTCTCTCTCTCTCTCTCTCTCTCTCTCTCTCTCTCTCTCTCTCTCTCTCTCTCTCTCTCTCTCTATCTCTCTCTCTCTCTCTCTCTCTATATATATATATATATATATATATATATATATATATATATATATATATATATATATCTTCCTTTCTTTGATTTAACAGCAACAGTCAAATTTTGAGTCTTTTTCCTACCTATTCTATTCCTTTAGGGCATCATGATTTTTTTTCTGCTAATGTGTTTGTTTGCTATGTAAAAATGTTGTAAAAACTATTGAAAATGTTTTACAACTTTCAATTCACAACTTATCCTTTTTGTTTTTCTCCTATATTTTTATTTCATTCTCTGCATCTGCAATTATTTCATTTAGCTTGTATTTCATGTACACTATGGTTAAAAATATAGCATTCATTGTACATGTATATGGAATTGGTTGTTCAATATAATAAATAATTTTAAAGGTTCAAAATGCAATTTATTAAATGTTTTGGAATTATATTTCAGACAAGGTTACTTGGAAAGGTGTGTAATGAACAACTATTTTGGCATTGGGATTGATGCAAAAATTTCTTTGGATTTTCATCAAAAACGAGAGGAACACCCTGAAAAGTGTCGTTCTAGAGCCAAGAACTACATGTGGTATGGTGTCTTGGGTTCAAGAGAATGGCTGCAGGTAAGATAGTAAAGGATTTGAGATAAGGGAAGCTATAAATTTTTCTCAGAAAGTTTCAGCATTAATTTTCTTCCGAATTATTATTGATACAAATTGCAAGTAAACTCCACAAGTGACAAGAAACAAAAGTCAACTTTAAGAGTTCTGACTTGGGAAAAATATTATACCTTAAAGATTTGTGATCTTTGATTTTTACCTATAAATATAGCTTAATAATTATACTCCTTTATTTGAATGCAGTGAAACCTAAAGTAAGGAATCATCAATGGTTCTGACATAAAATTGGGTGTTCAAGGAAGTGGCTGCTGAATCAATATTGTGAGATAACTGGAAGTGTAAACTCAGTGTAATTGTGCTAATTGCTGTGAAATAAAGTGTGGTCTCTTTAACATTTTTGACAACTATTAATGACTAAATACAATTTAAGAAAGGTATTTAGGATCGTTTACCTTCTCTCGCTAATATCAAAACACACCCTGGACTTTATCACTCATGTTCTTGGTAGAGAAGCTCTCTTCCTTGCTGAACCAAACAAACAAATGAGACTTGAAGATGCAATTCATATCCTGGGGAAATTTTACAACAGGGTCATCTAACAAAGGAGTTCGTGAATGACCTTTAGAACAGATGCAATATGTTTTGTGAGTTCTTAACAGATCACATAGAAAGGAAGTATGAGTTAGCAAACTATAAGAATGCTGTGAAATGGGAGAAATGAACTTGTTGTTTTATTAAGAGATATTTATTAAAATCATCTACTGAAACAGAAAGTAATCTCCCTCCAAAATACTCTGGATGTCATTATTTGAAGTTGTCCTACAATGTGTCTCCTTATATAGCCTATATAATCTATATACATTATATAGCCTATATACATTATATATCCTAAGTTATCTCTACAACTTTTCTGCTTGTTATGATGCACTTCTAAATCGTGAGTGCTTAATAAAAAGGTCAGTCTATGAAATGTGCCTGGCCACTGGATGCTCAGCCAGGTAGCTGTTAAATAGAGAGAATATTTACACATGGGTTTTGGAAAAGATCAACCAGTTCCAAGAAAATATGGCTGTTAGTGGAGGTTATTTCTGAAACGAGGTGGACAAGTAAGCAGGTGAACATGTGAGCAGGTTTCACTGCGCTTCCAAATATAGGTGCTTTTGTTCCTTTTTTCCCTAGATTCATATGAAACAACTACATTGTAGAATTGTGGGAAATTTGATCAAGAACACATCTAATGTTTTTCAAGAAACTCAAATTGTTCAATGTTAAGAGTCACCAGTAAATCACAACTTGCATTTTCTTGACATTCTTATACATCATTTTGTTTTGTGATAAATGTGGGGATATCTAGCTGGATGATTTCTATTTTCTTGATGTAAAGTTTGTAAAAATAAATCATTTAAAAAGTTGTGTATGTTGCTGTGAAAAGTTTAAATGAATATTTTGATTTAACAGAAAACATACAAAAATTTAGAACAGAGGGTTCAGCTTGAGTGTGATGGTCAACGCATTCCACTTCCTTCATTGCAAGGCATTGTTGTTCTCAACATTCCAAGGTATGTGTTAATAGTTAATACAAAAATTAAATAAAAAATCGTTAGAAAAAAAATTGATAATGTTTTTCTGTTCAACTTTTTAGTTTTATGGGTGGCACTAACTTCTGGGGAGGTTCAAAAGAAGATGAAATTTTTCTTGCTCCAAGTTTTGATGATCGTATTCTAGAAGTAGTGGCTGTATTTGGTTCTATGCAGATGGCTGCATCACGACTTATAAACCTTCAACACCATCGCATTGCTCAGTGTCAGACAGTGCAAATCTCCATTCTAGGTTAGTTGTATTCAAAAAATCTATAGTGTGTATTTTAAGAACTGTTCTGCTTGCAGTTCATCGCTAGGACATAAACTTTCTTTACTAGTAGCTCTTTAATAGTAGCTTAAAAGCTGATGTGCTGCCTATTTGTAAGGCTGCACAACAAGGTCTATTAGAACTATTAAAACCATAGAATAATAAACTTACTTGATATCATGAATTAAATAAGACTAAAAAATGAAGGGCTCGTTAGAAGAATGGGGTAGCAACATTTTTTTGTGAAATTGAATTATTAGTATTAAATAAAAATTTTAATATTATTCTTTTGTTATATGTTATTTAAATCCAGTATGGACTTATATGCAAGTATACTGTGCTTAAAGTTTAAAAGTATATGGAGTTATATTTTTGAAAGTTCAAGTAAAACCCTCAATATCTCAGAACTAGGTAAATGTGGACAGCCCCTTGTTCTGCTGAGCCTTTCAAATGTTTTTGGTTCTGAATGATCAAAAGAAGAAGAAAACTTGACATTTATGCTTATAGACATCATTGAAATGGTATAATCTAGTTTCAAGTTGAGAAGATACTGCTTGATTATGACCAATAAAAATTGTATCCATTAATTTTTGTTCCTTATTATTGCAACAGGTGATGAAGGAGTCCCAGTTCAAGTGGATGGAGAAGCATGGGTTCAACCTCCTGGTGTTATTAGAATAATTCACAAAAACAGGATGCAAATGTTATGTCGCAATCGTGTAAGTAACCTCTTCTTGATTTTTCCTAGTTAATAATTATACAGTGGCGAGGTGTGGCTTTTTTGCATGGCCATTACTAGATGGGCCCATACCAAGTGTCCAATTTTTCAGGAGTGACGGCGGAGGGTGGGAGTGACAGAATATCATATGGTGTTCTGATTTTTAAATACTCAAAAACCATGCTCGTCTTCTTTTTTTTCTTTTTCTTTTTTTTTCATCTTTCTTCCCCTTCTTTCTTCTTCTTCTTTGTCTTTCTTTCTTCCAAAGGGCTCCCTTAAGGCAGTATGGTAATTGCTTTAGAAATGTTTGGCTTGATGGCAAAACTAAAATTCATGCAGTCCTATGAAATATGAAATGAAATAATTAATTTTCAAATTCTTTTGGTATTCAGTTATCATTCGTTATGATTATTGCTTGTTCTGCAAGTAAGCTTGTCCCTTTCAAAAAATGAGCTGAACTGTCACTGCTTGTAAGGTGGGAAGATGGCCACTCACTATAAAAAAAAATACTGGCTGAGTAACACATGATCAGAAGTTGCATTTTGCAATACTCATTATCTTGTGGTAATACAATTGCTAGTCAGTACTGAAAACCCCCTTTGATGTATTGGAGCCCTTTGTGATGATTCTGTCAGACTTCAATGAACTAGATATTGTCAAACTTTCAAATGCAGATAAAGTTAAAAATAATTAACACCAGACAATTGTACTTACCTATTCAAAAATCTTGATACACACATAAATTTATATTCTAAATTATTTAAATTCATTAAAAAAAATAAATGTATATCATCTCTCTTCTAAAATAGTACTTGACGTTTGCAAGCTGTTATGTCTCGCCATTGACTTTACATTCATGAATGTATAAGATAAATATGTGTAAATACTCTTTATCATCCTCCATTACCAAATAAGGAGTCGAGCTGTCCTTTGTTGTTGCAAAGTTCTGAATGACTGTTATAGGAATCCTCTTTCTCTCCTATGGAGTTCTTTCTCAATTAATGCAAGGGAGAAGCTGCACATTCACTCCTCTCTGTGTGTTTATCTTTTACAATTGTGTATTATATTTATAGCAGAAAAACTTATTTCTATTTTAAAAATAACCCCGAATGGGTGTTGTTGGAACTGGTTCATGCAAATTAATTTAGCTAGCATGGAACATTTCCTTGAGTATATAGTCAATATTTTCCTCTTACAAAAATTGGACCATTATTCACGAGTTTCAAGAGTTTTTAAATGTTACAATTCTATTAAAAAACAATCAGTTCATCTTTTTTTATCCCGATGATTCAAAAATATTCATTTGCAAGTTAGCAAGCAAACAAATTACCCCAAAAATTCTTAGTTTCACAATAGAAAGCTAAAGTTTTCATTCAAGCTTCTCTTTAAAAACAAGTGAACCATGTAGTTTTTATTTCAGCTAAACTACAAAGTTCCTTCACAGTGCATGACCATTAAAAAAATTTAAATTACTAACAAACCCAGTAAAAACACTCAAGAAACCACCAAAACAAATGCATAGTTTCACTCACAATTTCATTTTTTATCTTACTGGCACACCTTGCATGGCCAGGATCAGCTGAGAATCTCTGACAGTGCTAACTAGAATGTTTATTGCCAAACAACAATACGGTACAAAGTGGTCAGAAGAGACACTGGCAATGATCTCACAATTCAATGCACTAATTTTTATTTCTTTATTTCCAATATACAGACAGTTTGTCCATTTTTACATTTTTTTATATCATATGAAAATAACTCATTGAAGCATATGTAAATAAAACAAAATAATATTCAAATAACAATTTTCACAAGCATTTGAAACATATAAAATAATATTTTAAGAAAAAGAGTTTCAAAAACAATTATACAAATTTTGCACTATTATAAATATGTCCACAGCAAGCCTTTCACATTTCTCAGAAACCACATCTGTGGTATCAATTCCAATCCAAAATTATTGGCATTTGTACACATCTTGTTTACAGGTGTGTTAGCTGAGTACAAATTGTCATAGACGAAACAAAAATTGATCAGTTGTTTTAGAATTAAATGATTGGACTCTGAAGTTCAATTGTTCAAGCAGAAAAGGACAATCAATTTTGCTGATACATAATTTCCTCAGAGAAATCAAATCAGCAACATCCCTACATGATCTTAGAGATGCAATATTCAATCTCATTGCAATCAGTTCATATTAATGATTGATATAAGGCTTGAATATTGTCAAATCCTTTGTGTGCTTTTCATTGTTTTTAATTATGTCACATATGCTTTTTTCTATTACCGCTAAAATATCCGTAGATTTTTACTGTTAATATTCAATTCTTCTCTAAAATATTGAAAAAGCATTATTTTTATAATTTTGTTTGGTCATTTCTGCATCTGGTGATGACAGGACACCTTGCTGTTGATGATAGATGTAATGGAATTCTGTTGCATTTTTTATTCTTCTGTTGACTTAATTTGATGAAATGGAAATTAACATATAAACTACATAGTTGTATATGTGATGTAAATCATTTAACTTTTAACATTTTATTAATAATTTGTATAATCAATTAACAAATAATAGTTTGGAGAGTTAATATGATTTGAATATCATTTCAGTTATATGTCTATGATGCTTGTATATATAATGCAAATTGCTAAGTAACTCTGATATATGGTATTGAAAGTTTTTAGAACCAGTAATTAGAATAATTATGGGGAAATTATTTTCATTAGATTTTTGGAATGGAGATGTGACTTTTTCATTCATCCATACAATTTCATTTCTTGTATGGTTTGTATGGTCCTTTTAATCAGTTGTCTAATTTTCGTTCCCATCACCATGAATGCAATAAAAATATTTGTTAATTTGAGATTAATTTTTATTATCTTCCTTACGTATCCTTTAAAATTAATTTTAATTGTAGTTTGAGTTAAATATATTTACATTTTATGTAACAGGCATTGGAAACCTCCTTACGAGCCTGGGAAGAGAAACGCCGACATCGGCAGCAACTCAGCCCATCCCCTAGCCAGCAGGCATCTGCGTCTGCATCCACTGCTGACCCAGAGCCAGAGACAGATCCAGTGCTTTGGAGTCAACAGGAAAATCTTTTGCTCTTAGGTTTCATAGAATCAGCCACTACTGTTGTCAAGTAAGTAATATATCTCCTGTAAAGATACAATTTTTAATTTCTCACATATGTTGTAAATTTGATTTAATTGATTTATTATCAAAAATCAGTAAAAACTATGATGTATGGGGGAGAAACAGAAGTATAATCTGTGCACTTTTTTCTTGGGCTCCAAAATCCTTACACCACTCTTGAATTATACATAGTTTAATTATGAAGAAATAAATAAACAAACTTTGGTTAGCAGTATTTTAAAACTATTATTGCTCCTGAGTAATAGAAAACCTATTTGTGTCAGGAAACAAATTGCAGATTTGATTTTATAGTATTGCTACCACAATTAGCAAAAGGAAAGCTCAACAAAACCTGCTGATAGTGAAGCTACATTTATGCCCAGAACTAAAATAAGGGGCCATCTCAGCATTCGCTCAATGGATCATGGGAAACTGGATGAAAAACTTGATTAAGATGGGGGTCATTGACCAGAAGCTGAAGTTCAATACAGTACACACATATTTAGTCTTTTTAATTAAACATTACAAATTGCAATTAATGCATTTATAACATTATTAAAATAAATATTTTTTTTCTTTTTGATGGTCAGTATAGTCTCCAATTGTATAAAAGTAGAATAGAGAAAACTACTATATGTTTTGGGGGTCCCTAATACCAGAAAAGTAGTTTAAAAAATGCTTGTAAGTAGGTCCTCCACCCCAATTATCTGTAGACCTGACACCTAACTGTTCATAGTATTTTCTCCAGAAATGGATATTCTTTGATTTATTTGGTTGCTCTTGAAACCCTGTGAACTTGAAACAGATTTATGAATGGGAAACAGTGCTCATGTAGTACAAATTAATTCTGAAATCATGCTTTGTCCAACAAATCTGTGTACCATTGTAGTTCTATAGCTTTTTAATGTTTAAGAAATTGGTTATGATTCATCAAAAAAAAGTGTTATTGAAGCCCCAATTAAATAATGAATGTATGTCTTTAAACTGTCAACCTTTTATATGTGATATTGAATGTAGAATATGTTTTATTGATACAGGTATGTTAAATTAACAGCCATTAGTCAGCCACTAGTAGGACCTGAATTGTATCAGTTGGCTTCTCACACTGCAGGTCTGTTGGAAAGATTGCACCCTGGAGGAAAGATTGTGGAAGGTGTAAGTTTACCTATTTTCATTTGGTTACTGTCTTTCATAAAGAAGCATTTTGCATTGCAGGATGTGATTCGAATAAATTGTTAATGCAACATTTTTGTAATTTGTATGTGGGGGTTACTGAATGATAACTGGAGTCTATATTGTTGGGTTACTGAATGATATGACATTTTAAATTTTAGCCAAATTTGCGACCTCAAGTCACAGAATTAGTACAAAGCTGCCGCCAGTTATATGAGGAAGCATGTGCATTGCTTAGAGACAAGCAGCCTAACCTGGTGAGAAATTCTTTATTGTTTATGGATCATATTCCTTTAGTTCATAATTAAATTAAATGAAGTTATTGCTTGCTAGCATTATTGATAACTTAAAAAAATTGTGAAACATTAATTTATGCTCTTTTGTGAATAATTAAATCTTCCAGTACCTGAGAGAACTAGACGGGGTGGGGATTGAAAGGTGAACCCCTGCATAAATATCCACATAATTGAAAGAAAATATTATAAATTTAAGAACTAATACTACTTGTATTTAACAGTATATTACAACCATTTGCTGCAAATTTATGTTCAGTCATACTGTAGTTCTAATAGTTTTTGAGCTATGGCGAGGCCAAGAATAGTTTGAACATTTTCTGTTCTTGCAGTCCTTTCCATAGGGACACAGATGACTATGTCCTCTTTTTAAAGAAGTAGTTCAACATTCATTTATGTTAATCTGAATGCACAACTATTCTCCAGTGTTTCCACAAAGCAGTTACGCTTGGCTATGGTTTCTAATTGTTTTGGAACATCTCATGAGCATTGAAACATGAAACTATCAGTTAGGACTAAGGAAAATTCTAATTATAAAAGTCCTGACTGATGAAACAGTAAATTCTTGGTTAAACACTTAAAAGAAAACAACTGCACTGGGGTGTATCCTTGACACTTCTCCCCTCCATTAGTATTTGGCTGTTGAAACGTATATAATTATTTTATAAAGGGTAACATAACTAGGATGTTTATTATCTAATCTTAAAATTCATTCTGGAATAAATAATTTATTTGTCAGTTATATAATAGCCTTAAGTTTAAAGCACAAAATAATACATCAAAGAATTATTCTGTCTCTTTTACTAGTGTATTTTATTACATCATTTGTTTTTTATTCATTTGTTTTTTGTTGTTTGTTTTCTTTTCAATTTTTCAAATAGCGATTGCGAGAAGATTTAGAGCACAAGTTAGGTGGAGCACTTGCATCCCTGGAGACAGAATTGCGTCGGTGTGTTACATATGATAGTGCGGGACTAGTGCATTTCCAACCTTCTCCTCAAGCTGATGAGCAGGTAAGTTATTCTTTGTGGATCTCTGAAAGAATTAAACATTAGAACACATTTTCAAACTAGCCTGGTTATTGTGAATTTTCAAAGGGGGTGTGATCTAGGTGTGATGAACACTTTTATTTGTTTAAATTAATTTATAAATAATATTATTAATTTTGTTGGAGAGAAATGTTTAAAAAAAGTTTGCTATTTAAAATTGCAAAAAATGATTTAGAAAGGCGAATGCACGTCGTAGTAGTTATAAAATAATTCATGTTTCTTGCATTAATGTTATGTAGTAGTTATAGTAATAGTAGTAGTAGTAGTTGTTGTTAAGGCTAGTTTCTAGGGGCAAATGAATCAATATCAATGGAAGTAAATCATGAACACAAATTACCAAAAAACTATGTATTCATAAAAAATTTGGAACTATGTTTTAAATGTAAGTATTGCACTCGACACCTTTCTGTTAGAACCTGTAGTTTTTGTTATCTGAATATTAAAGCTCAATTTTGTTTGTTGGTATACATTACATTTGCAAAAATATACAGGGTCGTTCATTTAAGATGATTCCCTCATATATCTCCTGCATCACTATATATTTTGAGATGCAGTTTTAACTAAAATGAACATAAGTAAGAGACACTCAAGATGATGTATTAATATTATAAAATAGCATTTTGTATTTATGAAACAGTGACACAACTTCAATTTTTTAAATGGAACTCTATAGATTTCTTTAGCTCATGACAGAGAGTGTGAAGGGACAAGAACATACATGTGCATATTGCCCTATGTTACATAGCAATTTATTTGTGAAGTGTAGAGTTTTTGTAACTGCACTGACTCTTCATGTTCCATTACTTCTATGGAGAGATGTGCCAAAAGGCCATTCAATTTCATTCCTACAGGGTGTAAAAGGACTAGCACTCTTGGACTGTTTCCTATTGGGAACAGTAAAGAATGGACAAGCATCAACACTACTGTAGGACCTAAAATTTAATTTATTTCATCATGTGCTGTCATCTTGTCAAAAATCCTGCATTTTGTTTGAGGGTCTCTTAACTAGTGTGTTTAAATGTAAATTGCTGTTGAAGGAGTACATATTATGCAAATAATTTAAATAAATTTAGTACTTATTGAAATGTTAAGTTATCTTTTGTTTCTGTGCTTTTGAAGCACTTTGTGAGTTTTATTTGATAAGTTTCTCGCTGTTGTAGTAGTTTTCAATCTTAAAGAGAGTAAATGTTTCTTTTGTTACTGCTCATAAGTGTAATGTTTCAGAGAATATCTTGCTATCTAATATTCCCCTCTTTCCTTAAATTTTAAACGCTCATTGCTTCGCTCAAATGGTATTTCAATTTAGAAAATATTACCTCACAACACAGAGAAGCTGAGAGCTTGAATATTGGTGAATGCATTGCATGACCACAAAGGAATAGTCTTGGAGTGCATATTGCACATTATTATGGCCAAATAGAATAAAAGATCTATTAACTTCTGTACTATTTGATCTTGGCCTCCCCATACCAGACTTGGCATTTCATTCTTTTCCACCCTGGAGGGCCAACACAACAGAACAAAACAGCCATAAAGAAAGTTTCTCTGTGATAGTGGGAGATTATTAAAAATTGCTGTTAAAAGTCTACATTTCTCAAAAATATTTTTATAAAAAATGGGACAACATCCATTTGTATGAACTCTTCTCTTTGAGCTCTTTACTATGGGCTAAAGAAATCTTTAGGATTCCATTAAAAAGTCAAAGTTATGTCAATACATTTTAAATAAAATAACATATAATATTATATTACTATACGTCATCTTATGTGCCCCCTGCTTATGTTTATGTTAGCAGAAACCACATCTCAATAAATGTGAAGGTTCAGGAGATATTGAAAGGGAACATCTTATGTGAGACATCCTCTGTATAATGATAATGGTGACAGGCCTGAAACACCAGGAATTGTCAGGAAATTTTCCCTTCACTGGAAATATCAGGGAATTTTTTTATTTACATAGAAAAATTATTTTCAAAGTTATGAAAATAAGAAATCATTAGGTGTGAGTGAAGCAGTAAATGGCAAAGGTCATATACTGAAAATGTTGGAAGATACTTTGGCCACAGGAGTTTTCTTGATAAAACAATTCACAAAAATATTATAAATAAAATAAACATTTCTTTAGAATGTGTGTATGTTCATCCGTCTATCTCTATGTCTGTCTGATCTCCATCTGTCCATTTCTATGTCCGTCCATCCTCCAACTGTCCGTCTCTATGTCTGTCTATCCTCCTTCCGTCCATCTCTATGTCTGTCCATCCTCCATCTCTCCATCTCTATGTCTGTGAACACTGCTAGTGCCTAAACCGAAGATAGGAATTTTTTCAAAATGGATATTTCTCAGTCAATCTGGCTTGACTCGAAGCTTCCCAGTTTTGAAACTCATCTTCAAAATTTGGGAGTACTTTACACGTAGCCCTTGTGATATTTTGAAAAATTTCTCAAAAATGGCTCCAAATTTTTTCTTAAAATTGTTTGAAATAATAGAGTAAAATACATTTATAAAAATGGCATTGATCTGTTTTTCAGTCTTAACTCTGAATTTTCCAAAATTTCAAAAGTTTGAATTTTTTTCAGCATCTACCTTAAACTACAAAATGAAAGATAGAGATTTTACCTTCCATTATTTTTTTTTCTCCATAGTAAGTTCTTTCATAACAGTCATGTACTTTTTTTTTTGAAAATTTTAGTTTTCGCACTGTATTGCATGTAATAGTGCAATATAAAAAAATAACAAAACACGATTTTCTCAAAAACAGCTTCAAATTTTTTCTTTAAACTTTTGGTAGGAATAGTGCTAAATGTACTCTATGAGACAGCATTAATGATATCCTGCTCTATTCTTTTGTTTTTTCAAAAATTACAAAAATGTAACTTTTTTGACTAGCCTGTCACATCTTTAATATTTATGTTAGCAGCAATTTGTTCACATTATTGCATTAAATGGGATGTTATAAAATTTCCATATGAACTTAAAACTTTTCAAAATGTAAACGAAATGTAATGTAAACAAACTCAAAATTCCACATTTTGAAAAAAGCTCAAATGCCATTTTCTTAAAAAATGCTCCAAATTTTTCTTAAAATTTTTGTATGGGTAATGCCAATTGCACTGTTTAAGATGTCATACAGTTCATTTCGCTGTATTCTTTTGTTTTTAAAATTTACACCAATGTAATTTTAAAATAATATCTTTAAAGGCTTTAATATGAATATTTCTAGCAATTTGTATACATTATTGCATTTGTGAGTGAAAGGGATTAAATGAAGTTTTCAAAAACATAAAAGATTCCTGTGCAAAAGAGCTTCAAGTTCCCATTTACATAAGAGCTTAAACGATTTTTTTCATAAAAACGGCTTCAAATTTTTCAACAAAAATTTGCGTATAGGACAAGGTTCTACTCTTCTTTAATATTTTAAAAGTAATATTTTGAATCTGCCATTAGGAAACCAAAAAACTGAGAAAACTTCAAAAAATGTATTTTGGGTGGCGATTGATGGCAGCTGGGAAGAGAATGGGGCAAGCCTGTAATGCTAGCCCACACCAAGAAAATTTGAAAACTTCACTATGAGAAAGTCTGTGCCATTCTGTAGCACCACTGATGTTTTTTGCAACATTTCAAGGGATAATTTTTTTCCCCATCATCTTCAGGCTACAAAATTGAGCGAAGACTGATCTAAATAATCTTTGTAGTTTGAAGGTGAGGAAAAAAAGATTACTCTTCTAAATATTGCAAGAAAACTATGTAAAGAAGAGTTAAAACTTCAAGTGGTCCTATTCTAAAGAAATGTTTATTTTATTTCTAATTTTTTTGTGAACTGGTCTGTCAAAAAAACTCCTGTAGCCAAAGTATCTTCCAATGTTGTGAATAAAATGTGGCAGACACTGCTATGTTTTATGTCATGTTTGCAAAAGTTGTGTTCTGAGAAAATTGCATTTGAAATTTTGTTTCTCAAACAATTTGATGTTCATTTCATTCAAAGTAGCTTACTTTTTTAAAAATTCGTATGCATTATTGTTCTAAAGCTTACTGAAGTAAACACACATGAAACATACAAGTGTCTATCACACACAGCAAACTGTCTGCACAGATTGGGCTAACCCACATTATTATGACACCATCATTGTGTACAGTCACATAGGAGGTGGCTTATCATGGCTGAATAGATTTTAGTTGCAAAAGACTGCAGACAGATTGTGAAACTTTACTGAGAGTTAATGGTAGAATTACTGGCATTTCCTGCTTCCCTATTTGTCTCCTCCTGTGAGTGGCCTTTTATTGATTTTTGGTTTCACTGGATTATGCAATGCTTCAAACTTCTCTGAATAAAAATTAATGAAAGAAAGGACCTGGAAAAAATTCACTTCAACATACAGTACATGAAATTCACCAAACTCCTCTATTCTCTGATTAGTTTCATTTTCCCATGTCCTTTCAACATTCTCATATATGTAATACAGAGAAAGCTATGTAATGCTGCAAGAATTCAATTTTGTTAGAAATACATGCCTGGGGATCCTTGATACAGAAAGTGTGTATGTGGGTCATTGAACAACACTAACATCTAAATCATTAACAGAATTTCCCCATAAAGAATATTCCCAAAATAATTTGGCTCATCTTGAAAATTCTAAGAAATTGAATCTGCTCTTATGTTTTAGGCTACTTTGTATGAAGCCCATAGAACAGTTTTCAGCATTTTTTTAAAAATGACTGAATTTTTTCTTAAAATTGTTTTCTCAGAGCAAAGTAAGCAAAATTGGCCCAGGTACAGTTTTCAGTAAAGTATGTGGAGCCACTATAAAGTGGCATTTTAGTGCTACTGTAAATTCAAAATTGAGGCTGTTGGGGTCGTTTTTGAGAAAATCTTGTTTTTGTTATTTTTTAAACTTGCACTTATTGCACTCAGTATTGCGCAAAAATGACTAAAATTTGCAAAAGAAATGTACGTGATCTTAATGAAAGAACTCACTATGGAGAACAAATTTTATTTGAAGGAAAAATCTGTATCTTCAATTTTGTAGTTTTAGGATGGCGCTGAAAAAAATTCAAAATTTTGTAATTTTCGAAAATTCAGTTAACCATGAAAATCGGACCTATGCCACCTTTATACGTATATTTTACTCTATTCTTACTAGAAATTTAAGAAAAAATGTAAATCGGTTTCTGAGAAAATTTTGAAAATGTTCGGGGGGGGGGGGGCTTCATGTAAACTACCCTGAAATTTTGTAGAAAGTTTTTAAAAATCATAGCACATTGAGTCGAGCCAGATCGACTGGGGGATATCCATTTTGGAAAAAATTCTACGTATGGTTTAGGTGGTAATCATGTTCACAGATGGACAAACAGAAGGACAGACGGTCATTGGGGGGGGGGGGGGAATGGTATAAGGGTACCCCAAAATATATTTCCATTGAAATCTCGAAATTGATTCTCTGCAGCATTACATATCTTTCCCAATATGTATATTACTCCGTATATACATTTTGCCGTTATATGTTATACATTATTATATATAGTATTTTACTCTGTATAATAACATATAACTTTTCATAATTCTGTATAATCCATATAACATTCCTAATATGTATATACAGAGTAATATATTACGTATATTATCTTCAATAATATTATTGTAGGAGGGGATTGAAAAAATGATAAACATATGCAATTTTGAACTTTTCAAAAGTTTTATGGAGAATCAGACTCATGCAAGTTTTTAAAGCATTCTTTGACAAATTTGAGCAAAAAAGTAAAAGAGAAAAAATTGGCACTATTGAGAAAATTTTGAAACATCCTAGGAACTTCAAATAACGTTTTACCAAAATTTAAAAGGTTTGTTTAAAATTCACTGGCTCTTGTGCTGTGTCAGATATATTCAGAAACGTTCATTTTGGAGGAGGTTGTGAGTATGGTTTAGGCCAGGGTTGTCCAACTGACAGACCAAAGTGCTAATTTTTGTGACCTGCAAAAGCTGATGAGCCAAAAGGGAAAGTTCCTTGTATCCATGTCAAGGGAGAACATTGTGCATCTAGCCACGCACCCTGCCAGAGTTAACTCGCCTTTAATGTAAAAGTTGGTTGTAAAGATTTAGTTTCTTTTCTTGTCAATTCAGAAATTCAAATTCATTCTAATCATTCACTACATTATGCATGGTATGCCTTGATATCATCCCTGTTTCCATCCTCTTCCTCTCCCCCCCGCTCCAACATAGTTTCAGAGCATCTTAGCAAACTGTCGAGATCAACAATTCAGGGAAGTCAGGTGTGGATTGCCCAAGTAATGAAATTATGGTCCGCAACCATATTAAAGTTTTAGTTTGGCTCTTTTGACCTAGACTGACCCCTAGTTTAGGTGCTAATTTTGTGCACAAATGGCAAGTCATTTGTGTCAAACAATTTGTTAAAAATAATAAGGTAATTTTTATGCGGTCATAAGTAAAGACCTTTCTCAAATGATTTTGTGATACCATTGATAATTATAATATTTTTTAACTATTTCTAGAATTGCTTTGTGTTTATAAAACATTACAATTGTTGTTGAGAAAAAAAAAATCTGCATACAAAAAATTATTTGTTCACTACTGTTAAAAATTAAGAAACGTTCAAGTGGTGCGAGTCTGGCAACCTGTTCCTCTCCACCAACCTTTATGTGCAGTGTTGTTATGAAAAAAACATTAACTCTTACTTCTAACTTAAAGGTAAGCAATGTGTCATAAAAAGGTGGTGCTAACGCAAACAAATATTCCTTAAAAAAAAAAGTAAAGAGATGATAATGCTGGAACCAGACAACAAAATTACAAATCTATTTGTCTTCAGCATTTTAAATATGTATTTAGCACTTGATGCATTTATAAAACTCATGCTGTGTACCTTGTGTACATTGAAGAAAGCATTGAAGAAATATTTGTTAATGTGTGCCCACAGGAGCACAAAGGATTTTGGTGGAAGCTGTTCCATTTTGGCTTTCGACATGGTGGAATTGGAGGTGTTGAGAAATGAAATGTGAATTACCAAAGAAAATATATTCATATATTTTGTTAAAAAAATTAGTAAAATCTAGCAGAAATATAATATTTTTTATAAAGAATTAATTTCTAACCTAGAACTTTTCATGCAGTAAATTTTACCAAAATGTATCAAAAGAGAATAAAAAATATTTAAGTTCTCTAAAGTGTTGCAAATAGTTATCTGTGAAATAAACTAATTTGAAGCTATATACTTTGAATTATTGTGTATGTTATGGATCTAGTGTAATGTTTTTTCATAAAAGCTTTTATTCACCAGTTTTAACTCCAAATGAACAGATAGTGAATGAATGAATTAATCTGTCAATATTTCAGTGAAGGGGATTCCTTTTAGCCTGAACCAATTATTCATGTGCAATATACAAATACTTACAGAAATATATGAAAGTGAGGAAATAGAAATTAATGGAATTTCTGTACGAACAGCTTTTGTTCTAAAATGTCCCGATTCTTTTTGTTTTTGTAATCTTAATCATTGTTTGTGGAAATCCTGAAAATTATGGGGGCTAACATCTTCAATTTAGATACATATTTAATCCTTGTTTTCTTTTTAATAATTTATTGTTTGTTTTAGGATCTTGAAGTGTATTTAATTTGTTTCAGACTTATTTCTCTTTAACGATAGTTGTGAAATCTCAGAAAAATTTATTCATGAAGGGGAGAAATTGTTCAGTAAATGTTGGATTTTATTATTTGTTCTGTGATGGCTGTCTTCTTTGTAACATTGTGGCCTACACTAATGGTCAAGTAATATATCTAAATTCTCCTGAACTAAAAATATGAATTGGGAGGCTTGTGTTGAAATGGTTAGCACATACTCCTTCCATCATTAGTGCCTGGGTTTGAGCTCGATCTAATCCATATCGAATTTGTGATGGACAAAGCAAGGGGTTTTCTCAGGGTTCTCTCCTTTCCTCTGCGTTTTAATCCACCAATTCTCCATTGTGATTCATCTTGTCATCATTATCACTATCAGCTTCTCATTAGGTCATCATTCTTCACAAGCCTCAATGACCTTAGAAGTTAATGGGCCTTTTAACTAAAAAAATAAAATAAAAATATTAAATTAGCGACTATCAATATTTGTGAACAAATTTTTAATTTCTTAAATATTTTCATTTCTGTTGGTTACGGGTTTGTGCCCATGTACTGGTTAAAATTTCTTGCATTGCTGCTCAAAAATCCATTGTAGTTCCAGCTGAGAGAATATTTGTGGATGTGTGCCCACAGGAACGCAAAGGCCGTGGCCGGAAGCTGTTCCGACTGCGATTCAGGCGTGGTGGCAGTGGGGGTGTTGGTATTGGGGGTGCTCGGGGTTCACGAGAGCTGGTGCAGGGTTGGGGAACAGCAGAAGTGGCTGAATGGCTGGAAGCTTTGCAGCTGGGAGAGTACGCTGAAGCTTTCACTCGTCATGATGTGCATGGCAAAGAACTGCTTGCACTGGGTCGAAGAGATCTTCGTGAGCTGGGAGTCACAAAGGTGGGCCACGTTAAGCGTATTCTTGCTGCAGTTCGTGAACTGGCTGCCTGATCCAAGAGCGTGTAAGCAGCTTCTGAGTGCGACTCTTCTGGCTGCTTACTGCAGTAAGTATTGCAGGTAAATTTTATATGCTTTGTTTATCTGGTCATGTGGTAACATTATTTCTTCCGTATGTATTACAATATTCACAATAATTATTTTCCTTTTCTCCTTCTGATCAAGATTTACTCATACTCTCAAGCCAATTCATCCTGCTTTTTAGTAATGAGTAGTAAGTTACATGAGTGAATTATTAGTCACTTGCATACCAACTTGATAGTTCATTTCTTGTTTTCTCATAGTTGATGATACAATATTTCTATGAGTTTTGGGTTTGAAGTAACATGCAACAAAAGTAAGAGGGTGAATCAAAAAGTAAGGTAACAAGAGCTGTCATGGACAATTTATTTCACAGACTCAAAGTACACTGATACATATTTGGAAGATATTAGTACTTACTCCTTACTTTTCAACATGGTAATTCTGCTTGCCTCATGTTGCATTTATTGAACCAAGCAATGATGCTGTGTGTCTTATACAATGATGCTTTGGAGAAATTGGTCTCAAATCTGTGAAATCACTATCAAACAATATGCTGATGTCAGTTCCAAATCCCAAGTGCTGCTTCCGTGGCCCAAAGAGATGGCACTGGGTGAGAGGTATGTAATGTAGAGAGGGTTGTTCAGAATTACTCTCCAAAAGGGCCATAACAATACACTTGACCACCTTCCTTACAGCCAGGATCTTGCTCCTGATGATTTCCACGTCTTTGTAACACAGAAGAACCACTTCGGTAGTAGGATATTCATAATCAACACGAAAGCTTTCAGTATATTGTCTGAATGTGAGTTCTCTGGTTTGACACTAATTTCTTCCATGTTAATATAGTCACCTTGTTCTACTGTGTAGTAAATGTTTGGGCAAGTAAAGTAATTAGTGCCTTCTGAAAGTGTATCAGTTTATGAGGCTAGGTGATAATTTACATCCATGACAGCTCTTTCAACTTTTTGATCAGCTTTATTTATTAGGAAGCTAAAGTGTCCTCATTCTTAATATTCATAAAATAATATAACATTTTTGTTTCGGTTCCCTAATTCCTTTTCATTGCAATTTTCTTCTTTCTTCTCCACTCATTCATTCTTCTCTTTTTCTTCTTGCTTGTCCACATCTTCTAATTATATCTTAATGTTAGAAAGTATTTTGTTTCATTGAAATAAGAAAATTGAAGATATTAGTTTAGAGATTCTGTTGTATTTCTGTTAGACTATTCTTTATCCAAGGGTAATGTATGAGCAGTGTATTTGATCGATGTATGTCCTTTACAACCCATCCTTCATATGTTCCTGTTCATTAATTGGAGTAAACTGTCTTTAAAACTATATTTGTTATTGAAATGAAATAATGGACCTTTTGTTTTTGTTTTATTAGTGCAAGAATGCTGGTTCATCGTCAAGTGGATGGCATCACAAGGTGTAATTACATTATTATTACTGAATGTAATTTAGTATTTCTGTTGAGATGAATTGGCTCAGACTGTGATAAATGTCGCTAATTGCCAAAGTCAATAATTATGTTTTTGATGCCTGGGTATATGAAAGGCATGACTAATTTAGTGTTCACTCTACAAATGAATGCATTTTATATTGTATTAGTAGACATGCAGAAACTAAGCCAAAGAAACTACATTGTATTATGATGACCAAGTTCTAATAAGAAAAGAAAGATTAGCTAATGGTGATGGTAAATATTGCAAATACTGGTGGAAAACAAAACAAGAAATTGAGTGCAGCACAAGGAAGCTTTGATGATTTAAATCATCTTCAAAATGTCACCAGTATTTTCATTAAGTACAAGAACATAAAAGACTCTGTTTGAGAGTTATGCTAAAAACTAGATTTGAATCTCATATTAGGAGGTAGTTTTATCCACCTCCGCCTTGGTGGATGATTAGTCACACTGTGATTAAGGACAAAGTGTATGTCCGGAAAACATCGAGGGTTTTCAACGCTAAAGCAAATATTGCCTGCCTTTCTTCATGAACAGACATCTCTCTGTTCTATTACGAAAGAAGAAAGCTTGCAGCAAATTCTGCATTATCACAGAATCTCCAGGTCTTCCTGGAAATTATGTAAATTTACGAATACAACTTGTGGGTGCCTTCAACTCTGTCTATACGCTTGGTTCACTTCTTCCCGACTTGTTACATTGTTGTTACGGGTGGGGTGGTGTTATCTACCACACTTACACACTTCGAAACCTAGGAGATACAGTGGGTTGTGTTCAATTCCAAAAGATTGGAATTAATTTGATTCATCTGAAGCAGTTTGAAATTTCATGACTTTCAATACCATGCCCTACTTTCTAAATTAGAAATTGTATTTTCTATTTCTATTTTGATATCTTTCTATACGTAATTGGCGGTTTTTGAAAGGCTTCATTGATTCTTTATTTTAACAATGATACATATGGTGAGTACTATTTCAACTGCTTCTGTATAAGTGCATTTTTAGAGAAGAAACTAGACACAAAATGTTCTTGTATATTGAAGAAATTTCAAAAATTCACTGTATCTCTGGGATTCATGCTTCCAAATTACAGAAGCATATTTTTATCAATCACAGAGGATGTGAAACCATGGCTTATTGTTTTCCTTGCCTAGAAATTTTTTAACTAATAGACTTTGGAAATTTTATCCACAGTGATAGATATTCTCATAATGAAGACTAGCGAGTGTGTGATTATTCATTTTAATATGCTTCGCAATTTGGAGGCCACTACCATAATTTTTTATATTCTAAGATGAATCATATTTGTTTGGTTAGTTACTTGTTTGTCTGTTGGTTAGTATTTTTAGATATCACTTTTCCTAAGGAAATACATGTTTATGAGATGATACCCATTTCCTACTTAGTGCTGTGCTTTTTCTTGGATGCCGTGCCTGTAACTTTGCCATTTGGTTTTTAGAACCTCGATAAGTAAATATTTATTGATTTCCCAGAGAAAATGTGTTATGCAATAAAACCTCCAATCTGAAAACTCGAGTGTTTTCTAGTAAGTTCTGAAGATAATACCGTCTCTAGTGTTTTTGTATTTACAATCAATGACATGTTTTCTCTGGGTGCACTCTGAATGCTGAGTGGCAGAGTTAGAGATGGCTTCTATGACTTTTGGATATGGCAATACTTAAGAGATGTTAACTTTGACTTACACTTGGAAAGAGACATTTTGCCTCTACAGCCTATTGAATCATACATTGTCTAATCTCAGTTCACTTTTAAAGAAATTGGCAAAATTGTTTCTGTATCTTAGTTCAAATCCCCTACTCAATTTTTGTAACTTTATTCACGGAATGCTTTAAGTGTAAAATTACAACTTAAAAAAAAAAAGTGTTCATTACATTCTTAAATTAAGTGAATTTAATTTCATAATTATTTGTAAATTGATATTGCATGTGTTCTTTTTTCGTATATGGTTGTTATTTAATTTTAAAGTTTTACTTTGCCAAAGATATAATTTGTGACTGAGGTTTTTGCTATGTATGTTTGTAGTTTGCTCTGTGATTTTAAAGTGGTTTCTCCACCACTTATTTCATGCAAAAGTTTGCATTTTGTCAGCAGTCCTTTGGGAACAATGAAATTATGAAAACTGCATTAATGAATATAATTATTCTGAAAAGCAAAAAGTTAAGTATACATTCTTTACAATCTTTCTCCTAAGCAATAAAAAAAGTCATGAAACTCTTAAATAAATAAATGTAATAATTATTATTCTATTCTTAATCAAAGCAATTTATTAGAAGCTAGCCTATAAAGTAAGTAATATTATTCACCAATTTCAAATCATTATGAAAATCAATGACGATAAACTGAATCTTCCTTAACGACTTCCTTAGTTTGATTTCTTTAAATAATGTTTTATTTACAATATTGTATAAACAAAACAAAATATAAAAGCTGAGTTTTATAACAAAACTTTACATTACTATTGTTACTTCAACTTCAGGATGAATTTATGAACAATATTTTCAGAAACGTCTTATGTTTAACATTTCATGTTCTCTATGTCCTCACATTGTGCAAGTAACAAACATATCTACATGATCAAAATAGACAGTGGATTCTTTAACTTTTAAAATTTTCTGGATAATTGTGAGGAATGGAAATCATGGAAAATAATGTTATGAGCTTGGTATGGTTACATTTTTGCCAAGTTACTACCTCTCTGTACTGTTCACAGTCATTGTGGTAGTTTTTTTGGTGTTTTATCAATAAGTACAGACCATTTATACTAAATATTGTTTCTCAATTTTTCATCAATAAATGGTACTGCTATCTTCCCAGTTGTCTTCCAAGTGCCTATACTTCTCAATTCTTCAACGCTTTGTGTGTGTTGTTGGATGTAATTGACTTCAGCACTTTCTGTGTGCTTTGTTATGTTGGGCATGCTTTTGTAGACTGCCTCTTTTGTATAAAGCATTTCTCTATGAAGTATCAAGAATGAATGATAGCTTCTCTTCCCATGAATATATAACATAGCAAGACAATCCAATTTTGAAGTTATTGTAAATCTGTTTATAAGAGACAATTTTTATATGATGTCTTTGTGTTTGCATAATGCAGAATTTTTATTTTGAAAGAATTTAAGAGTAAGTTCTGTTTAGGTATGTGGGACCATACTTTCATGACAAATATATTTGGTGTTAATCTGGTTGTTTTGTCTAAATAATATGATTTTATGGAAATACTTGTATGTGGAGAATATAACTGGGAAGATAGTGGATATATTTACGACTTACTGTAATGCATAGTATACTGTTGAAAAATCAATTGTTCTTTGTGTTAAATGTATGCAATAGCTGATTCTCACATCTTTGTACTGTGCACATGATAATATCTATTTTTTAATGAGCATATTGATTGATATGGGTATCTTACAGTGTTCAGCAGACTGATTATTTCAATGTACGTGACTTACTGTCAGAAATGGCTGAGTTCTTACTAACTGAATTTCTCTTCCAGTGCCAACTCCTTATGATGACTTAGAACTTAATATACAAAAATGTTCAGATTTCCATCTTTTTACATGTTTACTTATCTTTGCTTTTAAATTAATAATAGAAACTTCTTTGGCATCAAATTACATAAAATACAATTTGTCAGTATAATTCAATGTTTCATTGTGAAGTTTTGTCTCAAAAGAATTCTGTTAGCAAGAACTTGCTTTTCTATGAATTTGATCAAGCTGTGAATTTTAATAAAGTTTATTTGGTTTTTTGAAAAGCCATATTTTGGGTCATGCTGTGGTGATTCCACTAAACATACCTATTTTGTTTACTTTTCTTTACATCAATACATAAAAATCATCTTTTCAATCAAATTAAAAAGAAAATTCTATGTTATATGAAGAGATTTATTGATGTTGTGATGTGACTTCTGTTTGTGTGTTATAGAGACTGCTTTTACTAGAAAATGTGCACAATGCTTTGTAGAAATGTATAGAAGCTGAATAGTTGTAGAATTCTGAAGTTGTGTGTTCAATAGTTCATCTTTGGCACAGTGGAATGCAGATGGAATTGCTCTCAGCTGGTGTTTGCTATCCTTGTGAGTCTCTGTACTTTTTGTTTTGAATATTTCAAAATGGTTGCAATTGGAGCTTGTTTTATACTAAGAACAATTGCATTTTGCTTTGTACATTTCATATGTAAGGTGTTATTTTGTTTTATTTACCATCAAGGATCTAAGAGCAATGCTAGCTGGGGTTTGTGCTGCAAAGCTTAGAATAAGTACAATGTGTAAGTTGTAAAATATTAATATTATTTGAATATTCTGAAAACCTTAAGAGAAGAAGAGATATCATTGAGTTGGCAATATTCCTGTAGTACAGTCGTGTTGAAGTAGCAAGATATTTGTGCAAGACCTAAGAGTATTATTAACTTTGTCATAGTTATTTGGTTTGTTGGATTCTTTCACAAATGGTGTAATTTTGTGATCATTGGTTTGAAGGTTAGCAAAGAAGAAAGTATGAAAAGTCGCAAAATTTGAGCATTTGCCATTCAATAACTTTTATTAATGTATTGCAGACTTAAGCACTGTTCAGATCAGATTCTTTACTAAGGAACTTGTGAACCACATACCTATTAATGTAATAAATGAAGGATTATTGTGGTCACATAAGCACTAACAAATGTATAGTACAAAACAATCTTTAAAAGACAAAAATTAACAGAATCCTTATGGTTTGCACATTCAGTAAAGATGTGATATACAATTTTGTAATCTTCTTGCTGAAAAAGGAAAATTAAGTGCACCTACACAATAAATAGAGCAAATGCTCAAAATTCTATGTCAGAGCCATGTGACTACTAATATTTAATCCCAGTCTCAGGAATAAGCATTTTATGAAGCTAGTCTGGATTGTAATAGAATGTTGATTGCTCTCACTGCCATATCATGCTTTTTGTATGTGAGCTAATCAAATTAATAAGTACTGTAATTTTAATTTAGTTTAATTTAAGTATTTTTGTAATGTTTCAGTCACAATGTGGTTGAATAAGAACTTAACATGGTCTTGCTGCAACATCTTGTTGTTTCAATGGTAGACAGGACCTAGATAAATGTTTTTCTATAAAAAATATGTTGTTAAAGAAATGAAACTGAACTACTTACGCTTATCTACGATTATCGACTTTATTACTATACATATTATACATACATGTATACATCATATACATATATATATTTATTGAAAGAATGGTTCTGTCGTTATGTAAATGTTATTGTGAAATGCTTGCTGTTTGGCTGGAATTGTGGGTGTTTGTAAACTATGCTATGGAGTGAGCTGGTATTTTGAAGAAAGTATTTATTTCTATAACAGTATTGGTATATTCATAAACTCTTTGTGATGTTTTTGTATGATCAGTATTATTAATTTTATTATTATTATTATTATTATTATTATTATTGTGATTAGTTATTTAAACTTTCAGCATATTTACCAAATATTACGAAATTCCAAGAACTAGAGTTATTTTAATCAGTAAGCTACATTTTTCATAACAGTGACAATTGATTTATCATGATTGTGATGTGTTGTAGTTTCTGCAAGAATTTATATTATGGTTGACTAGGAAAATTATTTATTTCACCAGCTCAGGCCATGTCTAATTCAACATCCAGCTTATTTTGTGTGTTCTATTTTACTATTATTCTCTATACAAAGGGAACTTGTTGACTATTCTCTTTTACACTTTAAACAGTCCCCAACATTTTAAAGTAATAATAGTTTTTCCTCATTTATTTCATGAAACCACCTAAATTATTTTAAATCTGACAATTTATTATTTATAACGAATTTTTCCAGATAATTCAGTTTTGTGTCCACATAACTTGGGTAAATGTGTCTATGGCCTTTTTTTATTTTGTTATTTATCTTGACCAATTGCACCAGTCTTAACTTTTAAATAGAATCTCTTTATATCAAGTGGACCAACTATTGTTGTAATTATTATATTGCTTTTTCGTATTATTCCAAACAGATGAATGATACATGTTGACCAATTCTTGTATCATAACTGTTGCAGTTTATTTCGAGATCTTACAATGTACAACTTAATCAAATAAAAGACATTTCACATGTTGATTTCATTTTAAATTTAATGCTTGTTTCCCCAAAAACTGCATGTTCATGGAAAGAGATGTTAATAAGTCAATGTTTTTTTGTTTGTTTTTTTTTATACTATCTAGTTTTTTGAAGGCTATTCTCCTTCACAGTACTGCTACCAATTTTCTTGAACTGGAGGCCTGACACTAGAGAAGAATCTCTTTTCTATCTCGATACCCTACTTCATTTAAAGCATTTTCAGTTTTTTGTAAAAAGCTGCTCCAATTATATCTTTAATTTATTTTTCTCAAATAGTTCAAAATATTCTTGGTGGTATGTTAAAGACAAATTTTCATTAAAAATTTGAATGAAAAAATTATAAATGGTATTAAATGTTTTTTGAACATCGTTTGTATTCTTAACATTTGGAATATTTTCTTCTTGATGTAATGAATTCAGCAAAATAAGTGTCTAACAATGCCATGTAAATATTTTTCAAAACCTTGATACTATTTGCAATCTGTTAAATCAAAATGTGACAATTTCTAAATATACATATACAATCTTTTTCAACAGTGATCCTGGCATTTTTTTCCTTATTTTTTTTTGTACAGATGGACATTTCAAGCTTTATGGTGCAAAGGACAGACAACAAATTCTTATACATGACTTGAAAATAAATACAAGGAAAAGCTCTAATCAATTGCACCAGTTACAATACTTCCATCATCTATTAATATCATATGAGTTAATAAATTATCAATTAATTTAGTTGGTTGTTGATGGAATTCAAAGGCCGCATTAAAAACAAAATCTTATCAATCGTCATAAACATTTAAGGTCTGGTGGCCTGTCCGTTTGTTGCCAGAATTCCTTTAGTCCCCGCTTATGTGTTCCTCATTTCTTTGGAGGCTGTCCTTAAATTATGTAACATGAAAGAGGGGAAAGGATGTTTGGGCATTGTGATGCTGCATTACCATGGGGTAGGGAGTGTTAGTTTGATGTTATGTAGAACAGATATTACAAAATTATATAGAACAAAATTAGTTTTAAACCAAATATAAAATATGCCTTAAATATAGTGAAATATAGTGTTATTTACAAAAGGCTCGTGAACAGTATCATTACGTAGCTAGTGGCAAATCGGAGGGGAGAGGGGATAAAGCTCCCATAAATCCAACATTGTTTACCTTGCTTGTGAAGCACTGATAACCGGGAGATCCTAGGGTTCGAGTCCTGATGGTGACTACTTTTAGCCACAGGATCTGTTGGATCGAATTCAATCACTGTCTGGAAGAGATTTCTAGTAGCCTGCTGCCCTCTCCAGTACTTTTTCTTTCTCGCACTTACTACGAGGGAGGAAATGTCTTGTAATCGTGCACCAGAAAACAGCTAATTTTGGGCACAAAAACTCTCACTGCTGGACCCTACTCAGTGGCGTAGCTAGGGGGATGGGGTGGCAGCATGCCCCAGGTGACACCAATTAAAATATTTCATAGTTGGAAATATATAATTTAAATAATTTACTTAAACATTTTATATATTAATCAAAACTATTTGATTTGGCTGTATTGTCAATAGAAAATGACATTGCAATTAGCAGAGATTTTAACGAAATTATAAATAAGTTTTCTGCGTTAAAATCTCGTAAAAAGGTTTTATAAATAACATACATTTGTTGATAAGTTATGTTTAATTTTAAAATATTTATTTAAAAAGTATATTGCAATTTTTTCTTTTTTCCGCACCAGTTATAGTCTATGAGATCCTGGCCAAGATATATGATAAATGTCTGAAAGGGGATATCGTACCTCGGGAGTGGAAAACTGCAATAATCACTTCTCTGTATAAGAAAGGTAATAGGAAAGACTGTTCCAACTATCGTGGAATCAGTGTAATGCCGTCATTAGCTAGGATTTACAGACGTATCTTGAAAGAAAGAATAGAGAGGGAAGTGAAGGATTCTGAAGAACAAAATGGATTTAGACCAGGGCGCTCATGTATAGATGGGATATTTACATTACGAAACCTGATTGAAAAAAGAGTTTGTAGAGGTTTAACAACTCATCTAGCTTTTGTAGACCTACACAAGGCTTACGACACTATCCCACAAAACAAGTTGTGGACCAGTTTATATAAGAATGGAGTGTCAACTACTTATGTTAGTGCCGTTAAAGCATTTTACAGCAACTGTATGAGCACGGTCAAAATAGGTAATGAAGTTTCCTCAGAATTCCTGGTTACGAAGGGCCTTCGACAGGGATGTACTATGGCACCGACACTTTGTAAGATCTATTTAGAGGAAGCCCTAGGAGAGTGGAAGAGGAAATGTAGTGGTATGGGCATTCCAGTCGGTGGTGAAATTATGTATACCCTACTCTTTGCCAACTATCAGGTCATCGTGGCCGGGGATATGGATGACTTGAGCTATATGCTCCGTAAGTTGAAAGACAAATATGGAAAATGGGGCCTAAAGATTAATGTCTAAAACTGAGTATTTGAAAGTGGGAGATGATGAGCTGGAAGATTATAGAGATAGAAACTGAAAAAATTAAAGGTTGTAAAACTTTTAAATATTTAGGGGTCACTTTATCATCTAATGGTAAAAGCAGTGATGACATTAATAACAAAATTGGACAAGGTAAATGAGCAATACGGCAACTAAACCCCATTCTGTGGAATGATAAAATTAAAAAAAGAATAAAGCATATCATTTACTCCTCAGTGGTTGAAAGTATTACTACCTATGGTGCAGAAGTTTGGGAGCTGAATAAACGAGAACGAGACAGACTTCTTGCACTTGAAATGGATTTTTGGAGAAGAAGCAGTGGCATTTCCAAACTGGAACATGTGCGTAATGAGAGAATAAGGGATATTATGGGTGTTAAACGAAATATTATTGACAAAATTGAAACCAAATGCCTCCTCTGGTATGGTCATCTAGAAAGAATGGAGGAGTTTAGATGGCCTAAACTAGTATGGAAATGGATTCCTCCCAAGAGAAGAAAACGGGGTCGACCACCAAGAAGCTGGGCCTAAGACGTACAAGACACGATGGCTGCCAGAGGACTACAGGAAGGAGATTGGGATGATAGAGAAAAATGGAGATCGGGAAGCGAGATGCGGCGTCAGCTGTAGAAAGCTCTCTCTCTCTCTCCCTCTCCCTCCCCCCCCTCTCTCTCTCTCTCTCTCTATATATATATATATATATACATATATATATATATATATATATATATATATATACATATATATATATATATATATATATATATATATATATATATCAATTATTCTTAATTACATAGAATTTTTTAATATATTATAAATAACTATCATGTGCAAATATGTTTGTATTTTTAATAAAATAATGTAGAATCTATGCAGCAATAGATATTTGTATACTTAATTTATGGGGGGGGGGACACTATTAGCTTTGCCCCAGGTGACACCAACTGAAGGTGACACCACTGGCCCTAATAATGAAAAAATTGATAAATCATGTTTCTTCATACAGTATTACTTCCTCTAACACATGGGGTAGACAGAATCCACATTTTGTGGGTCATTGACTCTGAAAAATTTATTGACAGCAAAATGTGTCGGTCTATCTACTGTCAGTGGTTCACAGTAGTGTCTACACCATTCAGCCGATTTTCTCCACAATTGATATTCCTCGCACGATCTGAACGAACTTAAGGCTTTTGGAGTTTCACGGATATTTGGATTTTTGACAGTTCTTTACATGAAGCTTCAAAAAACATTTTCAAAATTTTCTGATTAAACTTTGTCCTCAGATAGCGCTAAGGATGCTTAAGAGAATAGTGCAGATTTCATGTTAGTTGAAATCCCTGATTTTTGAAACTTGCGAAAGTGCAATTTGGGTGGGGGGGGGTCCTACAAGTACAATATTGAAGATAGAGATTTTTTCCTCAATAAAATCTGTTCCTTAGACACAGATATTTAAAAGTTTATGATCAATTTTTGAAAATATAATTTTTTCCAAAATATAGCCAATTAAAACATTTGAACAATTTTTCTCAAAATTCACCCCAAATGTTTTCTTTACATTTTCTCCTCGTATGTATCAAGGGACAGTAAAAGTATGGCGATAGTTCTATTTTCAGACACTCTCCGTCTTTCCCAAATTGGAAAAAAATAACATTTCAAAACTAAAGGCAGGAGTTCGGGACTCACGGTGTTTCTGTAGCTCTGGCTGACGTCGAATTAACTCCTAGGACTTGAGTTCGAATGACGGCGAGAAAAAAAAATTGCTGTTGAAAACACTTTTACAGGTTTACGTAGTACTCGCGGAACCCGTCAGACGTTGTTCTGCCCTTCCATCATAGAAGAAAGATGTATAAAGATGTAAAGATGTACATCCTTAGTCTATGCCCTCATCTCCCTCTTTCCCCTTCCATCTCCCTTTCTCTGTCTCTCCCTCCTCCCTCTCTCTTTGCCTCTCCGTTTCTCTCTGCCCCTGTCTGTATGTCTCTGCCTCACTGTCCCTCTCCTTCACATTTAGTTGCAGATTCTGCACGTCTCTGAGCAGGTGAGGTAGGCCTAATATTGAAAAGCGCCGGACCAGCAAAAGTATAATAGAATGTTCATAAAGGTCTCATCCTGTAGATGAGTGGGAATTACGGTGAGAGAAACGTTTCTTTGAGGCCTTTGGCCTCATAATTTGAACTTTAAATGCCCTAGAACAGGGGCGGCCAAATTTTCTGAATGTAAAATCTACTTTTTATTTTAAAAGTGTGTCGCGATCGACTTGTTATAGGCGTAGTCTAAGGGGGAAGAAGGGATGAAATGGGTGAAGAAGGTATGAAATACCTACAATGTTTGTACACTGTGTTCAGAGTTGGGCAGTATCGAAAATACTTGTATTTAAAATACGTATTTTCGATACTTTTGTAATTTGTATTTTGTATCGAAAATACATATTTAAACATGTATTTTGTATTTGTATCGAAAATACTTTCTGATAGTATTTTGTATTTTCAAAATACAAAAATACTTTTTCTTAATCGTCACACCGTCACAAACATTGATTGGGCTAGTAAATGGAGAAGGTACCGCCACGTGGACGAGTGCGACCGGACCTCCAGTTCCTCCGATTACGTTTTTTCCTCCGTCGGTTCAACAGGAGATAACAGGGGGAGCGCTGTAATCACTGTGTAATATATATATTTTTTACACCGTAGCTGTAATCGCGAGCTCAGATTCAATTTCTCGGAGAGCAGGGCTCCGCGTGCCAGAACGAGTGCTGCTCATGAGTGTGCCTCGTGGCCCTGTGGTTATGCGCAGTGAATAAAAACTTGTGCTTGCGTTGTTTTTAAGAGCTGAAAATTCGTTGTGGTATATTTAGGCAAAAATCTATTTTTTTCCTGGGTACCTTGTACTAAATGAAGCTTTATATATACATTTTAAGTTTATTTGAACTAAAACCCGTCAATTTAGTAGCGCCTAAAAGACCCTATTTCAACATTAATGCCTACTTGTGCCTATTTTACATTTAAAAACCTACAATGAGACTAATTTGCCTAATTTCTTTTGTCTATGACTTCTTTTACCTTTTTTCTTTCGTGACGGCGCAACAGACAAGGATGATATTTAAAGATCGGATTTTCGTGCAGTAAAACTCCCTAAATCTTGCAATAAAAACACCAAAACGTGCAAAAACATGCAATGAAAATATCAAAATTTTGCAAAACAGTGATATGTAGCCTAAAAACTCCAGTTAATCCATTTATCAACTTATTTCAATCGCCCTAAATATCACATCCCAGATATAAAATATGATTTTTGTGTTTTTATTATAAGGTTGTACATATTGTTTAATCTAATCATATTTGACATTTTAAATATATGCGGACTACAAAAAATTAATTTAGCATACAAATACAAAAAAGTAAATACAAGAAATGACAAATACAAATAAACGTTCAGAAATCAAAAAATAATTAAGTTGAAGAAATGTTCTTAATTGTTTTCATTCGAAGTTACAATTATGTTTGTACTTGGCGCAACAGCCCGCGTACGGGCCATGGCCTTCCAGCAGCGTTCCGGCCTTGTGGCCATGGGTTAAGGGAATACGTGTGGTTAGCACAAAGACATCCCTACACTGTATTCTGGTCTTCTCAACCTGAGAAGTGAGTTTTCTCATCGTCACACAGCAACATATACTCGGACATTGCAGGGAAAACGCACACTATAAACTTGCCCGACCGGGAATTGAACCCGGGGTCGTGTCATGGAAAACGGGCACGCTGACCAATGTGCTAAGCCGCCAGGCGCAATTTATTTCCAAATTATTTTCTGAGAGTGTATTATATCTTCTATCACTCTATTTTTCAGACAGGGAAAGTTTCTTTCTACATTTGCATTTGTCTGTGTGCCGGGCTTCACTCTGGCGTACGTGTGCACGCAGCTAAAAGCGGTCAAAAACTGCGTTTATTCTCTCTTGATTTCCCAGGGCATAATCTGCTCCGAGAATTTCGATGAATTTGAAACGCAGAGCGCTTGCCACCAAGCTTCGCGCCAAAACACAAGGTCAAATGTGACTCGCGCATGCAGTCTCGTGTTCGTAAGTTCAGCGAAGACTGACACAACGGATATATGATCTGATTGGGAAGATAGACCCCGAACACAGCGTTAGCTGAGCGGCCGACATCAAGGGCCGCGGACCTAGTTCGTGGAAACATCGCATATTCGTGCTGCAGTAGCTCGCTATCGGAAATTTTAATTAGACTAGGTATTACGAAATGTATAGACGCTCAGTTCACAGGGCAACAAAATTCGGAATTAATACATATTACACGGTTTCACAGACTACCCGATTGCAATACTGGGTTATGACATTAAAACCTTTTCTTAAATAAAACATTTTAAAAAGATACATTAAAACAAATTGATAATATAAAAAATATATTTTAAGCAATAAATTACGAATCATGCAAATTCGTCCAGTAAAAATCCCAACATTTGCAATTTTCTGGCAGCATTACCTAAAACGTGCAATATCGTGCAGTAACCCTCAAAACGTGCAATTTCGTGCAAAATAAAACTGGTATTAAAATAACGCTCGTTTCATGATTCAAATTTCTGACAAGGTTTCATCCAATTTTAAGTTAGCAAACAAAAGATGCAATTGCACGGGAATCCGGTCTTTAACGATATTAATTGTAAGTTACTTTTAACAACCTAAATTGCATTCGTCCTCTTGTATCTTTTTATCCCCTTGTCTCATTTTGTCGCCTGTAAGAGAGCGAGAACTGAATATACCGGACAAGGATCTAGTCATAAGTCTCCACGCCACTACTTCCTGACTTCGTGGAGAAGCTGCCTCCGTTTCTAAGATAAAGCGATTGAATTTCCCCGAAAGCAAAGTGATCTTGACCGATAAGAATCATTCATTTTCTCTCGAGAACTTGGAGAATGTGTTAGTAATTTATCGTAAGGCAAAATACGGTAGGAATAATTCTAACTATAAACAAACTTGTTCATAAATAGCCGCATAAATATCGCAAAATGTTCAATACTGATTCTACGGAATATTGATTTACGCTCTTATCTTTGAGAAATATAATGAATGGTCAAAAAGTGAGTTTTCTTGTAAGTTTCGAGTTTTATTAGTGCATATTCTACCATTTAAAGAGCCTAACAGATGCTGAAAGAACCTTTTTTAGGCACCTAAAATGCATATTTTAAAACCTAAAAATCCACGGTATTCATCAGATATACCTATTATTTGTGATGTATTTTCATACTTTAAGTCTGAAAGGCATCTTGGTTAATTGTCTATAACCTGTAATATTTGTGCCAAACTATCACCTCCCAAGAACACATGGTGAAATCTTTAAACTCCATGTATTTCTTCGGCCCTTAGCATGGACAAGATGACTTTCAGACTTAAAATATAAACATACATCATAAATGATAGGGGCCGTCCATCACTTACGTAACGCAAATTTCGAGAATTTTCAATACCCCTTCCCCCTTGTAACGCACTTCCCTAACTCTATGAAAAGCAGCGTAAAGCTGCCTCAAACCCCTCCCTCCCCCTTTGGCGTTACGTAATTTATGGATGACCCCATACGGATACCTGAAATGTGTTGAAAATTTCATTTGAAACATTTTTGTATAAAGAAAGTTATATATTTTTAATAATAAAATGTTAAATGTGATGTAATCTTTAATTGAACGTGAATGATTGTTTAAAGGAGAAAAAATAGGATAGAAGATATTATATGTAAAACACCGTTGGTTGTATTTTGTATTTTCAAAAGTATTTTAAAATACTATTTTGTATTTTGTATCTAAAATACTTATATGAAAGTATTTTGTATTTGGTATCTAAAATACTTTCGGCGAAGTATTTTGTATCTGAAATACATTTTTCAAGTATTTTGCCCAACCCTGACTGTGTTTCAGTATAAGGTGCATTCCAGCAACGTATGGGTAACTAAGTAAATAGGACGGTGTTATGCCGAGGCGGGATTCAGGGGGAGGCAACTGCCCCCCCCCCAATCTTCGGACAAATTTAAAAAAAATTATATTTAATTTTATTTCGCGGATCATCAAATTTATATACAAAAGATTTACTTGGTTCTGTATTTTGAGAAGAAATATAGTAATGTTAATAATTATTATATTTATTAACGTATATAATAATAATAATAATTAAGCGAACAATAATTTTATTAACCTAAGCTAATAACATACATTAATAAATTTGTGAACTTTAGTCCAGTATTATAAACGCACGGGTTCATCGTTATTTTGAATATTCCTTAATAATACATCCTCTTTCAATTATATTTTGCTTTGAAACGTTATTTACTTGGAAATTAAACAGTTTCATGCCTAAAGTCATGAGTCATAACTAGACCTTGGATTTTAGGACAAGTGCCTGTTTAGTTCCTTTAGGACAGACCTGCACAACGCCTGCTCCCGCGGGCATTCTGCACTTGCAAGCCGATCATCTGCCCGCGGCAGCGCCGAAAGTGCAAGTAGTGGGGAGTAGGGAGCTTTGCGGGGAGGGGAGAAGTCTGACGTAGCATGACGTGGCGCATAGATTGAATGCCTGGGCGTCTACTACAATGATCCATTCTTCAAAATTATATGCAGATTTTTTTTAATGGATTATGTCTAGTATTTCAAGTTACCAGGGTCATAATTCACTGTTTACGTTCTGTGCACTGCTGTATATCTACCTTTGTATCCACCACTGTATGTATTTTTATTTTCTATTTTTTAAAAGAAAATAACATGCTCATTGTGACCCTTAAGCATTATTTTAAAGCAATAGCTTTAAAATATATAATAAATATATTATATATTTTATTATATAAAATATATAATAAATATATTTCTTATATATGCTTATATATAAGAAAAAATATTATTTAATTCTATCTAACAAAAAATTGCAATTTAATAATTGATTGTTCACCAGGAATGTTATAATCTCCAAATAACAGAAAAATGAACAAAATCATGAGAGCAATCTCTCACATCAAGATTGACATAAAAATAGAATATGTGGCAATTTCAAGAAAGATAATGTTTAATAGCACATTTGTGACCATTTTTCCCCATTATGAAACTGAATAAAAGATATCAACGAGCAAACTTCTGTGACGATATGTTACGGACAATCATAAGATAATCATGGGTATTGCTAAATAGAATGCAAAGGGCTTTATATTTTTATACGATGTCGTAAACGACTCTACACTCTTGTCAGAAATTAGAACAGAAAATAATCATGATTTTTTTCAAGAACAATATGTTTTTGCTTAGAGAGAACCGTCTTATTCAATTAAACATAGTTGATAAAAAATAGTTTATTGCTGTCATCATCAAACAAAATTTTGTGTTTAGCACAACACTAAATTTGTGATTACATCGTAGCAAAGCGAATTGCATTATCAGCCCTACAAGCAATTATAATACACGGTGTCTAAATCTAGTATGTATAATTCGTTGTAGTTTCATATTTCGCGTAGTCATATACCGAGAACAAACATTTGCAATGTAATACAAAAGGCAATATTACTTGAATTGTATATGACCGTCATTCTTGCCGATTGCTCTTTAAATTTACGCGCTATCTTTCGAATTGCGCATTCTGATTGGTGGTCCCCACTCCCAGATTGGGTCTCATCCCCACCCTTCATCGATTTTCTCATTTGCCTCCGAGTTGCCCGCGCGCAGCTCCTGACGTCAGTGAAAGAGCAAAATGCTGTGCAGGTCTGCTTTAGGATGTGAAAAATAATTGCAGATGTTTTCGAATCATGAGAGAATAGATCTAATGAAAGCGTTTAATAGTGCCTAAAATCTTCTAAAAGGGCAGTTGATGCCTATTTTATTGTTTTTGCCTAAAACTGCTTAAAACGAGTTATTTTCGAGAAGGATCATATTTTAAATATTAAATTTTGAAATTCGTTTTACAGAGACGTAAAAACTTTTCAGAAATGCAAATATTGTGTGATCGAATACGCAATCGACATCGAACCGAAATCTTTCACCCAAAATATCGAACAAAAGGATCCCTGCAAATCAACATAATTAAGATGTTTCACGCTCGTCTCAGATCAGCACGCACTTCTTGGGCAATTTCACCCATTTCTGGTGCGGCTGCGCTGTTGACAGGTTTAGGCTTATTGCCGCAACGGGTCGACTGCGAAGTCCATGGGAAGAAAGACAGGTCAGGCAAAAGCCTTGTCGGGCAGGCGTAGAATCCAAAAAAGGCCAACAGTTAAATGTGTGTGTGGTGCAAGTTTTTTTGGTAAAAATACTTTGTCCTGCATAATAAAAATTACCTAATTTAATCCTTTTGAGATCAGTTCTAGATGTCAGAAACATAACTTTTTCGTGTCTATTTTTTGCTTGGCTTAGTCATTCTTTAATTTATTTTAAGTGCCTAAAACGTCGATTTTAATGGCTACTGGTTCTTAATTTCGTAATTTTGTTGCCTACTTTAGGTGCCTAAATCAAATCTTTTTGGTAACCAAAATTCCGCGGTCTAGTCGTAGCACTCAAATTTTATCTCTCAAAAAGAAAGAGTATTTCCCGTTTATTGTAGATAAAGGTAAAGGTGGTGATATGAGCGATTTATATAATATGAGCCCCCTTGGTACCTTTTTATTCATAGCAAATAAAATAGCAGAACTATTTTAACAACTAGTTTAATAATTATTTTTGCCATCATAGCTCTGTAGTTCAATTGTAAATGAGAGCTGATGTGAAACAGAGGTGTTCGTGTTTTCTCGGTTCTAAAAGCTTTGGAAGTCAAGTTTTAGCTTTTAATTTCAGTTTGAGTTTGCTTAGACTGAATCTTAACGAATGAAATACAACATGTTTTAACCCTTTGACTGCCACGTGTGTTAATCTCAAAATTACGCTGCCAGGCCAGGCCCGTTTTTTCGCTACTTTAAATTTCATAAGTTGTGCATCATAATTATAAATGTAGCCTCTCCTTGTGGGACAAATCTGAATCAATTTGATACTTATGGCAGTCTTAAACATTGTTTTTATGCATGCAATCTGTAATTTCGAACTATCAAAGACCGGTTTTAGCTTGCAGAATTTTAACACGGCGAGGATTGTAAAATGAGCCCTGAACTATGGTGCGTATATGAGCCCCAAACTTTAACTGGCATTACAACTTGTGTCCGTACTATTTTTGTTTTAGATGCCACCAAGGATCTAGGGCCAAAACAAAAAGGAACTAGTGGAGCTTCGTAATGGCACAGACTTTCTAGTTAGTTTCTAATTTCTTTGGTCGGGGCTAACTTTTCGGTCGTGCCCCATCCTTTTGCCAGCTATTATCTATCGCCACCCGAATATTTTTTCACATTTCCTCAATTTTTTGTTTTCCTAATGGCAGAATCGAAAAACTACTTTAAGAATGTTACGGCAGACTAAACCTTCGTCCTATATGGAAATTTTCGTTGAAAAATTTATTTTTACGAAAATGGCGTTTAAGTGTTACTGTAAATGCGAAATTTGAAGCTCTTTCTCACAGACAACTATTGCGATTTCGAAAAACTTTATTGGAAGTCGTTTGCATCATTGCCACTCACAAATGCAATAATGTATACAAATTGCCGAAAATGTGCATATTAACAGCGTGAGAGATATTTAAAAAAATGCATTTTTGTAGTTTTTGAAGAAACAAAATAATACAGCAAAATGAATTTTCTGTCATCTTAAACAGTGCAATTGCATTATGCATACAAAAAGTTTGAAGAAAAAAATTGGAGCCGTTTCTGCGAAAATGATGTTTGAATGTTTCTGAAAATGCGGAAATTTGAGCTCATTTTCACCAAAAAATGTTGAGTTTTCGAGAAACTTTATATAACATAATGTAAAGCACATGCACTCATAAATGCATTAATATGAACAAATCGCTTCTAACGTAAATATTAACGACGTAAGAGACAAGTAAAAAATACATTAGTGTAATTAAAAAAGAATAGAGCAAAATAGCGTCTATGTCATCTTATAGAGTACATTAAACACTATACGTCCCAAAAGTTTAAAGAAAAAATCTAGAGCCGTTTTAGAGAAAGTCTTTTTGATATTTTTTTTAATATTACACATATTGGACGCAATATTGCGCGAAAACTAATACACTTTTCAAAAAAAATATTCGGGGGTTGGCTAGTGGACCGCCTCCTCGTGGTGATCCCTGGGTAATGCTGAAGGTTCACAAAACTATTGCAGCACTACTTCCACTTACTTATGCTGCATTTCTATAATCTTTTCTATTTGGTCTCCCTTGATCCCTTGTTATATCTTCGACCCCGACGCTATTAGGTTTCGAGGGCTAGGGTGTCATTCATTTCTTAGTCTACTCTATTCTTGACTTTGAATTCTTCTTCTTCTTCTTTTTCTTTTTTTCTTCTTCTTATTCTTCTCCTCCTCTTCTATAGAATTTATCTGTTTCTTCTCCTTCACTCTTCTGGGATGGTATCCCTACCCAGCACAGGGTATGTGTGAAGACTACAACGGTCCAAGAGGCTATGTGGAACCAGGCGAATATCACAGTGGCTCAAGGAGCGGAAGTAGCAGCCCCCTCTGCAGGGGTTTATACGCAGAGAAGCTGGGATAGAAGCTTTAAAATGGCAGTCCCATTACTATCCTTACCCTGCGCAGCGCTTGCAACGCGGCCAGGGGACATCACCCCCGCTAAATTTCTCAAAGATTCATGTCCTTCCCCGTCCTCGGGGATTTGCTTTTTCTCCCGACGTACCACCAATTTAAGAAGTACCTTGTACAACATTTTTCTACACACATAACATACAAAACATAAAATAAACAATACGAAACCAATATCAACTACATTAAATTGTTTCCACATAATAGGAGTGGGTGTGATGGGAACTAAGTCTAATTTTAGTTTATTTACATCAAGGTGGTATGGATGAAATTGAATTTTCAGTTTTACATCATGTTCATTATACACATATACAAGTGGAAACGTCATGACATGAGTGGTTGACTTTGGTTCTAATGTGGTACTCATTGCTGATATAGAACAATTTACATTACTATAGATTAGATATGAACCTTGCAGTTCTACCGAAGTTTGGTTATTATTGCAAGTTTGTATTACAATTTCCTTAAGGGATGAGAAAAATAGGATGTCATTTTTGTTAAGAAGTTGAAACAGCTTTACTTCATTAGTTACCTGTGCGAAATCACATCCTGTTGTTTTCGTCAAATTACAACTGGTAACTCTCACATTGTAATGAGCACAAACATATGTTAATGTACCTTTTATGCAATCTTCCGTGGACCATTTAGAGGTAGGGCCCTGGAGATAATTTCTCTCGGAAGGAATTAACACGACGTTATTAATAGTAGGCACAGGTGTGATTGCGTACAAGTGATAGTTATTACCATCAGTAGTTGGTACTGATAATATTACGACCAATCCCTGGTCTATTATGACAACCTGGCTCTTTGTGAATTTGAGGTTCCCAAAAACATGGTAAGGATCACTATGAACAATAGATTTGACAGGATAAACAGCATACAGATGGTTCATTACATTGGTAACATCTTCATTGGAGAACAACTGGACGTTCGTGATATCATGGAAAGACAAACTTATGGTATTTTCTAGAGTTCGTAAAATCTTCAAGAATGTTCTTAAACACATCGTAGTGTACTGATACTGCTCTAAAAGGTCTACTTTGAAATCCTGCTTTGACAATATTTGCTGAATTAACCCCATGTTTAAATTTATGTGATTCATTTCATTTACGAATTTTGTGAGTGATAGAATTACTGAACGAGACTACTTTATTAACATGTATTTCCTGATCTCTGTCACTTTGTAAGGCGGTAATTTGTGCCTCAAGCGTATCGTAATCCGCCTGATCTAAATTTCCTGAAATAAATTTTATAATTTTTCCTAGTCCATTGACAAGACCTCTTTTATTTCTATTGCGTGTGGGGAGTAATTTTGAAAGTTCCTTTTCAGCCTCTTTTAGTAGCATCAATATCTCGTACGACAAGAAGGGAAAGGTATTATTACTTTTAGTATTCAAGGAGTCGGTTTTGTTTCTTATCTGGGAGAACGTTTCCGTTAAAGTAGTTAAGTTGAAATGGAACATAAACTTGTGGTAGTTATCTACGATGACTTTCCGTTTTTCATTTTGCAGTGGATTTTTTTGGTTTCGGTTTTCACCACTAGGCCATCGCGATACAAGTTTTTGGATTTTTTGTTACGCGTCAGCGGGTCTTTTACATAAACAGTGTCATTTACTCGATATTCATGGAGGAAAGACGTCTTCTCTGGTTGGGGATTGCAAGCAGCCATTTCTCGGACTTGCGTTTCTTTGTTAATGATATATTCCTCTAGATCGGTTGTAGGTACGAAAATGTGGTCTAACGCATTGTAATGGGATCCTATCGTGACAGTAAAAGGGGTTTTCTTGGTGGTGGAGTGAATAGAAGAATTGTACAGCGTGATTGCGTCAATTACAATATGCGCTAGGGGACTGCTTCTGTCTTTGCCTCTAAGAATTCTCATTTTTTCTAGCATAGTCGAATTAAATCGTTCTACGGGCGACTTTGACGAAGAGTTCAGAGGTGTCGTGGCATGATGAGATTTGCAGAAATCATCAGTCAGTTTGTTTTGAAATTCGGTACCTTGGTCGTGTGTTATTTTTGTAGGAAATCCATGGTGAGAAAAGAATTGTTTTAGTTTCCAGAGTACTGAGTACCCTGTACCATCCGGTAATGGGTACGCCTGACCATACTTCGAAAATACGTCTATTATTGTGAGTATTCTTTCTCCTTCGAAGTGGAAGGTATCTACGTGAATGGAAGAAAACGGTGTGGGAGACGTAATAGGTCCTTCGTTCGGCACTTTATTCGGGTGGCGCTCGTACTTGTTCCTCTGGCAAAGTTCGCAATTATTGATATGGTCCCTGACTTGCGTCCTGAGGTGAGGCCAGTAATATTTCTGAGTAAGGTGCTCGATCGTTTCCGTAATGCCGTTGTGGTTAACACTGTGGTATTACGCGACTAGTTGTTGTTGTAAGTTTTTGTCTTCGACATTTTCTACCAATTTATTGGTGCGTAAAATTACCAATTCGGATGTAAAAAGTTTTTGGCACGTTCTAATGAAGGGCATTTCGATCGTAATGTCATCGAAATATACTGCGTATTTCTCGCTTGGAATTATAATTTGAGGGAGGAGATTTTGTAGATCCTGAAGCAAATTGTAGTTTGTGACTCTAACTTTCACAATTTTGTTTCTTTTGAAGAGTGGTTTTGTGGAGTAACCTGAAGTTTTACTAAATGAGATAAATAATTGGTTCTTATTTTGATTGAGGGATCTTTCTGACATTCTTAGGGTGAAGATAGGATCTTCTTGATTAGAATGTATCGTCTGGCAGTCAATTTCCTGTTGATAGTCTTTGTCCGGGACGGTAGCAATGTCTGATTTAGCGTCTTCATCATTGGCATTAATTTCTATGCGAGACAGCGCGTCGGCGACATAGTTAGTTTCGCCTTTCATGTTCTTAATCTCAAAATTAGATTCCTCCAGCGGTTGGTCATTGAAGCTATCTAATTGTTCGACGTACGTCGACCTGTCAAATGCAACATCTGAAAAGCATTCCTTCGGGTATTCGGGGATGTACTTTTCGAAGTCGGAGAAACAATAGCTGTCGTGCACAAAAGCGGAGACATATAGTTCTCCTTGCTTACTATTGACTGGGATCGTATGATCGTGAGAATTCTGTTCGATTCTATACTGTTTTTGTTTAAGCGGGGAATGAAAATAGAGTGGGATCTTCTTATCCCCTAGGGTGATGGTATTAGTACCGTAATCGATTGTTGCTTTCAGACGTGCAAAATCTGAAGAACCGATGAGGGCATCAAAATAATTGTGCCACTGAATTACTCTAAAATTAATAGGCGAGTCCAGACCGTACTCAGAAAATATCTGATAGCGTACGTTGTCCGTTCCTCTAGTTTTCGCATGGATGGACTGGATGCAAAAATCTTCCTTAAAAAGGTATTCAGAAAACATTTCGTAAGCGGGGTTCGGATTTATCATAGAGTTGCTGGCGCCGGTGTCAATTAAGATCTTTAGACCAAACAACGTGATGAAAGGGAGTTCTGGGGCATTGTGTATATTATTCAAGTCTTTGGTATTGATGACGCAACCTCGCGAAAATCCTGATTCACCAATTCGCTAGTTTCGAAGTTCTCATTTGTCTGCTCTGGATAATAGTAGTCATACTTCTGAGAGGTTTCGTCATAGATGTCCTCATAATTCTGTTCGCTATAGTCAGTATGGTCAATCTGATTGTCATTGTAGTGGTAATTCGCGTTTTGTCTGATAGTGGAAACACCTGACATGGGAGTCTGTCTATTACCTTGCGGTTGATTCGGCGGGTCATGCATTTTTCCAATCTGCAAGGGATGTGGATATGGTCTTCCCTGACCTACAGGTGGTCGAAATTGGGGAGGCCTAATAAGAGGAGAACGATGCAAATTTTGCTGCGTGTGATTTTGCGGCTGACTTACATGCGGTGGCAAGACTCTACTTGGTTCAGGTCGATGTGGCATTGGCTGAAAACGCGACATATTTGGAGTAAAATTAGAATGCGTAAAGGGTGTGGGGAAACTACTTCTGAAATTAAACGTGGGCGTTTGATTTGTTTTAACCTGTTGGTTGGGAGTTGGAAGATTTTGTTTTTGGTTGTTGCGCAATGAATCCATGTAGTTTTCATACGCTCGTTCGTTGTCATAATCGCGGCATGCACGAAGAGCTTGAGAGAGGTCTGTAATCTGTGCGTACCTAAGGTATTCGCGATATGGGTTAAGGATACCTGCTCGGAAAGCGCCTAAAGCTTTTCCGTCTGCTTCCTGTAACTTCATTTCTAGAATGGGATTTTGATGATTCAATTTTAATGTACTTTTGTACTTAATGAGTAGTTGATTTAATCGGTCATGATATTCCAGGAAACTTTCATTGCGTTTTTGACAACAATTGGATATTTCGCGGAACAAGATGTGTTCGTCGCGAGCGTCTCCGTATTTTCTTATTAACTTTTCCTTTAGTCTTTCGAAATTCGAATTTGTTTCGACATCGAGCACTGATTGTGCTTCGCCTTTGATTTTGGCTTTTACTACATTCAAAAGGAACATATTAGTTAGTTCTGCATTCGGGGTTTCCGGAGATCTATGAAAATTTCGCAAGAAAGACTCGCATTGGACTAAGAAATAATCTAAATTACAGTCGGAAGTACCGTTAAATTCTGGCAACAGATTAATGTGTGCCATTTCCCACTTTGTGAGGGGTTCGAAGCCTTGCGCCATTATGTAAATAAAATTTACCTTAAGTTATGGAATAAATTCCTTAAAATATACAATTAAGATAATCTTTAAAATTAAAATTAATTTTCTAATTGGTTACTTTCAAAATGAAATGAATTATAAATTTAATTCTGGTTCACAGGTTATAAAAATGCAGGATATGAAAGTAGCTTTTTAAACTATTGCGTTTTATTTTTTTATTTATTTATTTATTTAGTCAAAAAACAGTAAAAACTGTATATGACGTGTGGGGAAAGAAATTTATCTGCGCACATTTTCTTGAGGGCCAGAATTTTATATATATAAAAAAAAACGAAAACGAAAAAATTAATTTAGAAAATAATTATTTTAGAAAAATAAAGATATTTGAAAAATGTTTTTTCCCGAGTTGTAGAAAATCAATTTCAACTGTAAATGAACTAGAAGCAAAAGGAGTGCTCAACAAAACGTGCGCACAGTGAAGCTACATTTACGTCCAGAAGCAAAACAAGGGGCCATCTCAGCATTTGCTCTATGGATCAGGGAAACTGGACAAAAACCTGATCGAGATGGGGGTCATTGACCCGGAAGCTGAAGTACATTACTTGTTACAGGCGTATTAAATATTTTTTTTAAATGTATACAATGCAAACATAAACTAATTCATTATATATCTTTGTTTTGTTACATTATTTTTCTTTTTCACGATCAGTATAGTCTCTAATTGTATAGAAACAGTTTTGCAGCAGAAAAGATTTTACTTTTAACTTAAATTTGTGTACCGACTTTAATTGTTTTATGTCATCTGGCAATGCGTTGTAAAGTAACGTACATGTATTGTATGTTGATTTCTTGTACTGAGCTGTTGATACTGACACTTGATGCACGTGATTTCTACGGCGTGTGTTGTAATTATAAATATCAATATTGCATGAAAATATGTTCCCTCTGTTAAGTAGGTCATTTTTGACAAATATTACAGATTCGTAAATAAATAGACAAGGCAATGGTAGGATTCCCAGCTCAATGAAAAGAGGCTTGCAGGAATCACGTGGAAGGCATTTTTTCATTATTCGAATAATTTTCTTTTGCAATCTGAAGGTCTGAATACTACAGGATGAGCTTCCCCAGAATATTATGCCATATCTCAGGCGGGAATGCACATTTGCAAAATAAACGCAACGAGCTGCATGAAGGCTGACAGAATTTGAAAGAATTCTGAATGCATAGCATAATGAACTTAATTTAGTGTTTAATTCTGTTATATGTACATTCCATTTGAGGTTTGATTGAATTGAAAGACCTAAAAATTTTGTTGCCTCAACATCAGCTAATTGCATATTGTTCATTTTCAATGGAACATGCGATTTCCGATTTGAGAGGCAAAAATGCATTGAAACAGTTTTTCTTTCCTTAACAATTAATTTGTTATTATTAAACCAATTTGAAACTTCTGAAATTGTACTATTTACTGCTTCTTTTTTGCAAAGAACATTCGTGTCATCAGCAAACAGAACCGTTCTTCCATTTTTAATAGACGAGGGCATATCGTTTACATATAACAGAAAGAGAATAGGACCTAAGATCGAACCTTGCGGGACCCCATGCACAATTGGCAAAGAATTCGAAATATAAGTATGTAATGTCCTTTCCTGCCAGTATGGTATTTCTACTCTTTGAGTCCGATGTTTAAGGTAAGAAGTTATCCAATCTAGGGCAATACCACGAATTCCATACGAAGGTAATTTTGAGAGCAAGATCTTATGGGCAATAACGTCAAAAGCTTTCGAGAGATCTAAGAATATTCCAATGGGTATTTCATTTTGGTCTATTGATGAAGCAACATCTTTGAGAAAAGAAAAAATGGCAGTTTCCGTAGATTTTGATTTTCTAAAACCGTGTTGTGAGTCTGAAAACGCTCTGTTTTTCCTGAGAAATGTTTCCATTCGTAAGTAGAAAAGCCTTTCTAATATTTTTGAGAAAACTGACAAAAGAGAAATTGGCCTGTAATTTTGAATATCATTTTTGTTCCCTTTTTTAAAAAGTGGCTTAATTTTTGCGGTTTTGAAAATATCTGGAAATATTCCTGTACATAAAGAAACATTGAAAATGTGAGTTAACGGATGTATAAAGGCAGGTGCACAAGTTTTTAATAAACAATCCGGAAATTCATCTAAACCAGATGAATATTTATTTTTTAGTTTACTGACTATTCTGAGGATTTCGTTGGGAGAAGTTTCGGGAATAAACATCGTATCTGAAATTTTTTGGGAAGTGTAAAATGTTGAATTTTGTGATTTTAGTCCCTTCGTGAGATCAAACGCAATTCTGGAAAAGTGTTTGTTGAAGAGATTGGCAACTTTTTCCGGATTACTCGTTTCTCTTTCATTATCCTTTAAAATAACATTCTCTACAAGGTATCGAGATGATGTGGTTGTATTTTTTACGACATCCCACATTGCTTTAGTTTTGTTACTAGCGCTCAAAATGTCCTGACTATTTTTCATTATTTTTGCCTGAACTATTACTTTTCTTAAAATTCTTTTATATTCTCGGAAGTATATATGGAAACCGGGTGATACGTTATGATGTTTAGAAATAAAGTAAAGCGTACGTTTGTTTTTACACGATGTTCTAATTCCTTGTGTGATCCAAGTATTACTTTTGCTTGAAATGTTTAATTTTCTCTTTTTAAGAGGAAAGCACGCGTTAAAATGAATTGAAAGCTTGGAGAAAAATAAATTATATTTTTCATTTGTGTCAACAGCGTTATAAACTTCGTCCCATGATTCCTTCATCAAGTAGTCCGTAAATAATTTTATATTAACTTTAGTGAATGCTCTGCACATGCGTGTATTATTTATTGTGTCAGTGTTTATGTTCTTAGTAATTGTAAGAATTTGTGCATCGTGGTCACTGTATCCTAGATTATTCGTTATTATTTCATATGTAGTTGTGGTTTTGTTAATTATAATTTGATCTAATGCTTTTTATGATTTAAGCGTATTCCGTGTAGGTACATTCACTGTAATGTCTAAATTAAAAGAATGAAGTAAATTGAGAAACTTCTCTTTTTCGTGGGATTCGCTCAGAAAATCAATATTGAAATCTCCACATACAACAATGGATTTAAAAGAGAGTTTACTAATTTTGTTCAGAATTATCTCTAGATTTTCCAAGAAAGTGAAATAATCTGAAGCTCGCTTTGTTGGAGGTCTGTAAATGCAAAGTAAGATAATTTTGAGCGTAGTAAAATGTACTACTGTTGTTTCAAAAACTTTTTCAACTGCATATAAATTGAATTCTGACAAGAAGGTAGAATCAATATAATTTCTTATGTAAATACACGAACCTCCGTAAGCAGGGCCCTTATTTGATTCCCTCGCCCTACAATACGATCCTGCACGGTAAAAGCTAGGAATTTGGAGTGTATTTATATCATTTTGAGACAACCAATGTTCTGTAAAGCAAAAAACATCTATTTGTCTTAGATCACATTGTAATGCTGCCTCGATAAATTCAATTTTATTTGAAAGAGATTGCACATTATGATGCATTATTCGAATCTTTTGCATGTACCTACACGGATGTTTTTCTGCTGCATCTGACTGTAGTTGCTATTTATTTATTTCATTTTTACTTCGAGTGCGTGGTCGAAGGAAGTATCGTGTCCCAGCAGTGACAAGAGGTGAGGAAGGAGGGGTGACAGATGTAGAGGAATGAATGGTGGGAGAGGTAATACACGGATTAGGTTCAGGGGATAAGGAAATTGGGTCCAAAGGGGTCCCAGGGGATGGAAGAGAACTAGAAGGTGTGGGTGGGGATGGGTCTTGGGCAGGACACTGCCAAGTTTGTGAAATGATGTGTTTTGCAAGCTCACTACCGAGTGCATGTTTTCCGACAAGGTTCAGGTGAAGACCATGTCGGGTGAAGTGTTTTTCTGAGAGAAAGTTTAGCTCAAACAATTTAACATGTGTGTCTCTCAGATGCAGTTTCAATTGGTTGTTTGCGTGACTAATTTCTTTGCATAGTGTGGGCTTGTTGTACCAGAAGGGCAGAGTCGAGACTACAATGTTCGTGTTTTGGGCGGCACGTTGTAATTTGTCAACATGTTCTTCAGGTGTAAAGTGACCACCCAAATTAATGTCATTCTGCCCTCCTATGATAATTACAGTATCCCGTTTGGTGAGGGTTTTTGTGTGCGTGTCCAACTCACTGGTCACGTCGGCAAACCTCCCGTTAGGTTTAAACACACACATGGCAGAGAAATTGGTTGGGAGTTTCTCACTGAGCAGGGAGGAGATTTGTCGCCCATGGCTATCTGCTAAAATGAGTACCTTTTTGATGGGCTCAGTGGGAATGTCCATGTTTTCTGGTGAGCCAGTTTGCGCAACTCTACGTGTCTTTGTTACTTTGCGCTTGCTAGCCTGTTTGCGTTGGTTTGTGAATGGACGTGTCGATGATGGGTGGGGGTGGTGAGGATTGGGAAGGCAAGGAAACTCATTGTAGTAGTCTAATACAGAAAATCTGTTTTGAGTCGTGATTGGTGGTGGTGATTGTGTTTTTGCTTCCGCGAATGGACGGTTGGAGGTTTTTGCGGTGTTGCCTATTGTTGTCCAACCGTCTGTGTTTTGAACGACCTCTTCGAGCCTTCGGATATGTTCATCTAAATTACTGTTGATGTGTGTGAAGGCTTTCAGAAGATCGGCTTTGAGAGAGTAGAGAGTGTATAACGATTAGTAGCCATGTCACGAAAGCGTGTCAAGTGCGTGGTAAATATGAAAATAAGTAAATAGATAATTCAGAATACTACAAAAAAACTACTCCCTAACTTATCTTTTAAATTTAATTGTATTAACTTATTTAAATTACATTACGTATTTATTTAAAAATAACGGTGATCTGATTCTAATTAGTATTTAAATGTGATTAATTAAATTCAAAAAGCGTTCAGTGTGTTTAATAGATTGAAGCTGCAAACTAATAAATACAATTAGATTACTATACTTTACCTACTGAAAGGCCACGAAATTCACCACTTCCACAAATTTAAATATAAAGTTCAAGTCTTTCCGTTACTGTGGGTACGAAACTTTGAATTTTTATGTTTTCACAATTTTCACAACTTTCACTAATAGTTTAAAACTTTACGCAAATTTCAATTAATTTACAGAGAAAATTTAATATTAATGGTCTTTACACTGTTGAAATGAACGTTTGTCCGTTACGCCGTCTTTTAAATCGAATATTTGGATTACTTCTTTTTTCACTGCTTCGGACAATATAAATCTCTTTCAGCTTATCTGTAACAAGTAAACAAGTAAAGAAGACAGTTTAACAGCAAAAGTCACCTGAAATGTGTAGAAAAGTAGCTGAAAATTAGTAAAGTATTGGAGCACAGCCACAGCACGTCAGTCACGTAAGCAAGCCAGCCAGCCATCGTTTAACTACTGCACTTCTATAAGTAACGTTGCACTTCTGAATTTTGCTTAATGAAAATGCACGATAACCAAAAATAGCTCTTTGACTACTGTAGCTAAGCACTGCACTCATTAACACAGCGGTGTGAAGTCTCACTTACAGCATTGAAGAGATGAGGATCCAGACCAACATCCTGCGTCTGAAGTGGGACGTTCTCTCAGGTTCCGTTGATCACCAGGCCGGTCCGAAGTGGATGGCAGCAGGGCACAGCAGGTCGCAGACTCGAAGGCCTCTTAATGGGTGAAGAGGTTACTGCTGGCGATCGGCTGGCCGTAAGAAGTCCTCTGCAATGGCGATGAAGACCGCGTGCTCGTCGTGGACGTTCCGTCGAGACAGGGCAGCAGGGCGCGGCAAGTCGCAGTCTTGAAAGCCTCTTAATTGTTGAAGAGGTTACTACTGACGATTAGCTCGCTTAATGTCTTCCGTAATTGCAATTATTGGACACCTGCCATCCCGGCTGAGCCCCCAGTAAAATACGTCGATGGCAAGTCGACGGTTCTCCAGACAGACTTGGTGAAATGAAACTCAGAGAGTGAGAACACACTGAGTTTATTACAGAAGTGAATAAAATACAGGTTATACAAATTTCTATTACAAAGTCGAAAATGGTTGTGAACCCTTTACAATGTTTCCTTACAAACTATATAGACTACATCCCCACTCCTGTTTGTAAGTACATGGTGGAGGGGGAGATACTTGTTATGGTCAGAGACGCGAGTGCGCTCTGTGTGGCCCTTATCACGGGCGGAGGGGGAACTCCAAAGCGAGGATCTTGGTATCACGAGGACTGTGCCCCGAAGTGACCTTTCATGATTACATGGAGGTTAAGGGGCAGGCGTTAGTTATTGGAGCCTTCGACGTCTTATCTGAGCGCAGGGCGCAACTGAGATGAAATTTGTTAGTATTTATTAGGTGCTTAAGATAGAAGTGCGTTAAAATAATCGGGGACACGAAAAGACGCCTTCTTTCTGGTTCCAAGATATCGGTTATCGGGCCTCGTGCTTTAATTAAATTCATAAGCCCTGTCTTGCTCCGGAGTACATTACGTAATGCTATGTACAGCCTGTACGCTCTGTACGTGGGGATATAAGTCAGGGATGCCCGCTCTCACCAACGCTTTTTAATATATATATGGACGTGATCATTAAAAAATGGTTGATGACTTTAAATGAGGTTTTTAAGATTAATAATGTCGAGATCCCAACATTACTTTTTGCCGACGACCTGCTTATTATAGGAAAATCTGAACATGAAACTCAAATAGCAGTTCATAAGTTAAGTCAGATTGCAAATGAATATGGAATGAAAATCTCACCAAATAAAACAAAAGTGATGGTATTTAAGGGACTTGAACCTTTAAGAGCGAAAATAGTTATAGATGGCCAAATAATTGAACAAATTAGTGAATTTAAATATCTCGGATATCATTTTAATTATATTAAATCAAGAGATGTGGAAATAAAATTGAACAATTTCACATACTTCTGTGGAACATTACAACGAACTCTAAAGCATAATGTGCAAAAGGAAACTCTGCTTAGATTTTACAAAGTTATTGCCTTGCCATTACTGCTTTATGGAAGCGAGAGCTGGACATTAACATCAGATCAGCTGCGAAGAATTGAATCTGCAGAAATGAGATTTCTTCGTTTTGTGGCAGGATATTCACTATTAGACCACAAAAGAAGTGTAGATATCCGAGAAGAATTAAACATTGAGCCAGCTGTAGAAATTATAAAGAAATATCGGAAAAAATGGAAAGATCATGTCCTGAGAATGCCACAACAAAGGCTAAGTAAAATAATTCTTCAATATGCACCAAAAGGAAAAAGAAGTGTAGGAAGACCCTTAAAGAGATGGCATGAGCAATGAGACGGAACAGATCAAACGGTCTAATCCTTGTTGTCGATGATGATGATGAAAAAATATTCATGACCTAAACGAAAGAACTAATTATGAAGAAAAACATTTACTTGAAAGAAAAATCTTAAATTTGTAGTTGTAGGAATACGCCGAAAAAATATCAGTCTCTTACAACTATCAAAAATTCAGATTTATCAGTGAAAATCGGACCTATGCCGTCCTTATACATGTATTGTTATGTCTTTATACATGTTTCCTCTCTTTTCACAAGAAATTTAAAGAAACGATTTGGAGCCATTTTTGAGAAAATTTTGAACATGTCCCGAGAACTTCACGTAAAGTACCCCCAAAAATTAATGAATGTTTTTCAAAATCGCAGAGCTTCAACTCAGTCCAGATCGACAAGGGGTTATTCAGTGTGGAAAAACTCGTACCCATAGTTAAGGCGCTAGTGTTGTTCACATACCAGACGGACGGATGGACATTTTGGAGGGGAAAAAAATTCGACATCAGGGGACACCCAAAACGTGTATTTCCGGCGAAATCTCGAAATCAGTTTTTCGCAACATTACATAACATTCTGAATACTATAGTATATTACTCTGTATATACGTACGTATACGAGAAAATAACTAGTGCTACAGAATGGCACAGAATTTCTCCCAATAGTTTTCTAATTTCGCTGGTCTGGGCAAACTTACATTGTCCCATCCTTTCGCCACCTATCATCTATCTCCAAAGTACATTTTTAAAAAACGATTGTCCGATGTTGAAGGTGAAGATATATTTGTTTAAAAAAAAATAATTCATTTTTTAAAGTCGAAATAAAAGTGGGGACTCGTATTATTACATGGCACAGTAGATTGCAGTTGAATTAAGAATAAGAGTTAATTAATGTAGATTTTTAAATATATATCCTACAGTTCTGTATAAACATTTGTCATCATATTAAATAATAAACATTTTCGATATACGATTCACTGAGAAAAATGCATCGTTGAATTTACAGTTCGGACTGTTGAAATAACAATGAGGATCGTCACCTCTGTATTCAACTAATCTAATAACATCCAATAATAATTAATAAAATAATTAACAAAATTGAAAACGTTTTATATAATTACAGCGCAATTAACTTAAAGCATTAACATGAACGAATATTTTCGTGTTTATAATAGTGCCCAAATTTGCCCCCCCCCCAATGAAAGATCCGAAATCCCGCCTCTGGTGTTATGTATAAGTGGTACTATTTGTTCGTAATATGAAAAAGTTACTATAAAAATGCACAGTATGGCTGATAATTTGATTTCAATATTTCAAATTCGCGTTTTTTGGGGCCAGGGAAATTTATTATGAGAGAATTATACGACTTACTTTTTGATCTATCAATAGCTTGGTGAGTACACCTCGTACTGAAATATAGATATATGGCATATCTACCTACGTAAAAAACAGCAATAATTATTTAAAGGGCCAAAAAACTCACGTCCGTGAAATTTAAAAGAACATGGATAATTATTAACAATATTAATTCAAAGTAGCTACAGATTAAGACAGATTTAGAATTTACTTTGTTGCCTTAACATTAATGGGAAGACTGAGTTTGCATGTCTCTAACCCAGGAATTATATGTAGGTGTATATCTTGACAAAGATAATAATAGTAATAACAATAATAATAATAATAATAATAAGGTAGTTTGGAATAAAATATCTGCAATAGGTAGTTAGGCGGTACCTGTAGCCGAATACAGTTTTGGACTAGTGGACTGGACTGAGCAAGAAATTCGAATCATGGATCGAAAAAACAGAAAACTGCTAACAATGCATCATGTTTCCCACCCTCGAGCAGATATACATAGACTTTATGTGTCACGTAAGGAAGGAGGAAGAGGCCTCAGACAAATTGAGGCCTCCTGGCACAACGCAATAGTCGGGTTGGGGAAGTATGTGGTCAGCCATCAAGGTGACCCTCTAATGAGGCAGGTCATGAAATCTGACCGAAGAAGGGGAAACAGAGGCATTGTAAGTGTAGCAAGAAGCATTGCGAACAAGACTATGCAAGACACCCAGAATGACAGAGACACTGAACTTCTGATGCTACTTAACATGAAATTTGAGACACAAAAAATGTTAAAGAAATCGTGGAGAGACAAACCACTCCACGCACAATATTTGAAACGAATGGACAAGGTGCAGATCAATAAAGATCAATCATTTATGTGGCTTAAAAGGGGGAGAATGAAGCCAGAATCGGAAGCACTTGTAATAGCTGCCCAAGATCAGGCCTTGAGAACACGACATTATGATAAAGCGGTTCTCAAAATTTCCCAAGATGATAAATGCCGCATTTGCCAGGAACACGTAGAAACCATTGATCATATTGTCTCAGCTTGTCCAATCCTGGCAAAGACCGAATACTTGAAAAGACACGACAGGGTGTGTAGCTACCTCCACTGGCAGATCTGTAGTTCCGAAGTTCCGAACACATGCCCCAAGTGGTACGAACACTCTCCGAAACCGGTGACGTCTGTTGGATTGTGTACGATATTGTACGACCAACAGATTCAAACTGATCGCACGATAGCGGCAAACAAACCAGATATAGTCATCCGGGATTTGGAGAACAAATCGTGTTTACTTGTCGATGTTGCTGTACCTTGCGATCAAAACGTCGTTACCAAGGAGGCAGGGAAACGTCTTAAATACAAGAGTTTGGAAATCGAGATCAGCCGAATGTGGGGCGTCAAAATTTGTTGTTCCGCAAAATTTGAGTAAGAACTTGTCTAAACTCCCAGGTAATTCAAAAGACTGGGAAGTACAAGAAATTGCTTTATTTGGAACAGCCCACATCTTGCGCAAAGTATTGTAGAGGCACCGACAGTCCCTAGATCGACTCCTTAGGTAGCTGGTTGCAACCTGGAGTAGACTTTATATTCAACCGATACATAAGATCTTTAGTCGTGATTTAGAGGAATAATAATAATAATAATAATAATAATAATAATAATAATAATAATAATAATACTTCATTATGGGAATAAGCCAGGACAGAACGTTGTTTAGTCTTCGTTAGCTTCAAGTATGAAAATGCCGATTCGCAGAGGTATGTAGAACAGATATATTTGCTACAATTGGTGATACTTGCAAACTTTACCTTGGCAAATGGTATCTGGCTGACATCGTGGCCCCTTGAATTTGAAACAGATATTTTAATTTTGGGGATACTTTTACATGAAGCCTTCGGGATATTGTTAAAAAGTGGGTCATTAATATTCCTGATTCAGGGATCATTGATACCCCTGATTTTTCGAAAACTGCAAAATTTTATTTTTCTATGAATCTTCCTACAACAAAAAGAAGAAGATCGATATTTTTTCCCTGAATAAAATCTGTTCTCTAAAGACAATTTGGAAATAAGATCTTGTACAATTTTTCGAAACTTTGAGTGGTTTCGTGCAATTTTGCGTGAAATGTAAGCAATTTTAAATTTTGTATACTTTTTTTCTAAAAAAAAGGCACCAAATTTTTGGATTAAATTTTGACCTCGGATTGCGTAAAGGACGCTTAAGAGAACGTTGCAAAAATTCATTTTCGTTAAAATCTGTGATTTTTCGAAAATTGTAACATTTTTTTCGGCGAATTCCTACAACTACTATTATGAAGATAATTTTTTTCTTAATGAAATATGTTCATCAAAAATAAATTTTCAAAAAAGTTTTGTTCGATATTTTGAAATTTTGGGTATTTTTTTGCATACTTTTGCGTTAAACAGACAATTTTGAAATTTTAAACAACTGTTTTCTCAAGATCGGCTCCAAATGGTTATCCTCGTTGATCGATTCAACCAAAATGCCCCTCGAGGAAAATGAATTCTTTCAAAATTCCTTCAGGATTATTTTCAATAAAATTGCATCATTTCTGCAATCAACACCTAATATATTAAAAGAATGAATACAACTACAAATTACAGACTGAAATCCTAAAAATTTTGACGTTCTAGGCAAGAGACTCAAGACCAGCAGGACGAAATATACAGTCCAATCACATTAATATGATCACGTGAAAATCCTGAATAACCCCCTTTTGTAGCGCTGACCACTGCCAGACGAACAGGAAGAATTAAATTAGTTTCTGGATGAAACCGACATGAATATGGAGCCAAGCCGATTCATGGCGCGAACAGCCCGATCGAGGATGCCCCCAAGGATGGCTGCACACTTCTGTTGATCCATTGTGTCTCCCAAAATGACGAGATTGACCAGAGAATGCCACAAAAACATCCCCACACCATCACGCTCCCTCCTCCAACCAGGATCCGTCCGGCGATTGTTGCAAGATGTTTGCATTCCGGTTGTGTTTTATGCTGTATACGCCAAGGACCATTTGTCCGACGGGACAGAAAACGTGATTCACCTGTAAAGGTTACCTGTCGCCACTCAAGAGGGCGTCCAGATTCCAGCCTTTGTCGCCAATAAACAGCAGTCAACATGGGTTCATGAACCAGGAGTCCGCTGCGGAGGCCCATGCGCAGCAACATTCGCGGTTGTCGAGAGGAGACCCTGTTGGTAGCCCCTTCGTTCATCTGGGCGGTTAGTTGCAAGTCTATCCGCCCATATACATCCCTGCAGCCGACGTTCTCCCCTGTCAGTAGCTGTCAATGGCCTGTAGTGCATTACAGTTGCCTCGGCGCCGGTTTTGGATACATATCGCCATTTTGCCATGCACGGTGTACTTTAACTACGGCGGCGTGCGAACACTTTACATACAGCCGTTACGGCGCTTCCAATCTTGGCCAGGAAGCCAATGATCATGCCCTTTTTGGAAGCCCAATAAATCGTTCCGTTTCTGCACTGCGACAACTACTACACTGCTTTCCGCTTTCACCCGACACGCTTTATATACCCTCCACTGTTAGTGCTGTCACCTGCAGTCTGTGAATTATTGTACGTTTACGTTTAACATAGGCGATGTTCACATTGATGTGATTGGGCTGTGTAATTTCTTCCAGAATATCCTAGAGGGAACTGGCCAAGAATTGTGCCAGTTAATTTGTCTTGTCAAGAGAAATCTAGTCAGCTATTGATCACCTATAAGTTGCAATAAGTGACCTAAATAGAATTAGTAATTTTAAAATAAGTTTCTAGAAAATTTATTAGAATCTTCTGAATGGATCCCCTCTCCCCCCCAAAAAAACATCACTACCCCACCAGGAGATACATTGCACAACCCTTTTATTTTGATTGGAGAAAGAGGTTTAACTGAGTAAAGAACACACATTCCTCAATTACTATATAAGGATACATAAGCTATAGCTCGAGTTCCACGATATCAAAACTGATATGGTGAAGCACTAATAGTTCAATGTAACAATCACCACTTCACAATTGTTGTCAAATTCATAACAGACTTACCTCTCTTTTTTGCTTCCATTGTACTATTCAATAGACGTGTTTCAGTGATTGTTTTGAACACACTAATAGCTAGTACCGCAGCTTTTGAAAAATTATATAAAAATCACAACTAATAAAAAGTGTTCAAACTTATGATGCTCACAGCAACACAATACAAAGAAATACATATTCTGCATAGAGTATTGAAAAATATGGTTGCGTCTCAGTATTCTGTTTAGTACAGGACAATTAAACTCTGGGGAATTTAAAATATGTATTTTTGAAGTTTAATATCAAACTTTGCTAAGGAGATATTTTTATCATCAGATTTTACCAAATAAAACCGTAATAAATAGATGATGAAAATAAATGTCAACTACTGTGAATTTTCATGTTGCAGTTGTCAGTTTAAATCAGTGTAATGTTCATACTGTGTGACTGGTATCAACTTTGTATTGTATAATATTTACCAAAATGAAATATTTTTTAGCATATTAATTTTTTTTCACATATTAACACTTATATGGAAACATCGGTCTGACAGGCACCAAGTGAAATTGGTTTATGCAATAATGGCCGATATGAGTGGGTGAGAGCGTAGACAGTCATAGTAGCTTCCTCCTTGACCTTCGTCTATCACTCGGCAGAGTTTTGTTCAGTTCTGCTGAAGCAGACGTCATTTAAGGGGCATTTTTGGATATCATGGCGGTCTGCGAGACCAATAGTTTCTCTTTCTGAATTTTTCGTAGTGATATGTGAGACTGCTTGTTTCTCTTCCTGTGCTAGTGGTCTGCGAGATGAGTATTTCCATAAACCATCTTGGGCGACTTTCTCACTACTAAAGCTATGCTTCGTATATGTCAACCTAATGAAGGGTCTAACAGGAATGTCACTTTAGACAATTAATTTAATTCTGCAGAAGTTATTGTTGAATTGATGAAGAGAAAATTAGCTTGTTGGGGTGGAAAAAAGGTCAAAATTGATTCCTGAGGAATTCCTTGCTAGCCTACAAGGACCACTTGGATCAACATTGTACAGATTTAGAAGCAATTTCAATGTTTTAATTAAGTTCAATTATGTTTAATTAAAAAAGTTTTTCAACAATATCCATGTTTTTCAATTATTTTCATGATTTATAATATAAAGTATATTTTAGAATACTCTAAAGAAATATAAGAATGGATTGAAATAGATCTAGAATTTATTTTACATTTACATCCCACATTCAATGATCAATAACAAATGGCGGTCTCTGAGACCGGTGTTTCCCTTTGCATTATGAAAATCATGTTGCCATATTAGTGTTAAGTATGAAAATTATTAAAACTACAGCCCTCTAAATTGGAGACTGGTACATGCTAGATTACACATGCCATGATTTACGAGGGGGAGGGGGTTGTTGGAGGACAGGGGGCAATGAATTGGTCCAAAGCCAATGATACATATTCAACTTGTGGTGCTATGGAATGGCACAGACTTTCCTGTATTAGTTTTCTATTTCTTTAGTCTTGGTTAGCTATTCAGACTTGCCACATATTCTGCCTCTATTCTATCTATCACCACCCAAGTACATTTTTTAAAACTTTTCTCAGTTTTTTACCTTTCCTAATAGTAGAACAAAATTATTCTTTTAATAACATTAAAGAACAGTAAAACTGGTCCTACATGGCAATTTTCTTCTAAAAATTTGGAGCCATTTTTAAGAAAATTGTGTTTCAGTGCTACTGTAAATTCGAAATTTGAGGCTCATTTTCACAGCAAATTTTTGAGATTTTTAAAAACATCATTAGAAATCATTTAAAGCACATTAACTCCTAAATATAATAATGTTCACAAATTGTTGGAAATGTCCCTGTTAACGGTGTGAGAGAGATATTAAAAAAATATATATTTACGTAATTTTTTAAAAAACAAAAAAAAATACTCCAAAATGTACTTTACCTAATGTTAAAGAAAGCAATTAGCAGTATCTGTTCGAAAAGTCTGAAGAAAAAATTTGGAGCCATTTATGAGATAATGGAGTTAGAGAGTTTCTGAAAATGCGGAATTTTGAGCTAGTTTTCACAGAAAACAGTTGTTTTCAAGAAACTTTACTTGACATTATTTAAAGCACATGTAGTTGTAAATATATGAATTGCCTGAACAACTCACCGCTAATGTAAATATTAACGATGTGAGAGAAGTAAAAACAAAATTCGGTTTTGTACTTTTTGAAAAAACAAAAGAATGCAGCAACATGATGTTTATATCATCTAATAGAGCACATTTTGTACTATCAAAAGTTTAAATAAAAATTTGGAGCCTTTTTTGAGAAAATCCTGTTTTTGTATTTTTTTTAAAATAACACAAATTGCACGCAATATTGCACGAGAAGTACTAAAATTTTCAAAACAATGTACATGACCTAAATGAAAGAACTAAATTTGGAGAAAAAAATTGTATTTGAACAAAATATCTACATATTCAATTTTGAAGTTGTCGGAGACGCCGAAAAAAATGTGAACTTTTGCAATTTTTGAAAATTTGGTTAACTGTGAAAATTGGACCTGTGCCACATTTATAGGTGTATATTACTCTATTCTTACAAGAAATTTAAAGAAAAAATTTGGATCCATTTATAAGAAAATTTTGAAAATGTCCAGGGGGACTTCGTGTAAAGTACCCCCAAATTTTGAAGAAAGATTTTCAAAATCGCGGCGCCTTGAGTGTAACCATATCGACCGGGGAATATTAGTGAGTTTTTGCCACCACGAACGTTAAGCACTATCGATCTTCTGTGCATAGATGCACTAAGGTGATGCAAACCTTCAACTGTGCATGAACAGAAGATCGATAGTGCTTACCGTGCTGGGCAAAAACTCCCTATTCATTTTGGAAAAAATCGTACTTATGGTTTAGGTGCTAGAGTTCATAGACACCAGACAGACTGAGGGAAGTTTTGAAAAAACTCACTTTTTCGGTATCAGGGGACCCGAAAACATATTTCTGTTAATATCTTGAAATCGAGTTTCCGCAGCATTACATAACTTTCCCTATACTATATATATTACTCTGTAGTATATGGGAAAGTAAAAATATAGCTTTTACTTTTTATATATACTAAAAAAAGTCATCAGTGTATCAGTTGTTAATATTATAAATATTAACACTATGTCAACTCATAAAAATCCTTTTTATATTCAGCATAAATTAAAAATTCTGTATAAGATTGGCTGGACACTTTCCTTGTAGCACAGCCACTAACCTTTTAACTTAATGCCCAACAGTGCACAAAAAAGACACAAACCTAACCAAAAGCCTTGAAAGTTTCCACTAGATTACACAGTCGAAGTTTGTTTTAATGCCAGAAATATTATCCAAGCTAGAGTATCAGAGCTTTTTAATGCAATAAGGCAATGGTGGGAGTAAGAGGTAAGAAAAGTTCAATAAAATTCTGATATGTGTTTTATAAGTAGAGTAATAAAAATTTTTCAACATTCAGAATCTCTGTACACTGAAGATGGCAATTTGACAGAATGCATCTGATGTGGCTGTGCTTCAAACGCTTTGCTACAGCACACACACAACTAGCCAATATCATGGTTCCCAGTAAATTACAACTCACATAGTTTTTCTTGACAGAATTGTCAATCTCAAAAAATAGTTAGTACATTTGCTCTAGAATCACTGATGAATGATGAGAAGGGGGGAGAGGGAAAGGCAAACAATTATCCTTTAAAATATTAGAAAATATACTTTTGGAATGTAGTTTTTGAAATTTGAATTAAGATTCTATTTGTTTAAAACCACAAAGCAGGGTAACCTTACACATCAAGTCAAGGAAAAGGATCCTCGCTCATAATACTCTCATAATATAATGGCTCATAATACCATCGACATTTTGATTATATGATTTTGGTGAGAGATTTTTAAAGCAATAGAGCATTTGCAAGAGCACACTTGAAATGAAAGAGCTCTTTCAATTATGAGTTCATAGTACCATACCAGCAAAAACAAGTTAGAATGTTCTTTACAAACCTTTTGATTTGGATTTTAGAAATGTAATTCCAAAACTATTTCTATGCCAATCTTGAGATTAAAGCCTGCTAAATTCAAGCAAATTGAGAGTAACACACACAAGGCATATATATATTCTTTCAAGAACTTTTATTGTAACAAAAAATATATTGCATTGAAGTAATTCATAGGACTGAGAGCATTCTTGGACTTATAACAGCACAGAATTACATACTTGCAATGAGAGGATGAAAATTTCCCCACAAAGTATTTCTCATACTTAATCCAATATAAAGGACAGCACATGAAACATTCACTCAATGTTCCTTAAAAATTTCACTTTCTCAGACGACTTAATTCTGGAGACCAGACTAAAAAGATGATTATCTTGCTAAAGATGCAAAATGTTTCTAGCTTTTCTTCAGAAAGTTTGTCTCAGATTGTACAGTCAATCAACATAAAACAAATTATCAATGAATTCATATCACTTCTATGAGCAACATCACGTTCTTTTGAACACATTCACATCCTGCACTTTTTGCTGCAATAATTTGCCATAACCACCTCGTCCGCTATCATAATCAGTGCGATATTCATCTCTTACCTAAAAAATAATAATAATTAGTTTACAACAAAATATTCACAATACTAACTATACAAGTTGCATGAGAAGTTAGTGACATACTTGACCACCAGTTTTTCCACGGCCATATTGGCGACCTTCCACAAAACCTGCATCCCAATCTGTTCGAATAATACGGTCATCTAGGCGTGTTCCGTTTATGTACCGCATACATGCTTCTGCATCTGCTCGTTGGTAGTATCTATTACTTAAGTCAAGGAATAATGATTTTTATTTTTTCATTTATTTATGATCGAAAATAATGAAAATTTGTGTATGTTTGAAGGACAAAAAAAAAAAGAAAAAAACAAGATGGTTATTGACCCAGATGCTGATTACAATACTTCATTGTTCCTGACATTTCTGGTCTTTTGAAATTATAGAAAACATAAGTTCAATATTACACACGAATCATCATTACAAAATAAATACTATTGTTTTTATACTCAGTATAATTTCTAATTGTTTAAAAACAGAAGTAAGCAAACAGAAAAGGAAAGATTTTTTCTGCTGTTTACATTTGTGTAAGGGTTTTAATTATTTAAATTCATCTATTTAAGTGATGTAAAAATAATGCAGCATTGTATTAAGCAATCAATTGTAACTTTCTTAACGTGACTTGCTTCTCCAAATATTTGACTATTTCCTTTTGCTCCCCATTTGTATATGGTATGTGGTCAAAATGCTATACGAGTGTGTGCTGTAATAAGGCTGCAATTCTCAGTGTTATGTTTGCAAGAAGTATAGCCAACAAACGTGATACATTGTCATTTACAATACATTATTAAGTGTCAATTAAAATGTGTTTTTTGTACCCATTTGAATTTTTAAACAGCAAGTCTTTATTTCATAAAAAATTTACAAAATTCCATTCTCTTAAAAAATTTCTGTAAGCAATTTTTTTTTTCACTTTAAAACTATTTTATTTTGTCTTTTCTGATGTAGGGTGACTCCCACAAGCCTTCAAGGGTGTACAGAACTTTTGTTAGGTGTCCAGAGCATAATTATGTAAAAATTCGGGGGGGGGGGGGATGTAAAAATAAAATAAATCAATCCCTGACCACAAAAATCAAAGCAAAACCTGTATGCCATTGAATTTCCTTTTAACGCAAATGGAACCAGAAAAACCGGAGACCTCTGTCACAAAGTCAGCTTTGTTGCCTTATTTTTTATGTGGCTATTCTGAATTGAGCTGCTGATCACGACATAATGAATATAAATCTTACATCTTATGTTATAATTGGAGCCTTGAAGTTTGGCGAAATGTCTCTTTTTGTTATAATTTTACGACTCGACAATAAAAATACTTCATTGTACTTCCAGAGTTGTTTTAAAAGATTTTCATTTTGGTTTTTTCTTCCTCTTTCGACGTTATTAAGTGAAATGCAAATTATACAGTTTTAAGAAGGAGAGGAAGTAGCTCTCTTAGTGGATTCAATGAGAGAACACAAAATGGCGAAGATAATTCACAGGCAGTATGGCACATATAGGTTGTTTCCTGAGAACGTGGTAAAACATAGCACTTTCCCAAGAAATGTGAAATGTCAGATATCATTATTTACATCCAAATGTGTTGAATGAAAGAGCACAACGACGAAAGTATTCCCAACACAAAGAGAGGCTTACAGTAATTATGAGGATTAATCACGCTTTTTTCTGCAATTTGAAAGTCTGGGTAGTATGAGTTTTCCCAGAACAGTATGCAATATCTCAGCCAGGAATGTACATTTGCAAAATCTTCTATTATATAAAAACCCACATGCAGCATAATAATAAAAAATATTATTAATCAAATTAATTAATTAGAGCAAGTTTTCCCATTTTCTTCACATCAATGGTTCACTTAACCTGCTACAAAATGTTGTTGGTAAAAAAGGATACTCCACAAAGCAAAATCCACAAGGTGTCTTTTTATATTTGTCTAGACCCATTACTATTCTCTTGACATCACCACACTTTGCAAACAGTTCATAAATTTGTTCTTCAGTTGTGTAGAAGGAGAGGTTACCAACATACAATGTTGTTGAATTCAACAACAAACGTTCTTGTTCCCCTCTGGTGCCCTAAAAATTAAGGGAGTAACATTACAATTGCACATCTCTATGGTCACTCCACAAGTGGCGGGATTAAAATAACTTCACTATTTGAACAGGTTGTCGATACCCACACAACGCGATGTCAACAGCTAACGATCTGGTCTCTCTCTTGGTTTTTCTTACCTTGAAGTGCTGATCGCGGTATGAACTTAGTTCTACCGAAGGCGTCGCCGGCAAAGCCATTTTTATCTGAACTTATCGAGACGAGATCAATACACAATCCGTGGTAATTCAGGCTCTTTAAAATCCCAAAACGAAGCAAAATGAATAACTTTAACCTACACTCCAGGCAACTCTCGTACCATACGTACAAAAATCTCACTGTACAGAAATCAAGATGATCAGCACATACTTCAATTCCAAGGAGCGACTATTTGTCAATAAAGAAGACATACGTGTCTTATATCTTCCAGAAGTAACGAAACAAGACTCCCAAAACAAGGGATCGGAACTGATACAGACAAGTTTCAATGGCTTGTAATGACGCTAGCAGTCAGAGAGTACGTAGAAATCGTCCTAGCGACTCTGTGTAAACAAGTGAAAGGCTCGAACACAATTGGCGGGACATATGAAACTTTTAACCCCACTCCCAAAAAATAAAAAAAATAACTTTTAAATTGAGTCATTTTACTGCAATTCCAATTTGTTACATGAAAATATAAGGACAAAAATTTGGAGATAAGATTGTACTGCAAAGAAAAATATGAAGAATCATAGTAACGAACGTTTAAAAATATAAATTATATTTAATGTAAAACTCACATTGCCTTTCGTGTCGCTCAGTACACTTGCACACTTCAATGTTTACGGATATTTAAATAGATTTGTTACGTCAAATTCGACACTGTTATTATAAGAAGTTGAGAAGCTGCTAATTTTTGTCATTATCTATAACGTACCCTATTCCTTATTTATGTATAACGGAGCACCCTTCTATGTACTACCCTAAGATGTAATACCCTCGAATCAGATTTAGTTGTTGATAAATTGCAGTAAAATAATGCCAATGGCATAATAATCTTTGCCTTTGGCATTGGTATTTGTGAAATATTTATTTAATTTTATTTAGTTAATTAAAGAACAATAATTAGAATATTATGAAACGATTATGTAATGATAGATATTAATACACGAGTGTGATATTACGATACGAGCGAGTATTGTAAACTTCACACCTGGATGACGCACTCCACCGAGTAGGCCCAGTTTCAGCCTCCATATTGCGGTTAGGCAAGAAACTAGCCCCCACTAGCCCGGCTATACGAATACTACGAGATCAGTACGCTTATTCGAAGAGAATTAACACCTTCTGACGTAAAACTTCTGCTGTTATGTAAGGTAACGACAGGCAACATTGCCATGGGTCAAACATTGCCACAACTTCAAAAAATGTAAGTACCACAGTCTGTATCGTAAATTTATTCGGTGTATGAGTTCCCATAATTAGCTGCCTCCCTTAGAAACATTATATACAGTCGTTTGTTGTTTTGGGTTAGAGTTGCAACCTAAAATGTCCGTAAATATGTATGATGTAGTGTGATACAGCCAAATGTCGTAATCGGAACTTCGTTAATTTTGGATCAATTGAGTTGAAATAAACAACATAGATAAGTAAATATGTCATGTTCTAGGCATGCTATGTCGTGACTTAATAACTATTCATTATAAGAAAGACAAAATATATTAATTGTATGTACTACTTTCAGGGTAACATTGCCATACTGGTCATTTTGCCTCTAGATGTATATCCTTTGAAAAAATTCTTACATTGAATTAATTGACATTGTATAAGTTTATATATCATTTCTAAAGCATATGACTTATAAATTGTAAACATTGATTAATTACATTTCATACAAAATTACTTTTTTGTTGTCGCCATACTTGCACTGTAACTTTGCCACATAAACGAATAAAAAATCCAGTATGTAAGGTTTGCAAACCTATGACGAAGTTAAATGCACTAACCAATGTAAAAAGTAAATAGTGGAAAATTAAGTAGGAAAAGACTACTGAACTGTATGGAATTAGCAGGTCCACTTTAAATGACGTGTGCTATGCCAAAATACGATATTCTTGCTGAGCTCCCAGACTAAATATAAAAAGGAAAAATCACTTTTTCCTATCACATTTTATCACAATGTTTAACAGTTAATACAACTTATTTTAGACTAACTTCCCAAAGCAGGAGACCTATTTATCCCTGTTTAGAGTATTTAAACTGTCAAAAATCAAAGAATAATAATGTTCTGATGCATATTTATGTGTTTCTGCTTCGTATCCAACTCTCATACATTTAAACATTGCCAGAGACTTCAAAATAAATAGAGGTGGCAATGTTTGACCCATGCGGGGTAACATTGCCACTTTGCTTGCTTTTAAAAAAGTAATAAGATCTTTCAAATTATGGAAGCTGTGACTTCAATATTTTGAAGAAACATTGTACTTTTGTGAAGGATATAAGTGTCAAAATAATGATTCTGAAGATTGATGCAATAAAGTAGAACTTTAAAAGAAACTAAGATGTGGCAATGTTACCCCCCGTTACCTTATAAGTTGTGACCAAGGAAGTTAAATTAATCTAATGATTAGTCCATTCATGCAGCAAAAAAGTCAGAGGCCTTTCTAATCGAATTTAAATAGGTACATGCAAGACGAGAGTTCTTAAAGCATTAACTCACTCTTACTGTCAATCTCAATTCTGTTTTCTTACGTAGAATATGGAATTTATCTGCTTAGGAATATGAAGTGACATCTGGTGATGAAATGAAAGAAATTCATGGACAAAAGAAATGTGTCAATTTAATATCATACAAATGGGATAACAGGATGATAATTTGAAATGAAACACTGAGGAACAATAAAACATTACAGTCACATTAAAAACCATTTTAGACATTTCTAAATAGAACAATTTTATTTACATGCTAACACTTGTTTACCCCCCCCCCGAATTTTTTCTTCAGAGAATCTTTTGCCGTAGGATTTAAGGCAGAATGACACATACTTGCTAGCAATCTTTTTCACTATTTGCGTTTCATGAAGGTCCTTTGAAAGACCAAATTCATTATCAAAATCATCATCAACACAACATCATTACATCACAATACTACAACTCATCACTACATCAATTGAACATTTGATAATATCTTCTTCAGAAGAAACATCAGGGATGTTTTAATTTATGCATTGAAATTAACGCATTACAAAAATTAGCGCATATATATTTGGCTTTAGGATGAACATACTCTCAATATTATAGGGTTTTTATTGGAATGAGAGAATTTGCTTTTGGGATTATTATTTTTAAATTATATGTCCCGGCAGTATCATTCTGTGCTTTGCTCCTAAATTCACTAAAGAGAAAACTAGAATAATCCAAGTGCAATCAACATTTAAAATATTTTATGGACTTGATTTATTTTGTCAGAAAACAAAAAATCAGTAGTGTTAGAAATTGAACAGTAATGTTAAAATCTCTCACCTGTTTTGAGGTTTCAGTGATTGTTCAGTGTTGTCAATGAGGCTTCAGTTCTTACAATGTGTCTTCTAACTTGCTTATCAGATGGCATAAGGTGCCCAGGGAAACTGAAAATAGAAGGAACTGCATCTATTTTAAGGTGTGGGACGACAGTTCGAGGTCTGACCAAAAAATCGTTTTTAAAATGTACACTGCAAATAAAACTGTTATTTGCAGGTGCAAAGCCTTTCTCTTTGTGGCAATAACCCACCGTTTATTCAGTTTATTTTTGAATGGAAACCTGCAGCAATGAAGAAATGAGTAATCATTTGGGGGCAGCTATTCACATTTTACATTATAAGCATCTTAATTACTACTTACCGATGAAAAGACATCGTATTTTCCTTGCTCCATTGATTTGTACAATTGTACGCGGAACACGAGATCACCATTTTTTATCGCTATTTGAAAAAACATGCAAACAAACCTCTTCACTTCTCACATGGACTACAGCTCACAATGCTTAGAAACGTGTTTTTTGCCCAACTACAATATGGCGACGCCCGTAATGAACCGGCACGCTTTTCTACCGCGCAGGAGCATGGGAGTCAGTCATCCAGTTTTACTGTGATTTTCGTAACTTTATCCTCGACAGGAATTAGCGGTTTCGCTGCCATCCAGTCGGGAGCTTATATTTCGTCACGTGACGTCACTATGGTGACGTTCAAGCTTCCTTATTGGATGAAACCACGAACAGCTGATTCCTGTCAGGGACAAAGTTACGAAAATCGCAGTATAGTGTTTCACACGAATGTATTACGAGTTTCATACCCATTATAATGAGTTTCATACGGTACTTTTTCTACGACTTTTTTAAGTTAAACTTTTACATTGAATCGTTTCGGGGCAGTTGACCTGCAGGATTCAGCCAAGGCCACCTAGCGGACAGCTTCCTAACCCTACCCTCGCATGCTACCGCAGGTGCCTGTGGCTACCAATCGGCCTGCGAGGGAGTACTGCGCTCGACAAATAAGATCAAAGTGAAATTATGATCCAATTTAGTATAAATAATATTCCACGAAAAAAATTCTAATTGTAAAAGAAATTAAAACTGACAAGCTTAATATAACATCAAATGCAATTTTAATGTAACAATCGAACGAAACATTTCCTAGAACGATTCTCAATGATTAATGAAGTGTCAATATTTGGTTGGTAAACTTCTGTATGACTGGTCAAGAACCTGTATTGTGATATACCAAAAGACCCCACGACATTTTTGACATGAATATTATAAGGGGAAACAGACGTATTGGGACATTCAGAACCAAAGAATAGACGTTGTCAAAGCTCCGCATCAACAAACGTAGGGATTCTTTGCTCTGTATCAATTATATTAAACATGTCTCTCCAAGGTCTGATCGTAATGAGACGGAACAAACGTTCGTACTTGGGGGAGACGGAAGCTTTCAAGCTTGTCTTATGATAGCCAGTGAGCAGAACAGATCCAACGACCACGGTACGTGGAAATTTTTAATGTTTATCGGGATTTAAGTTTTTGGGAAATAGGACATTGTGGCGACGTTTTGGAGGTTAATGCTTTTAAAGTAACGTAGTATTATTTAAGTTCAAAAACATGATTGTTCAAAATTTTAACGGGGAATTTTGTATTTTGGGGTGAGTTTATTCCAGGGCTTGATTTGAATAGAATTCGTATTACCGAATGGTTTAGATAAAGTAGCTTCGTAGTTGGGTAAAAGAATATTAATAACATCAGTGGATGATAATAGCAGTCGCGCATAGGGTTTCACACGGAACCGAAATTAGGGCCAGTTGCGTCGCGATGTAATATATCGAAGGGTTCAAGAAATTAATCCAATAGAGATATCACGGGCCTTCAGAATTTTAGACGGACCATCGGAGACATCACTTGGACTGCACGGGGAACCATCCGAGAAGATTTTCATCAGAGAAGATACCCATTCGAGAAATATCGTAAGCTTACGAACTTTCTATATCAAAACCCTTACGGTACAATCCATAAGAAATCAAAACCCATACGGTACAATCTAGAAAAGGCTGAGAATTCTTTACAGTTGCCATCAATTCGAAAGTAAGTTTTATCATCCAGAGAAATTCCAGTGATCGTGATTCTGTACAGAATCACTCATACATATATAACAGGTAAGGAAAGTTGTACGTCAAAACCCATGAATGTAAATGAAAATGATCCAATAATATTCAAAAACGAAAAAAATGAACAGTATAATTAGTTGAAATTAGAAATACGTAGTAATTAATATTAGAAAAGTAAAGGAGTGTTGCAATATCATAATGAAATCTGTATCGAAATGAGTATAATTATGCAATTGATTGCAGCCATCAAATGGCAGCTTTGTACAATGGGAGTAGAAAAAGGAAATGTGGACATGCTGCAGGGAAAATGGCGAATTTTCGACACATAAACTCCTACTGCCGGGTTCTGGTAACGAAAAAGGGGATAAATATTGACCCTATATACAGTAAATTACTTCGTCTATCACGTTGTGTAGTCAGAATCCATTTATGCTAGGTCCTTCATACCGAAAAATCGATTGACGGCAAAACGCATGTCTGTCCGTCTGTTGGCAACGCTAGCAGTCTAACTGCAACGCTGGCATCTGAACTGTTTAGCTGATTTTCTCCAAAATTGATATTCCATCATCTATCTGACCGATGTAGCGGTTCTCTGAATTTCAAAACAATATTTTAATTTTAGGGTACTTTACGAGAAGCTTCTGAGACATTTTCAAAATAAAAAAAAGTGGCCCCACATTTTGTGACATTTTGTTGTTGGATAGCGCGAAGCAGGGGCGTAGCAGGGGCATAGTCCATGGGTGTGGATGATATGTTACATACCGTGACAATATCAGCTATTTTTATTTTAAAATGATTGTTAATTATCCATTTGTCATTTTATTTTCCTATTACACAATATTTCATTATATTTCAAACATTGAGAATTCGATTCTTCACAAGAATGAACGACTCACTCTAAAATGCCGCCCATGCGCTGTGCATCAGACACGGTGTAATCTTAGGCTTCATTCACAATGCAAACGTAAACGTAAACGTAACGTAGCCGCAAAACCTAGAAATGTGTCATTAAGCGAGACTATTCACAATGCCTTGACGTAACCGTTGACGTAAGACCGTAAACTGAAGAGTTCGCAAGCTCCAAGCTTATACGTTAATTTTACGTTGGAATTCTACCGAAGACCAATCAGAGAGCAGCATGGAAGTTCGATTTCAGATTGTGTTCAGGTAGTTTGTGGTTATGTCATTGTTTTTGTAATGTACAGAACTAGTTTACGAACGCTTTTGATGCGTGTAGTGAATTCAAGTAAGAATTTGGACAATTTTTATTGTGACTTTAACCTGAGATGGCGAGTAAACTAATTATGTCGGACGAATTACTCGTGAATTTGGTTCATGAGAACCCTTGTTTATAAGATGAAGAAAATGTGAGCACTACTACAACATCTACTCGCATGTATATAAAGACAAATCGATAGGAATCTCGAAGAAAAAGTTAGAAACCATAGTGGAAAGATATTTTCACCATGTTAGAGACGAATCGATCAAGTGTCAGTACATTGAATTCTGATTGGTCCAGGCGAAACTTACGTTTCAGCTTACGTTCGTCATTGTGAACGCTTGTTTTTACGTGTAAATTTTGCGACTAAGTTTACAGCATTACGTTACGTTTAAGTTTGCGTTGTGAATGAGGCCTTACACCTTGGAATCAGATGCACAGTGACCCATTACATCCAGCGTGCCTACGAAAAAGCTGTCGTGATACGAAACTTCATTGTTCTCTTTAGTGTTTGTGAGAGAACAAGATTTATTAATGAACATTGTCGTTTTATTTAAGATGTATTATTGTCACCGTCATGTAACTTGGCGGGTCGGCCGAGCAGGGAGGAAGGCGGCTGGGTCCTTCCGCTGTTGCCACTCTTCGTCAACCCACGCGATTCTCAGCTGAGCTGCGAGGAACGCGCACAGGAAGTCGCTTTGAGATAATGCACGGACAACTCGAGTTACTGGAGCCACGGTCTACTAGCGTCGGCCGTGGATAACAATATCGTTTTTTTCGAGGATACACTACAGTATTCTTTATAAAAATGAGCATAAACATTTAAAGAAAATAATTAGCAAGAATTTTGGAGAAAAATAATTTTATTTCATATTGTAATTTACATTATAGTATCATCATTCATCACTCTCTTCGTCACTTGAGTCCTCTGAATCGGAGTCAGATTGAAGGTTTATAACAATGTGTTCCATTACAGTGTCCCTCACACATTCTTTAGAAAAATCTCTTTCCTGAATTTCTTCAGCATGGCGAAAACTTTTTGCCCACGTTTCAACATCTACTCTCTGTATGGCTTCCTTACGCAACAATTCAACATCAGCAATTTTAAGCGTGTTGTTTCGATTTGCAACATCTTTTTTTATTTGTGCCCATAATAACTCGATTAGGTTGTACTGACAGTGATGTAGGGGCAATCGAACTACCATATGTCCATGCTTTTTTGCAGTTGTGTCCAGATCATACTCTTTGAAACGCGGTTTTATCATTTTCACTAAATTCAATAATTCCACTCGAGTCGGTGTAGCCTCACATGAAATGTTTTTGCTGGATAGCCACTCTAAAATGTCTGTCTTTTTCGTATTGGAGGAGGGAGCCTTGTTTATAACAACTGAGTGATACGACGCATTGTCCACAACGATTACAGATTGCGGTCTCAGAAAGGGTATAAATTTAGTGGTAAACCACTGCTTGAATTTATTCGCGTCCATTTCGCCATGATAATCAGAGTGAAGTTTTGCACGGGATCGAAATATCAATTCACTTTGTGTTACAAATCCTGTCTTGGCAGAGCCTGCATGACAAATAATCAGACGTTCGCCTTTGCCAGTCGGAACTCGAAAGCCACCTGAAGAGTGCGTTCTGCCAACAATATGCATTGGTGTGATTTTGATTCAACCAAGTTTCGTCAAGATAATAAACAGTACGGTCTTCTGTCAAATTTCTCAAGTCATGCATCGTTCCCAGAAAAACAGTTCTAGCGGCGGCTATATCATTTCTTTCCATTAGAAACTTTCTGCCGTCATTGCTTTTGCGATATTTGAAACTAAGAGACTTCAGATTACGCAACATTGATGACTGACTGCCAGCAAATCCCATGGCCTGTTTCATTTCCTGCACAAGTTTCTTTGGAGTGGAAAATTGTCCTTTATCATAAAATTGCAACCCTTTCCGTCTTACTAAACTTCGATCAAAGTCATCGAGACCAATTTCAGGTTTATTCCTCTGTTGTTTTGCCAGGAGAGTGAAACTGCATATCACCTTCCTCTTCTTCCGATGATTTTGCTTCTTTCACTATTTTTTGCACCGTCCGAAGGCTTACATTAAAAGCGTCGGCAGTTCTTTGTTCGCATTTGGCAACGCTGAGCAGTGGCCCGCCATGATCGCGTTCCAATTTGAAATACTGACATACACTGAACACAATCTCACGCGCTTGTTTGTGAAGCACTGGCTGCGTTTTCTTCTCCCCTTCAATTGCCACTGTTCCAGGAACGTTTGTGACACTTCTTATGACTCACTATTTAAAAAATAATGACACAAATAAATTGAAAAAATTCCGTGGTCAGCCCTTTCAAACAATCAGCAGCAGAATGGCAGCGATTGACTGCCGCGCGTCATGTGACTACCAGACGTGATGCGCAGTGGCGACCCGCCAAGTTACATGACGGTGACATGTAATACCTTATTTTAATGCATTTAGAAACTACGTATTTGTAGCCAATTTTGGTTAGGGATTGTACTGGTTGAATGCACAAGGGTATGTGACTGTGCAACTCACATCTGCGCCATGGAATGGAGAGCACAACGCGATCCAAAGTGCCTTCACAATTATGGAATCGTATTGTTGTGACCCGGACAAATTATAGCACGTGAGAAACATTTAAACATTTTTGGAAAATATATGAGAGGATAACATTTTATTTAAATAGCCAACAGACAGGCTATGTTGAGCAATACAACAGTGAAATAAGGGAAAATAGGGACATTCTGCCACACTTCATTCGAGTTGTATGCTTTTTTAAGAGACAAGGACTTGTATTTTCTAGCCATAATAGAAATAGAGGATCGTCAAATAGATAAAATTTCATGAAATATATAAGTGAAATAATGAAATATGATAACACTGACAAAGATGATATGGAAAATTCCAGTGTTTCATGCAACCTCGCCAGAAATTCAGAACGATTGGATTTCAAGCGTGAGCATGGTAATGTCTCGTGAAATTAAAAATGAAATTTCTAAAGCCTCTTTTGTCTTCTCGATATTGGACGAAACCCCTGATGTAAGCAGCAAAGAAACTGTTTTTCATTACGCGTCTGTAAGTTGATTGATTTTCTCTTTCCTATTGTATTTTTATTATAGATGATTGCTTTCCGTTTTATAAATTATGCCAATTCTATTGAGTTCGAAATTATATGAATTGGACAATTTTGAAAAACATTGGGTTTGATAGTGCCCTTATTATTAAAGTATGAGGACACACATTTACATTTTCTCGGTCGTGAACTTCAGTCACCTTTTTCTAACTTTCAACCAGATGACTACATGAAGTATGTGAACCATTATTACTTTTACTGGATCAGTTTTTACTTTACCCCTCCGGCGGGCGCGTCCCATTATTTCCCACCTGCAGGCGCGTGCGTCACTCTGTACCGCTTTTATCAACTTCGATTTCTGCATCAATAATTATTACTTTTGTTAGGGAATGTGAAGGAAATATTCTTTAGTTATGTTTTTAAACATTTTATTTCATAATAACTTACTAAATACCAAACGAAATAACATTAATAAGAGTTCTAATCCATCATTCGCTCCCTCCGTGTCTTGCCATGTGTTACATGTCCGGGAATGAATACGTACGTGCAAACGTGCGTTCTAATGTTTCTTCGGAAACAACGCATTTAAATTTGAATTAGTAATTAGTACTCCAAAATTTGGGTCATAAAGCTCAATAACAGAAATGCAGTAAGAATACCAATGGATAAAATACGCAAATATTATACGTGCGTGACAAGGCGTGTGCGGTATGGAGTGCCGCAACCGTTGCAGAGTCAGATTCATGCAGCCAATACAAATATTTTTGTTGTATCCAACCAAGTCGATAACTCATTTTTCAATAAAAGTGAAGTTAGAACCCCTTTGTTTTAAGGTCGCGAAATATCTTCAAAATATTCACAACAATCACTATCAAATATAAATCATTGACTTACCTACCCGACAACTGGAATTAGCAGCTAAATTTCACGAAGTTCTTCTCACTGAATCGTGTGTTGTGTGTAGCACTCGCGCTCGCGCACCACAATGAACTAACGAAAATGTGAGAAAGACAGTTTTGCCAGCACTTCGTCCCTCTAATAGAGCTGTGAAAACTACTAAATGACCAAAAAAACAGTCAATTAATTTGGTGATAAATGTTGAACAATTATAAGTTTACTCGTACTTATAAAACATATTTTATGGTGAAAGACGTGTCAGCTTGGAAAACAATGGTTGGTCACACATCACATGTTACTGTGGGATACACTGATTCACGACCTGTCCAAAAGTCTGAGGGCCATTTCTCACACTACTATCGATTCAGGCAATGACACGCCTACCTATAACATACACTCAAAACGGGAACAGCTCTCAAACTTCCTCAGACTGCACAAGCGAAATGTGCAGCGTGGTATAGAGGATGACGCAAAACATCTATGTTTTGGCGACAAATATCGATGTGAAGAAAACATCGAAAGCAAAATATCAATATTAATATATCGATGTTTCTGGTGGAAAATATCGATGTTTTAAAACCGTCGATGTTTTTTTACCATCCTTAGATTTGACACATATTCTTGCCAGCTGCAATCTATCGCCGCCCAAAGCATATTTTTTTGACATTTTCTTAAATGTTCGATTTTCTAATGGTAGAACAGAAATATTATTTTAAGAATATTAAAGAACAGTAAAACGTCATCATAAATATCAATTTTTGTTGCAAAATTTCCTGCCGTTCTTAAGAAAATTGCGTTTAAGAGCTACAGTAAGTTCGAAATTTGAAGTTCTATTTTACAGAAAATTTTTGGCACATTATCTCACAAATACAATGGTGCTTACAAATTGCTAGAAATGTGCATAATACCGGTGAGAGAGAAATTAAAAAAATTACATTTGTGTAATTATTGAGAAAACAAAAAATGCCTCAAAATGAACTTTACGTGATACTAGGAAAACTCGGCAGACGTTTTTCTGCCCTTCATCTCCCTCTTTCCCCTCCCATCGCCGTTTCTCACTGTCTCTCTCTCCCTCCCTCACCCTGTCCCTGTCTCTGCCTATCTATGTCCCTCTCATTCACATTTACTTGCGGATTCTGCACGTCTCTTCGGGAAGCGCCGAACCAGCAAAAATGTAGTAGAATGTTCAGGAAGAGTTAATTTTGTAGATTACGGTATGGGAAACGTTTCTTTGAGGCCTTTGGCCTCATAATTTTAGTTTTTAAGGCCCTAGAACGCCTCGTTTAGGAGTTATTTAACGATATAAATTCAAAATGCTGTTGAGTTTGTTGCAGGTTGCATTTGACATGAATATGTAGTGGATATGTAGTGAAAATATAGTGCCATGTAGTGGAGTTACAACAGAATTAACAACACATAAACCTCGGTGAAAAAACATGTAGAAGTGCCAACTTTCATGGAAATCGATGTAACGCTGTTGGAGTTTCGCTCTTATATAATACCAATATCCTGTTTTATATATATATTAAACAGGGCAATTAGCACTATCCGTTCGAAACGTTTGGAAAAATATTGGAGCAATTTTTGAGGAAATGACATTTCAGCATATCTGATAATGCGTAATTTTGAGCTAGCTTTCACAAAAAAGGTTTAGTTTTCGAGAAACATTACTTGACATTAGTTAAAGAACATGTTCTCATAAATATAATAATTTGAACAAATCGTCGCTAGTGTAAATATTAACGACGTGAGGGACAAGTTAAAAAATTGCATTTTTGTAACTTTTGAAAAAACAAAACCATAGAGCAATATAGTGTTTATGTCATCTCATGGAGTACATTAGGCACTTTCCTTACCAAAAGTTTAAAGAAAAAAATTGGAGCCGTTTTTGAGAAAATCTTGTTTTTGGAATTTTTTAAAATTGCACATATTGCACTCAATATTGCGCGAAAACTACTAAAATTTTCAAAACATGTACATGACTTTCATGAAAGGACTATTTAGGCAAAACAAATTATATTTGAAGGATAAATCTCTATCTTCAATTTTGTAGTTGTAGGAAGAGGCCGAAGAAAATTCATACTTTTGCAGTTTTCGAAAATTTAGAGTTAACCGTGAAATTAGAACTTATGTCACCTTAATAAGTGTATTTTACTCTATTTTTACAAGAAATTTAAAGAAAACATTTGGGGCTGTTTTTGAGAAAATTTTGGAAATATCCGGGGAGCTTTATGTATGTAAAGTACCTCCAAATTTTGAAGAATCTTTTTCAAAATCTCAAAGCTTCGACTCGATCCAGATCGACCAGGGAATATCCATTTTGGAAAGAATCGTACTTACGGTTTAGGCGTTAGTAGTGTTCACAGACAGACAGACCGACGGACGGACGGACGTTTTGCTTTTAATTGGTATTTCGGTATCAAGGACCCACAAAACAGGAATTCTGGTTACACCACGTATTAGGGAATTTTTCTCCCTTAATTTAGCAACTGAATTTATCAATTTTTACGTTATCAGTGCCCGGCAATGAATTTTTTCTGTCGAAAATTCGATGTTTTTCGCGCGGCATGACATAACTGTCCCTATATTACGTACATTACTTCGAAAACACGTATGTATGCGGGAAAGTAAAAAGGAATACTCCAAAAGGCTAACCGAATGCTGAGAGGCATCAGGGAAAGAAAAAGAGTTCTTTCATTCAGGTCATATTCCTTTTTTAAAACTTTTGTTAGTTTTCTGGCAATATTGCGCGAAACATTTGCAATTTTTAAACAAAATTACAAAAACAAGATTTTCTCAAAAACGGCACCAAATTTTTTCTTTAAACGTGTGGTGCTAAATATACTCCATGAGATGACATAAACGTCATATTACTTTATTCTTTTGTTTTTTTTCAAAAATTACAAATTTTTTTGACTTGTCTCTCACGTCATTAATATTTACATTAGCAGTGATTTGTTCACATTATTATATTTACGATTACATGTTCTTTAAATAATGTCAAGTAAAGTTTCTCGAGAACTCAAGCGTTTTCTGTGAAAACTAGCTGAAAATTCCGCATTTACCGAAATGCTCCAGTGCAATTTTCCCATAAAAGGCTTAATTCTTTTTTTGAACTGATTGTGCTAATGAGGTAAAGATAATTTTGGTATTTTTTTTTATTTACACAAATATGTAATTTACTTTAGCAGTAACTGTATGCGACGTATGGGAAAGAAGATCATCTGCGCACTTTTTCTTGAGTTCCAGAATCCCTTCCCAACATTTGAATCATAAATAGTTGAAAGACGAATAAAAGTTAAAAAAACAATAAAATAAGTAATAATAAAATTTAAAAGAGCGCGAGATTAGCAACATTTAAAAAACTAGACATTTTCGTTCCCGAGTTATAGAAAACTTATTTGCGTCGGTAAACAAACTCCAGTTTTGATTTTTCTGCATTGCTAACAAAATAGTATCTCATCCCCAGCTTTACTTTTACCATTGCAAGCAAAAGGAGAGTTCAACAAAACGTGCGAGTACCAGTGGCTTTCTCTTAGGTTGGCTACTGATGAGGTGCGGCGTGCCTTATGCTCAACACACACCGCGCTGAATATTTGGATTTACAGGAAATTTTACCAGCTTGTTGAGAAACTTTAAATACTCATAAATATAAATTATAAATGCTTGTTAAATGTAAATTTTACTAGCTTATTCAGCATCCATAAATGCAATTTTTTAAGCGCAATGAAGAATTGTGAGTCGAGTTTTTGCGACAATAAGAATCCAGACCTTTCATAACCTTACTGCCTCTAGAAATGTGGAAATCGCCGCCAGCAGTCGGTCTTGCGGCCGTTACTCGTACTCGGAAGGATGTCAATTGTCTCAGAGGGCATGTGGAGTGGCAAACACGGGTGGTTAAATGGCAGGTTTGGAAAGATGAGATAGTAAATAATCCAACAATTTTTGCAAAGATGTGGGACCTGAAATTGTTTTCTCCATATAAATAAATACATTTCACGTTTACGTTAGAAGCAAAATGTTCATTGTAAAGGGGGTTTAAAAAAATGTCTAAAACAAAGACAACTATCAAGCGCACCGCATGTAAGTTCCTTTTTCAGTTTTCTTAAAAATAGCATTGATTTACAGTATTCTTATACAACTGAGTTCGGTAAATTATTAAGAACGCGTATCACTGCGCCCTTCCAGCTAAAAAGAGACCAACGGATATGGCGTTTGCCATCTATCGTAAAAGAACGAATGTGCTACGAAATGGTACTTCGATTGATAGACGTTCCCTAACGTTCCTAACGCTGCCAATGCAACTGTTTGCCCGCTGCTAGAGGGCCGGAGATGACGGAAAGTCTTGATGCAAAACGTCTCTAAAACACTATTACTTTATCGTTTTTAATACTCCATCGCATTTCAAATCTAAATATGATTGGTTTTGCACGTCCTTCCCAATTTAATCGTCTAAAAATATTTTACCGTGAATATTTGACGGTGGTTAGAAGACGCCCGCGAACGAGTATCCCTCGCAAAAGGCAGAAGTAGGAAACTACATGACCTCCATTACTTAAGTAAAACAAGAAATTCAAATGTTGAGTGCAATCTATTTACGATTGCTTATGATTCAATAATAATAAAAAATCTCAATGTTGATATTAGCATGATATTAAGACAAGGGGAGTCTGAATTTGTATTTATTATATCTTGTACAATTTACTTTATATACAATTTATGTAATATTACTGTTATTATTTAGTCTTGCACCTGATGAGGCACCCAGACACCAGACATCAGTCTGAGAAACTTTGTGCCATTAAAAAAAATTGAATTGATTGTCTATAATTAACATTGTAATCTACGAGTACGGAGACGGTCTCAAATATAACCTATTATATCACTTCCATCTATCTCAATCAGACCCATTGCTGCATTTTGCTCCCCAAGAAGCGAGCGCCGCATTAGAAGTTCCCCTCCCAAAACAAGGTGGCAGCTGAGGGCAAAACGGTGGGGAAAGGTCAAACAAGAGAAGCAAAAGGCGATGCATGGCGTCTCAGAGAGACGGGAGCCTTGGAATACATACGAGGAGAGGCAGGGCGAAATGGTTCGGGACGAAGTGCGAGGGGCGAGGTTGAGACGCAGAGGCCTTGGCGGTTGAGGGTGTAGCGGGCCAGGACCAGGGAAAGGCGAGAGAATTGACTGCCGCCGCGCGAGCGGCAGCGTTCAAATGTAACGCGACGCAAAACAACAGTCATTTGTCTTCGGCGAGCGCACGCGCTTCGGGCCTGCGCGGCGTAATTCCTCTAATGCCTGCGTCATGAATGAGTAACGCAGCACCGCGCGGGCCGCCCCCGAGGAGGCACCCGCCGCCCAAACCCAGCTCCCCGCCCCTCTCCATCCACCCCGCCACCACGCGGCCCTGCCCCGCCTGGGCCCCGCCCTACTCCGCCCCGGCCCCGGGCCAGCCCCGCCCCTCTCGGCCCGGCCCGGCCCGGCCCGGCCCGCCCCAGCCCCTCCCATCACCTCCCCGCCACGCCCCCCCCCACGCCTTACTCCGCGCAACGCGTCGGCGGACGACGATCTTCCAATTGAGAATGATGGTAATTGTAATGAAAACATGTAGGAGTGGCTTTTTTCTTTCCCGTATACTATACGTACGTAATACTGCGCGAAAAAACGGCGGATTTTTTGGCAGAAAAACTTATTACAGAGCCGTAGTAACGAAAAAGGGGATAAATCTATTTGATAAATTAAGCAAACAAAATCTCCTAACACGTGGTGCAGGTCAAGAGAATGGTGCAGGTTTCATGTTCGTTAAAATGTATGATTTTGCAAAACATTAAAAAAATGGCGTTTTTCTACAACTACAATTATGAAACACGATTGTTTTTCTCAATGAAGTATGCTCATCAAAAACAGATCTTCAAATAAGGTCATGTTGAATTTTTTGAAAATATGAGTAGTTTTTCTATAATTTCCTGACAAACGTTATAGCTAGCTCGGAATTGACTGAGCTTCGTTTTCGGTGTCTTCTTACAACTACAATTATGAAATTACTATTTTTTTCTCAATGAAATGTATTTATCAAAACCACATCTTCAAATAATGACATGCTTATTTTTTTTAAATACGAGTAGTTTTTCTAAAATTTCGTGACAAAAATAATAGTCCACAGCAAATTTACTGCGCTTCAGACTACTGAATGCGTCGTAAATTAGAATTTGCAATTTTGTATATAATAATATACTTTGTTCATTTCTTACATTTAATACATAATTTAATACATTTAATACAATTTTACATATAATATCTTTGTTCATTTCTTACATTTGACATTTTGTTATACATTTACACATTAATGTTTTAGAAATTATTTATTTTAAAATATTTGAAATAAAAATTGCTAGCTCTTTAAGAGAGTATGAACAATGCAGGGAATACATGTTTCGCGAATGGAATTCCGTTTCGCGGGCGCGAATTTCTGTGAATTACGTGTCATTGTTCTGTCTTGATGTAGCTGTACGAAAATAAGTTATAATTGTTAAATTTGTTGATATTTGCATGAAAGGGGATGAAACCATGATGGAACAGGGGCACGAGAATAACATCCGTGAGATAGCCAGACGTCGACAAAGTGCTTAGCTCGGTTTCGATACCGAACAGGTATGGGACATTGATAGACAATCGTAGAACAAGGCACGTTAAGATTCATTTCATTTATTGTACTATCGATTTTGCTCATTGGTTTTAAGTGAAGTTTGCAAGAAGCATATTCGCGTTCACAGATCACACTTTCCTTTTAACCTTTACTATGTCCCACAGTGACCTCGGGACATACACCCGGCAAGGTTCAGTAAGGGTCTCTCCGATCGTCAGTCAGCATTACTAAACACTATGACATTTTCACTGGCTGCTGAAAGCAGCCTCCTTCACTGGTTATTACAACGTTCGGGCCTCCACTCTTATCAGTGGCCTGGTGTTCCAACCCAGTCTCTCCTTTACCCTCCGTGGGACGATAACGGGAAGTCCAAAGGTTCATGACCCTTCCCTCTCTACTTCTCACACCTCTGGAGTACTTCTTCGTCCGACCCCTCACCTTCAACTCATTCAGCACGGGAAGCCCTACCAGTACCTAGACTATCGCCAACATAGCTCTCAGCCTCATGAGGTTACTCGTCCCACCACCAACTACAAGGTCGTGAAGTCCCTAGGTGTTGTTATTATTATTATTTTATTCCATCACGAGTCAAGAAGTTGTGAGTCGGCTCAAATAAAATATACTCCAGGTTTCAACCAGCTACCGAAGGAGAATATCTAGGGACTATCGGTGCCTCTAAAATACTTTGCGCAAAATGTGGGCTGTTCCAAATAAAGCGATTTTCTTGCACTTCCCAGTCTTTTGAATTACCTGGGAGTTTAGACAAGTTCTTACACAAATTTTGCGGAACAAATCCCAGAGCTCCGATGACTGTCGGTACGACCTCTGGTTTTACGCCCCACATTCGGCTGATCTCGATTTCCAAACTCTTGTATTGAAGATGTTTCTTTGCCTCCTTGGTAACGACGTTTTGATCGCAAGGTACAGCAACATCGACAAGTAGACACAATTTTTTCTCCAAATCCCGGATAACTATATCCAGTTTCTTTGCAGCTATCGTGCGATCAGTTTGAATTTATTGGTCATACAATATTGTACACAATCCAACAGACGTCACTGTTTAGTGAGTGTTCGTACCACTTGGGGCATGTGTTTGGAACTTCGAGGGCGGTACAGATCTGCCAGTGGAGGTAGCTACACACCCTGTCGTGTCTTTTCAAGTATTCGGTCTTTGCTAGGATTGGACATGCTGAGACAATATGATCAACGGTTTCTACGTGTTTCTGGCAAATGCGGCATTTATCATCTGGGGGAATTTTGAGAACCGCTTTATCATAATGTCGTGTTCTCAAGGCCTGATCTTGGGCAACTATCATAAGTGCTTCCGATTTTAGCATCATCCTTCCCCTTTTAAGCCACATCTTTATTGATCTGCACCTTGTCCATTCGTTTCAAATATTGTGCGTGGAGTGGTTTGTCTCTCCACGATTTCTTTAACATTTCTTGTGTCTCACATTTCATGTTAAGTAGCATCAGAAGTTCAGTGTCTCTATCATTCTGCGTATCTTGCGTAGTCTTGTTCGCAATGCTTCTTCTACAATTACAATGCCTCTGTTTCTTCGGTCAGATTTCATGACCTGCCTTATTAGTAGGTCATCTTAATGGCTGACTACATAATTTCCCATTCCGACTTTTGAATTGTGCCAGGAGGCTTCAATTTGTCTGAGGCGTCTTCCTCCTTCCTTACGTGACACATAAAGTCTATGTACATCAGCTCGAGGGTGGGCAACATGATGCATTGTAAGCATTTTTCTGGTTTTTTGATCCATGGTGCGAATTTATTGCTCACTCCAGTCCACTAGTCCAAAGCTGTATTCGGCTACATGCACCGCCAAACTACCTATTGCTGATATTTTATTCCTGAAGTTCAGAGCGGACTGCAGGACAAGTCTCACTCTTCTATAATACTCTTGCTTGTAACCGAAGTCTGTGTGCGACCACTGTCTTGATAGTGGGATCAAACTAATGCAAAACAACAGAGGGGATAGCGAATCTCCTCGGAAAATTCCCCTGTTTATCTGAATACTTGTCTCTACTACTCCCTTTCCACTGTGTATTAGTAACCTGGTACTCCACAACTTAAACTAGCTTTGCAAAACTCAACAAGTCTAGGATGAAATCGATAGATATCCAGTGTAATGATTTCATCTATGAACATTCTGTACAAGACCAAGAATGTTTAGACGAATTAATGTTTTTTGCAAATCAATTGAGAGAGATGCTGAGAAGTATTTTTAAAGCGTAATGCATGCGAGTTGTTACTGAGCAAAGTGATACAAAAAAAATAATGTTTTTTTCTTTTTATTATTAAAATTGGTCAACGTACGTACGAAAAGAAATTTAGATAAATATTTTTGCAAAAGAAAGGAATTCCTGCATAACTTAAATAGAAGCCAGTTGGTTTTGTTATTTGGATTTGAAGTGTTATTGTAGCATATGTATTGTTGACGTTGCCAAGCGAATGTATATGTATGAATCTTTGCATTGTTGTATTTTACATGTTGTATAGTGATCGGGTAAGGGCTTTACGGAAGCGAAAGAATTCCATGTTTTGAAAAGAAATAAATTAAAGGAGAATGGAATTTCCAAAGTTCTCCCCTTTTCTCACAAAAAGATGTGTTATTATTTTTAATTAATAGAAGCCTGGGTATGCTGCAGTATTACGCGTAGTTTACAGGTAATTCCTGTAGGGGCCAGCCACGACCTACGACCAACAAAATTTTCTGTAACCACGTGATAAATAAATTGTAGTGATTTCTGGCGAGAGGGTAAGGAAAAAGTTTAAAGTAAATTTAGTAGAACTGGTTACATTGGCACCATAACGTGGGGCCGGATGATGATATGAATTAGATAAATATCAAGGGGCGTGGCATCAAACGGTTACAGTGGCGCCCAACGTGGGGCGAGTAATAATCGGTTACACCAGGGTCTTCAAAATCCAATCGTGTGGTACACTGCCAAAGGCCTTCTGGTAGTCAATCCAAGCCATGTTTAAATTACGTTTTCGTTTCTTTACATCATTCAAAATTATTTTATTCAGAAGCAAGATTTCCTTACAGCCATAGGAACCTTTACGACATCCTTTCTGTTCAACTGGCAACAGATGGTTCTTCTCTAGATGTCTTTACATTTTGTCAGCTATGGCTTTATAACTGCATTACCGGCAGGCAAGTAATTGGCCTGTAGTTCTTCGCCCACGAGCTGTCTCTCGCTTTGAGTAGTAAATACGTAATGCCGCGAGTGAGCCATTCGGGGAGTTCATTAGTGTTTTCTAAAATTTTATTAACAGCCTTTTTGATGGGAATGTAATGCTGTTAATTTCTTAATCCAATAAATCTGAATCTTATCAATCCCAGGGGATTTCCAGCTTCCCTTGTTCTTAATAGCTTGGCAGAAGTCCTCTTCCGAGAATCAATTAGGTATTTTTGTTCAACGTGGTGTATTTTTTGTTGAACTTTAGAAGTTTGATTTGATTTAGAAGATGCTTCGGCTAGGAGTAATATTTCACACCGTGTGTCGGCTATCCGTTTCAAAATTCTTTTCGCACATGGAGGTACGGAGCTGTTTACTCTGTCTAGCTGTCGGCCATTGGTGTTCTTGGCTGGCTCCAAGATTATCTGACATACTAGATATCCAGTTGCATATACGATGTGATTGATTTCAGTAATATATAGATCTCCACTTGATATCTGTACAACCTCATTTAAGACAGAATTCGCTGTTTCTACCACTCTGTTAGCTTTAGCATTTTCGTAAATTCTCCTCAACGGTGCACGAGATTCGAGTGGAAGTAGACGAACTCGTTCAATCTCGCATCGGAGGAGGTCCCGCATCATGTCCTTATCGTGTGACTCATATCCAGACGAATTTTCACCACTCACAGATGTGTCATTTGGAAGAAATGAACCTTCAAGAGGACCATCGCTCTCACGAATATTTGATGGTTCTAAATGTTCGTCATGTGGATAGTTCGATCAAAGTACATACTCCGCGTTTTTATGGATGTCTGCAAGTTGTTCTGCTGTGAAGTTTCCACTGCTGAGTATGTATCGTCGTTGACTGGCAAGCTTCTTTGAGTCTAGGGCAGGTTTCATATCTGCGTTCCGCTCTCTCCATATCTTAAAAATGTCTATTTCTGTTGGCACATTTCGCTCGGTGCGGACAAGTTCCTGCGACTTCCGCCCACCTGGGCACTCCTTGCGGTAATCCCGCTAAATTATGGGAGTTCCATGCTACACCAGTGTGTTATGGGGGCGCCAACTCCAAAGTTCGCGCGTCCCACTTAAAAAAATCATCATCAATCAATCAATCAATGAAATGGAATGAAAACATTAAATGAATCATTGTTTCCCCGCGCCTTGAAGCATGTGACAGTTCTTCCGCCGCCCGGCCAGGTTGCAATCAGCTACCCTCGCCGCCGACACCGGTGACGTCACTACATCGCCACCGTCATCGCCGCCACCAACACCACCGCGCCGTCGCCGCCCCTATCTCTCCCCCCGCCTGCGTCCGCCCCCCGCCGCCAGCTAGCCGGCTGCCCGCCCCCCCTGCGCCCTGCCCGGGGTCTGAACCCGGGGCAGCGCCAGAACACGGGTGGACAGCGGGCGACAAAGCTGGTGGAGTGTGGGCCAAGCGGAAGGAGCTATGGTGGACTGGGAGCATGAAGCATCCACGGCGGTGAAGGGCATTTTTCACGCTTTCTGCATTTGAGACCCTCTACTAGACAGCTGGGTAATTTGTAGGAGCTGTGGTGCTGTGACAGTGATGTGGTTCGACAACCCAGCCATGTGTGCCTCGTAACCTTTCAATGTTACATTCATTTGGTTTTTCTTTCTGTGTTAGTCAGGTAGCATCGCTTGGTCAGTGTGTGCCTTTAATTTTGTGTTTCGCAACATTGCAAGAGTTTTGTGAAATTGTTAAAGTTTTTTTGTATTCTTTGACATTTTATGGTGCCGAAACCCGGGAACGAATATTTCGTTCGTTCGTTGGTAACACTGACTGCGCGAAGAAGCTCCATGGCACGATGTGCCATGTAGCCGTGGTCAACGCGCGCGCGCGCGTGCCTTCTTAATAAAAAAAAGGCAGAATTACAGTAGAATCATTAGCAGTGCTGTTGTTAACATTTACTTGTGTTATGTGCGCTTTGTTTTATGCGGTTTGTATGGTGCAAATTAAAAGCATGTTCTTGGTTACGGCTTTCCAATTCCTGGAAATCTTATGCAGCATTCCTAACCTCATATTTCACGTTCCTGATCTTAGGTTCTCAAGTTTGTAGGGTTAAATGCATTTTGACGATAGTTACATAGCTCATTTTGCTTATGAAAGTGGTGTTGACTTCCAATTAACAAATACATGTCGGTATTTAAATTTTTAGATGGTTTTTCGCGTATGAAACTTGATACCCTTTAAATGCTATTGTGAATTATTTCAGTTCTTTTCATTAGTAAGCAAGCTTATTTAACCATGTCTCAGTCCAAGGTACGGGCTAAGGAGCCAGGTGCAGTTGAATTAAGATTGTCACAAAGGTGGAGTCTTGCCATTTGGGAAATTTCACGAATTGAAGGTAATTTGAAAGCTTTGCAACCGGCTACGCTAGCAAGTCTCGCGTGCTTGCGAGACAGGTTATGTGAGGTTTGGAAGGATATCGAGGCTCTTAAAATGGATGCGATCAGCTCCACAGAGTTCTTTGCCACGATTCATGAACAACATTTTTCGCAATGTGAAAATGCTTACTTGGCAGTAAAACAGCTACTGAATGAAAAATACGAGCCCTTTGAAAAGCCTCCTACTGTTGCCTCGGCGTGTCATCATGCCTCGCTACCGAGCATTAAAATTCCAAAATTTGATGGAAGGTATAGAAATTGGCAACGTTTTCGTGATTTGTTTACTCAATTAGTCATTAATCAGGTACAGATACCGGACTCGCAAAAGTTGGTGCATTTAATGAGTAGTCTCGAGGCCGAACCTCTGAAGTTGATTTCTGTGCTCACAGTATCAGACAGATCCTTTCAAAAGGCCTGGGCTTTATTAAGAGATCGTTATGATGATAAATCAAAAATTTTAGAAGAGCACATTCATGCTCTCTTCTCCTTTCCTTCCCTCAAAATTGGTGATGCCTCCTCCTTAAGAGAATTGCACAATGTAGTAACTTCTCACTGGCTATCTATGTCAGCAGTTCCCACTACAGTCCCTATGGCTGAAATAATAGTACAATTTTTAGTGCTCAGTAAATTGGATAACAAAACAAGGGAAGCATTTTTCCTTGCTAAAGCAAAAAATGATATTGTTCCATTGCAAAATGTTTTAGATTTTCTTTCACTCCGGGCAAGAGCCCTAGACATTGCCCCTCTTGCTAATCCTGATGTGAATTCTGTTTCAGTTAGTAAATCTAAGCGCCCTACACAATCTTCACCTGCCAAACTGGTGTTTCAGCTGGAAGAGGGGTCATCAGCTCAAGCCTGCATTGCCTGCAGTTCTGGAGAGCACCCACTTTTCGCCTGCCCTCGTTTTCGTACCCTGGCTGTCCAGCAGAGATGGGATTTTGTCTCTTCTCATCAACTCTGCTACAACTGTCTTCGAAGGAAGGGTCCTTCTCATCATTGCTCACAGCGAAGTTGTAAAACTTGTGGTAAGAACCACCACTCAGTGCTTTCATAAATTTTCTACACAAAATGTCCATAATTTGGCATCACCTCATTGTTCTAGTGCTCCCAACACCTCTGCTGGACTAGCATCTGCCACCCAGATTACTGCAAAACAACCACACGATACTAAGGTTTCCACGTTATCACACTTGGTTCTTAGCCAGACATTTAATATTGGTTCTCTCCTTCCCACAGCCATTGTTAATGCAACAAATGAATTGGGCCAAACCCTGCCAGCCAGGGCATTACTTGATTCTGGTAGTGAAGTTTCCTTGATAACTGAATCACTGGTACAGGCCCTCCGTCTCAAAAGAATTAGGCATAATGCTACTATTCATTCTGTCAATGCTCTTACTTCTGGTTCAAATGCTAGAGTTCATGTGTTAATCTCCTCGCGGTGTTGTAGGTGGAAAAGGGCAATAGAATGTTTAGTGGTCCCTGCTATTTCCAAAGCCACCCCCCGGAGGAACATTAATTTAGCTGCCCTGAAGCTGCCTGCTGACCTAAAATTGGCTGATGACCAATTCATTATTCCTAAAAATTAGATATTTTATTAAGCTCTTCTTTATTTTTTCAGGTGCTTAACACTAAGAAGAGCAGCCATTGTTCAAAGCTTTTTATTCTTGATACTAAGTTTGGTAATGTCATTGCGGGGGATCAATTGCCCACACTGTTGCCAAGTGCGGCACCCCCAGATCAGTGCTTTTTCTTAACTGCACACTCTCCTTCCTTAGTCAATGATTATGAGAATGTTTGGAATTCTGAGAGGATTTCTTCTTCTCGTGATGAAAACTTCTCACACTTGGAGCATCCTTGTGAAAAAAAATTTAATGATGACACCTTTAGGTTGGGGAATGGGCAATTTTGTGTATCTTTGCCTTTTAAACGTCCTCCACATTTATTGGGGAATTCACATTTTGAGGCCAAACAGTTTTTGCTTGCTTTAGAAAACAGATTTTCTAAAGATAGAGAATTAAGGCATAATTATGTCAAGTTCATGAGAGAATACATTGAATTGGGGCATGCAGTTGAATGTGTCAGTAAGATAGCTCCTCCTTTCTACTTTATACCTCATTTTTGTGTGTTGAATCCACAATCCCTTACTACACCACTGTGCGTGGTCTTCAATTGTAGTGCCAAATCTTCTTCTGGGTTAAGTTTAAACGACCTACTCTACGCTGGCCCTAACGTGCAATCAGAGCTTATTGACATCATGCTTAGATTTCGATTGTTTCAATGTTTGTTTCACAGCAGACATTGAGAAAATGTATAGAATGGTTCGGGTGCATGATGCTGATACTAAATTTTAGAGAATTTTGTGGAGAGAGAACCCTCACGACCCTATTAAAATTTTTACTTTGCAAACCGTTACTTATGGTATGGCCCCCTCCGCATTTCTGAGTACAAGGTGTCTCAACAAGTTGGCTGAGGAAATAAATGAAATTGATCCTGAGGTGGCTTCAGCCATCAAGCAGGGATTTTATGTAGATGACTTACTGTTTGGGAGTGACTGTGCTGAGAAGGCAGCATCGTTATTTCTAAGGATTGTAAAAGTGCTAAAGGGAGCTCATTTTAATTTGAGAAAGGTTAATAGCAATTCTTCATCGTTTCTGGCCACTCTCAACACCACTCACACACAATACACTTCCACGCCTCTGGCCTCAGACAATACACACAGAATATTGGGTTTGACTTGGAACACTGATAAAGACACACTTTGCATTACATACAGCAAACACTCCGATCCAAACACTTTCAACCTCCCGTGTATCACAAAAAGGGTTGTGTTGCACTTAATAGCCTCTATTTATGACCCATTAGGTTTTGTGAATCCTTTCTTGGTAAAGTTGAAGCTCTTTCTGCAAAAATTGTGGTCTTTACAGTTGGATTGGGATACTCCTCTTGATTCTGATCTTACTTGTTGTCGGCAGTCCTTGGTTAATGAGATTGTTTTACTGCCATCAATTATATTCCCACGCAAGGTGTTACCCCAGGGTCACCTTCCCTCTTGTCTGGTAGGATTCTGTGATGCCTCTCATAAGGCATACGGAGCTGCATTATACTTAGTTAATCATGATTCTGCATCCGTTGCGCATAGCCACTTGTGCTCTAAATCAAGACTTGCTCCCCTGGCAGGGTCGACTATTCCTCGCTTGGAGTTGTGTAGTGCATTGTTATTGGTAGAATTGACCAAGAAGGTAATAAGAGCATTGGAAATTGTGTGTTCAATTAATCAAGTGTATCTTTTTTCAGATAGTTCTATTGTTTTGCACTGGTTAGTGAAAAGCAATCATAAATTGGATGCTTTCACTGCGCATAGAGTTTCAAAGATAGTGGCATCCTATCCACTATCTTGTTGGCGCCATGTAAGCTCGAGACAGAATCCCGCTGATCTGCTAACCCGTGGTGTCTCCCCCCAGGCACTGCAACACAGTACCCTCTGGTTTTTAGGACCGCCGTGGCTGAAGCAGCCAGTGTCAATGTGGGCCAAGCCGTTTGTCGATGCTGAGGTAGCGGATAATGGTAAGGTAGATGCTCTCTGTTGTATGTTCACTGCATACCAAACAAGTATGCCCTCTTCAGATGTAGGTGAAAACCAAAATTCATTTGTTCAAGGGCTGCTTAGCAGATATTCAAAATATCACAAATTGATAAGGGTGTTAGCGCTATGCTTAAGATTCATTAACAATATACAAGCTGCAATTGTTGCTCGCATTGACCCTGCTTCGGCTCAGATGCGGAGAAGGGGTTGGTTGTCACCGCTTGAATTGAGAGAAGCCACAGTGGTTATAATAAGGCTCATTCAGCAAGACATATACCCCCTTGAATATAAGGCACTTTCAAAAGAAAAGGGATTACCTCCCAAGTCATCTCTCCTTAGCTTGAATCCTTATCTAGGCCCTGACGAGCTTTTACGGGTGGGTGGCCGTTTAATGAATTCTCAGGTGGAGAGGTTAAACAAGCATCCTATTATACTTCCACCTAACCACAAATTTACTGTCCTTTTCTTAGAAATGATACACCTCGCATTTCTACATGCGGGCTTGGCAATGATGATGGGATGTGTGCGCCAGCAGTATTGGATTCCCTCCCTACGACGGGTAGCAGAAAAAGTAATAAATGCTTGTCTGACGTGCCGGCGCTGGCGCGCCGCACCCGTGGAGCAGATTATGGGTTCATTGCCCCCTAGCCGCGTAAATCCTTCTCGGCCATGGGCTCACACATCCTTAGATTATTGTGGCCCAATTTTGACAAGGCCGTCTCTCACGAGGTCAAAAATGACTCAGAAGACTTGGATTGCTGTATTTATATGCCATTCCACGAAAGCTTCGCATTTAGAAATTGTCGAAAATCTATCTTCCTCTCAATTCATTGCGGCCTTTGAACGTTTTGGGTCGAGAAGAGGTTATCCTGTGCACATGTACAGTGATAACGCTAGTACATTCAAAAGTGCTAGTCGTATCCTAGCAGAGGCTAATCGCTTTGTTCTTTCCGCTCGGGATTTAGAGGTTATCACCAATTTTTTATCAGTGCAGGGTACCTCCTGGCACTTCTGTCCCACCTACTCTCCTCACCGAAACTCGTTAGCTGAGGCTTGTGTTAAAAGTCTTAAATTCCATTTGCGTCGCGCTTTAGGGCAACAAGTTGTGCCCTTGCTTACATTGTACACCCTCTTAGCCAAAATAGAAGCTTGTTTAAACTCAAGACCGCTTGAAGTCACGTCTACAGATACGGATGTGAATGTGATTTTAACCCCGAATCACTTAGTCTACGGGCACGCGCTTAATACTTTTCCTATAGATACTGACTCGCCTCTTGTGCAGATTACTCCTGCACAACAGTTCCGCCATTTAAATAACAAATTAGCAATAATTTGGAAATATTGGTCGCGAAATTACCTCCACACCTTGCAACAAAGGGTGAAGTGGAAAAGGGAGTCACCACCACTAGCTGTAAATGATTTAATACTTTTAATTGAGGAATCTCCGCCCTCTCAATGGAAATTAGGTGTAGTGGAGAAATTGTTCCCTGATCAAGCCGAGGCCGTGAGTACTGTTGAAGTACGAACTAGCCAGGGCAAGTTATTGCGACCAGTACAAAAATTATGTGCACTGGCTAGATCCTCCCACGAGTAAGCCCCAAACCATGATAATTATCTCTACTTTTTTCCTCTCTGTCGACCAGAGATGCTCAGCTGATTTTTCTTTCGCTTTGCCGCCTGGTGAACAGGCGTACCACTATCATTTTATAGGTCATACTGCGTGGGCCTGCCACTTGGCGTTTTGTTAATTCCTTGTTGTACTAATTGGTATAATTTTTTGATTAAGCACTGCTACAAATTCTATGTGATTTTGTTACTTCTATGTAGGGATAATTGTTACGAGGTATTCAGTAATGGTTAGAGGTGATTACAATATGTACGCTAGGCAAACGCCTATGCTTTCGTTTGTTGTATGCCCTCCTCACGTGTTTATAGTAGGAATGGAGTCTCTCAAGCTAATGCAGAACTGTGGTGGACTTCTCAGTGCTTGTTGCTGAAGGAAGGGAGTGAGAGGCGGACGGTACCGGACTCAAGCATCGCCATGCGCCCGGCCCGAATAAATGTTGGCACATTTCGCTCGGTGCGGACAAGTTCCTGCGACTTCCGCCCACCTGGGCACTCCTTGCGGTAATCCCGCTAAATTATGGGAGTTCCATGCTACACCAGTGTGTTATGGGGGCGCCAACTCCAAAGTTCGCGCGTCCCACTTAAAAAAAATCATCATCAATCAATCAATCAATGAAATGGAATGAAAACATTAACTGAATCATTGTTTCCCCGCGCCTTGAAGCATGTGACAGTTCTTCCGCCTCCCGGCCAGGTTGCAATCAGCTACCCTCGCCGCCGACACCGGTGACGTCACTACATCGCCACCGTCATCGCCGCCACCAACACCATCGCGCCGTCGCCGCCCCTATCTCTCCCCCCGCCTGCGTCCGCCCCCCGCCGCCAGCTAGCCGGCTGCCCGCCCCCCCTGCGCCCTGCCCGGGGTCTGAACCCGGGGCAGCGCCAGAACACGGGTGGACAGCGGGCGACAAAGCTGGTGGAGTGTGGGCCAAGCGGAAGGAGCTATGGTGGACTGGGAGCATGAAGCATCCACGGCGGTGAAGGGCATTTTTCACGCTTTCTGCATTTGAGACCCTCTACTAGACAGCTGGGTAATTTGTAGGAGCTGTGGTGCTGTGACAGTGATGTGGTTCGACAACCCAGCCATGTGTGCCTCGTAACCTTTCAATGTTACATTCATTTGGTTTTTCTTTCTGTGTTAGTCAGGTAGCATCGCTTGGTCAGTGTGTGCCTTTAATTTTGTGTTTCGCAACATTGCAAGAGTTTTGTGAAATTGTTAAAGTTTTTTTTGTATTCTTTGACAATTTCTGAGCCCCCATTTTTCGCTTTTGCATAGAAAAAGCACCACATCACCTCCTTTAATTCATCCCGTGTCCATTTCTGACGATCACTTCGAGCTACTGCCGGCTCTGGGTCCCTGGGACTAACATCCGTGGGTTGGCCAGATGTCGACAAGATGATTCTTGTCGCCGGTTCGGTTTCTGAGCAGTATAGGACATTGGACGTTTATTCATCTTTCAACTACACTTATCGTCATAAAAAAAGCTGCACCCCGAAGGACCTCTGCAAACTCGGTGGGGATTTTGCACAACATTCACTAAGCCAATGATTTCGTTTTCATGGTCGGCCGCGCACTGATTGGGGCGGTGATTGGAGGCGTGACGTCACGCACGCCGGTCGAGAAAAGAGGACCCCAAACGGCCGCGTCGGCCATTGCAACATCGGGTAGCGTCGCCATAGCGTCACCTACACGTACACTACGCCTAAGCGGCACGTTCGACAGCCGGTTGTCCAATTAAACGCGTTTGAGAGGGGCCGCATCGTGTGTCTGTGGGAGGCTGGTTGGTCCTGTCGCCGTATTGCGCGCCACACCGATCGTGCGGGCACCACCATCGCCCTCTGTTGGTGACAATAGGTTGAGGAAGACATGCAAACAGGACTTGCAGGATCTGGACGTCCGCCAAGCACCATTAGGGTGGACCGACGGATAGTCCGGAATGCGCGAAAAGATCTAACGGCAACGATAGGTGCTATTCAGCGGGCTGTGCAGCCTGCACTGACACATTCCGTATTTTCCTAGCTGTCGGCCATTGGCAAGCGGTTGCACAACGAAGGGCTCACTGCACGCCGACCGTTACGACGCCTGCCACTCCATCCCAGCATCGTCGGTACAGACTGGCCTGGTGTAATGAACGACGGACTTTGGGCCATGCAGACTAGCAGCGGGTCTTCAGCGACGAGTCCCGCTTCTACCTTGATGGTGACGACCGCCGGGTTCGTGTCTGGAGGCGCAGTGGGTAGTGTCACGACCAGAAGTTTTGTGGTAACCCATCACACGTCCCACCAGCTTGGCGTGATGGTGTTGGGCGCGATATTTTATGGTGCACGTTCACCGTTAGTGTTCCTCGGGTTCACCGTGACAGCTACACGATACTTTTAGGAAATCCTGGAACCGGTGGATCTGCCGTTCGCGAAGGCCCACAACCATGCCCTATTTCAACCGGGCAACGCGCGTCTACATACCGCAGCCATGTTCCGAGCATGCCTTACAGCCGTGGATAATCTGCTATGGCCAGCCGCATCGCCAGACCTCTCCCCGATCGAGAATGTTTGGGGTTCTAAGGAGCGTGCGATCAGGATCCCAACCCTACCCACTAATCTGCAAGAACTACGCGCTCAGGTGGGAGCTGCATGGGATGGACTAGCATAGGACTCCATTTGAGACCTGTACAACTGCATGCTGCGATATCTGGACACATGTGTTCGCCAATATGGCGGCCTCACGCCATAGTAACTACCATCTTTGGACGTGTAGCGCAATAAATGTTGGTCTTACAAACATGAAAGTGTAATCATTTCGTATGCGTGGCACCCTCTTCCTACCTGTAAACAATGATCGAAATCCGCCTCGTCCTTCTGGGTACAGCTTTTTTATGACGATGGGTGTATTTATGATTAAAATGTTGGGAAGGGATTGTGGATCTAAAGAAAACGTGCGCAGATGATTTTCTTCCCCCATATGTCACATACAGATTTATTGTTTTTTGACTAAATAAATCAAGCTCACCTCCTACTACGAAGAGAAGGTAATATGCATTTTCTGTTCCACAGACATTCGTTTCTAGAACACTGGAACACATTGACCCACATTCGCACCTGGAAGAGGTAGACGTGGACTGTGTTCTTCAAAAAAATCGAGTCGTTGCCACATTCCAAATGTACAGAATGTAAAATATTTTAATGTTAACGAGAAAAAATGTTTCTTTGAATACCATCAAAGATAAAACTGACTGCATTCGGTAGAGAATAAACCTGGTGGGAATCTCAAGTCTCATTGTATAGAGGTTGGCAGAATTAGATAGGCAAAACTGTCTCAATGGGATAAACAATTTGTATGTTGACAATTTTAATTGAAGTGTAAAAAAAGTGCTTCGTTTGATTTAAATCAACTTACGCGGAATATTTCGTAGAAATAAAAAACGAGTTTTTTAGCTTCTTAAAAAAGTTTTTTAAACCACATTATGCTGACGAATACTGACTTTAATTATCCTACAATTTTCTATAGACGAAGAGAATGTTTCGAGAACACTGAAAAACAAATTTTAAATGTTGAGGGATATATTGTATTTAACACTTGTTCTAAAATAAGTGAAACGTGCTGATTCAGAATATGCCAACCATTTGTCTCTACACCACCGTTTTTTAGATATATTTCTTCAACCATTTTTATTTCACTAGAATATTTTTGTTACATGGAGTGCTAATGAACAGGGAAATAGTTTAAACTAGTGGTGCTACAACAGCACTTACTTTCCCGTATTGGAGGAAACAGCTAAGTAGTACTGTAATATTGCACTTTATGCGCTACTAACATCTTCGCTTGGAACTCACTATTTCCATTGCAGTGTTGTCAGAACTATGTGAATTCTACAACTTCACAAAAATAGAATGCAAAAGTTTTGTAACCCTGTATTGGAAAAAGAAGCCTGATACCCTGGAAATATAGAAATGCCTTCCATTGGGCCATGATTAGGGAAGAGTATTTTAAAACCATGCAACAAATTCTCTACTCAGTACAAATGGTACAGCATTTGGTGCAAAACTAAATATTTGCCTGCAAGTATCAACATAAATTAGACAATTATAACTCCTTTTCATACAGCTCCATTAGGTCACAACAATGACACTAATTCACAGATATTCGCGAGCACGAAGTGAATTCCATTGTTGCAGACCCTGCATTGTCGCTATTCTGAGAGCTATTAATTCTTTTTACTTATTTCAAATATTTCAAAATAAACAATTTCTAAAATATTAATGTGTAAGTCTATAACAAAGTTCGAATGTAAGAAACGAAGAAAGCAATAATATACAAAATTGCACATTCTAATTTACGACGCATCCAGCTGTCCGAAGCGCAGTAAATTTACAGCGGCCTATTACGTTTGTCACAAAATTAAAGAAAAACTACTCGTATTTTGAAAAAATTAAGCATGACCGTATTTATTTTATTTATTTATTTGTCAATATTCGGAATTGCCACATACTCTTTCTTGCCAGCCACCATCTATCATCGCCAAAAGTACATTTTTTTGTCATTTTCTTAATTTTTCGGTTTCCTATTGGTAGAACAGAAACATTAATTTTAGAATATTAAAGAACACAAAAACCTAGCCGTAAATGGCAATTTTCTTTTAAAAATTATGTGCCGTTTAAGAGAAAATGGCGTTTTAGCACTACTAAAAATGCAAAATTTGAAGCTCATTTTCACAGAAAATGTTTGAGTTTTCAAAATACTTTATTTGAAGTTATTTGAAGCACTTACACTCACAAATATAATCATCTTTACAAATTGCGGATAATGTGCTTATTAAAGATGTGAGAGATCTTTCAAAAAATTTACATTTATATAATTTTTGAAAAAAAAAAACACCTCAAAATAAACTTCAAGCTATACTAATGAGTGTAATTAGCACTATCCGTTACAAAAGTTTCAAGAAAAAAATTGCAGCCATATAAGAGAAAATGACGTTTGAGCATTTCTGAAAATGCCGAAATTTGAGCTACTTTTCACAGAAAACGGTAGTGTTTTCGAGAAACTTTACTTGACATTATTTAAAGCATATATACTCGTAAATATAATAATGTAAAAAAATCGCCGCTAATGTAAATATTAACGACGTGAGAGACAAGTAAAAAAATTTACATTTTTGTAATTTTTGAAAAAACCAACCGATAGAAGAAAATGGCTTTTATGTCATTGATAGAGTACATTTACCACTATCCCTACCAAAAGTTTAAAGAAAAAATTTGGAGCCGTTTTTGAGAAAATTTTGTTTTTGTAATTTTTTAAAATTGCACATATTGCATGCAATATTGCTCGAAAACTACCAAAATTGTGAAAAACATTTACATGACCTTTATTAAAGAAGTCAATATGCAGAACAAATTTTATTTGAAGAAAAAATCTCTATCTTCAATTTTGTAGTTGGAGAAAGACGCCGAAAAAAATTCAAACTTTCACAATTTCCGAAAATTCAGAGCTGTACGTGAAAATCGGACCTATGCCATGTTAAAAAGTGTATTTTCCTCTATTCATACAAGAAATTTAAAGAAAAAATTTGGAGCCGTTTTTGAGAAAATGTTGAAAATCCCCGGGGGGCTTCATATAAAGTACCCCCAAATTTTAAAGAATCTTTTTCAAAATCACAAAGCTTCGACTAGAATCAGATCGACTGGGGAATATCAATTTTGAAGAAAATCGACCGAACGGTTTAGGCGCTAGCGTTGACCACAGACGGACAGACGGACGGAATGCCGTCAATCGATTTTTAAGTATAAAGAAGCAACAAATCATGGATTTTGACCACACCACGAGATAGAGGGTTTTTTTTCTTAATTTAGCAACTGGTTTTATCCACTTATTCGTTTTCACGGCCCGGCAATTAATTTTTTTCCGCCGAAAATTGGCCATTTTTTCGCGCAGCATTACACAACTTTCCCTATACTACGTATATCACTCCGTGTATACGTACGTATACGGGAAAGTAAAAATAGTGAGATTGAGTCACATTGCACGCATAATGTATAGTAATACACATTTCAAGGTATAATATACACATAAAATCCATGCACACTGAAAATACTGGATCTAAGTGGTATTTGGTTTGAATTTCTTGACTGTGTATTTGCGTTTGTGCTGAGCATTTGCCTTGTCATGCTAAAGAGTCCAACAGTAGTCATCTAACATTACTGCACTCCATTGACCCTGACATATTACTCCATCACCGAAATTTTCTGATGAAAACAACTTTCGGGGAAGAAGTCAAGACGCGAGTCAAGGAGATGAATTTTGAGGGACATGTTGACACCAGCTCTTTGTAGGCACTGATGCACTTCTTCACAGCATTACATACAGATTTATAATTTCCAAGGAAATTGGCTACAAATGATTTGAATGCCTTTCATGCACTTTTTTCAGTATCATTCAGTAAGTCTTGGAAATTGCTGTCAGCAATTACCTTCCATATTTATAGACCTGTAAACACACCTTCCTACATTTTGACATAACTCAACTCTAGAAAGTTGTTGAACAGGTGCCGAAAAGCATGCGAGTCGTTGTCTAGTGCCTTCAAGAAATGTTTCATGATTCTCAGCTTCTTGGTTTAGTGGTGAAATGTCGTTGGCATTTAAATTTAAATGATCACAGGTGTGTTGTTGGCAATGACAACACCTGTGATCATTTAATTCTCAGCTTCATCTAAAGTGGTGGCGAGAGACTGTTGTCAGGGTCAATCAACAGCACGCAAAGGACATTTTTATTTCCTGGCTGAATTCTAGTTTTGATAACCCAATTTTCCTTTAGGTAGAGGTGCTTTCTATCTCTACTGTTCGTCTTGCAAATGAAACAGCATTACTTAGTACGCTCTAAGACGTTCCAATGAAAATGGTGATGATTCTGAAATCACCATTGATACACAATTTATACTCATGTCTAATATTTCAAATGTTGTGTTGACAAGTGTTTGAGTGTTTCTCTTTGTTATTGTGCGAAAACGCAAATAATAAAGACGAAAGAAACTAAATAATGGGTGCATTGGATGTAATTCAGTACGGGAGTACTCACGCTGCGAATGGACGAGTGACAGAATATTGAAAATAAAAAAGAAACAAATGAGAGATTAGTAATGCGATGTCGAAAATGCTTTAAAGTAGTGGCGTTGCATGAAAATATACAAAAAAACATGGAGATAAAAAATCAATGAACGGAGTTCCATGAAAAATAATTTTTGTCGACTTGACGGAGCAAACGGAACTGACGTGACGGAGCAAAACGGTTTTCAGATTTGAAATAAACATGAAAAACTACATTGAAAAAAAGTAAACACCACGCCAGATATCTATAACTTGTTTATCACTAGAATTTTTTCAGGCGTTTATATCCGATTTTGACCCTTATAATCAACAAAGAAGAATAGGAAAATAGAAACAAATTTCTTTTTTCCTTTGTTTTTAAGAATATCTCATATTTTGACACATCATAAAAAGGGCTAAATACAAATTGTAGTTTTGTAAATTCTCTTCAGTTTCCCAAAATTTCAACCTTTTTTCTCGTAATTTTCTCCCGGCAGCTTAATATAAATATAACAGTAATTTAATAGTTTCAATTTTATTTTCTTAAAATTAGGTTTTGTTTTATTAATTTTGGTAGATTTTCTTTTATGTTTATTAGAAAAGATAAATAGTAAAACAAAATTGTAAGAATAATGTTAATAACGATTTTTTAGAAAGTCTGCCGACGCCACGGGCCGTGGGCTAAAACATGAAATTTTCTGCTGAAAAATAGCCGTTTTTGGTTGCAGCATTACATAACTTTCTCTATACAACATTCGTGGATGAGAGAAAGTAAAAATTGTTGCGCTGCTCTTTAATACGCAGTTCATTCGCTTTGCATCATTTTCAGCATTTCAATATCTTATGGCCTACACACCCTCTGTAGGTCTCGCTAGACGTTTGGCGTACTCTATTGCGGTACAACCTTCTTGAATTTGGGTGGACCATGAATTGGACGAAGGGCTATACTAGCTTACTGCCATATCACAGAATAGAAAGCATTCAGAAAAGAAACCTGACGACGGTGTCTTTGATTTCCGGGGGGGGGGCGAAATTGCTTTGATCTCTGTATTGAAACCGAGAAATCATGATACTTGCACATACGTAGAGAAAGAATACCCTACCTCCGAAGTGAAAGAAACACTATTAGTTTTAAGGAACTGGTCTATTGCATTTTACGCATGTATTGAAAGGAAGCACTAAAATCTATTTCAATGAGGGAAAGAGGCATCAAAGGACAGGTAATAATAAATACAGCATCGGTAACCTTTCCTCTTACTCATTACCTATTTAAAATATTTACAAATTTAATATACAGACCGAAACAAACTTAATGAGACACAAGCGGTTACTAAAAACAAAATTCGCAACCTAAAATCTCCAAAATAACGCATGCCATACTGTCAGAGCACAGCAACAATAACAAAGCGTGCAGGTCAGCCAATGCCACGTAGGGTACAGGTGTCCCAGGTGACAATGACCCAGCAATTTACTCGGTTTCAATATGGCGGACACAACAAACGGGCGCGCGGAATGCAGGGAAGTTTCCATTCTGTGGCGATATCGTGCGTCCTCTTTAACCGTGATCTAGCCGGGCAGTGTCCGCTTCCGCTCCGCTGGCGCGGGGGTGGGGCGGGGCTAACAAGGTCCCGGGCGGCGCAGCGGAGCGTGCCGGCGCGCACCCGGTGCCCGCGCGGGCCATCGCAGTGGTGACGCGGCGCGGCGCGACGGAGCGGGAGCGCCCAGGCGAAGGCCATGGTGTCGAGGGATGCGGGTGGCGGAGGGGAAGAAGGCGGCGCAGGCCGAAGAGGAAGTGGCGTCAGAGGGTGGCGGAGATGAGAGGTACGATTGATTATTTCATGTTTCAGGGTGCATCAACTGCAAAGGTTTTCAATCCCTTTGGTGCAGTGAATGTTTTTATTCCGGGAGGGGGCGAAGATTCCTTGGCCGCTGGATGGTGAGATCCGTCGCCGGCCCACACGTCAGCTTGATATGTCGTAAAGTTCATTTTGAGCCATGTTTTCATTTTTTCAAAAATTACACAAATGTAATATTTTTGAGAGATCTCCCACACTGTTAATATGCACATTTCCCACAATTTGTAAATACTATTGCATTTGTGAGTTAAAGTGCTTCAAATGATGAAACGCAAAACATTCCTGAGAAAAAGAGCTTCAAATTTCGCATTTACAATAGTGTTTAAATGCTATTTTCTTAAAAATGGCTGCCGATTTTTCAAAGAAAACTACCATTTACGACGAGGTTTTACTGTTCTGTAATATTCTTAAAATAATATTTCCGTTCTACTATGAGGAAACCAAAAAATTATGAAAATGACAAAAAAATGTACTTTGTCCGGCGATGTATGGCAGCTGGCAAGAGTACAGTATGTGGCAAGTCCGAATAGTACCCGAGATCGAAGGAAATAGAATACTAATACGGGAAAGTCAGTGCCATTCTGTAGCACCACTAGTTTTCACAAAGATACATAATTATATGATGCATATTGATGTTATTAATATTGAGTTATATTAACACAGTGTTTCAGTTCATATTAGTGATTTTGTGTTGGAAAAACTCACATGTTTGTTTAGATGTAAGAACTGGATAAAAACATCGCCATTTTCATTAATAATTCACTTAGAGCTGAAATTATTTTTTACTTTAACAGCAAAAAATGTTAAAAGATATTGGTAACGTCGCAGTTACCACAAACAAGTTTACTAAGTGGTGAAATAAAATGATTAAAATAGTTTTTCTTTGTTTTATGAAAAATAATGTATTGGCCTTTGTCCACTTATCAGTATTTTTATGTCTTTCATTTTATTTTTCGAAGGTTTTATCATTCCCTAGCCCTGGCACTCAGGAACACTTGAAGTTGGATCACAACATGAAGCTATTGTCACTTTTTTAGAACTGAAACTTTTTTCTACAAATCTTGGGCACCTATTATTTTTTTTGGGGGGGGGGGAATCCGTTCTTCTATCCAAAACTTATTAAAATTTTGAATTTCCATAAAATTAGGGAAAAAAAAGTGCGAAAACATATGGAACGTGGGAGAAAAAAGTGAGGGAGCATGCTGGAGTATTTCCTGCGGAACACGTGAACAAACGTATTCATATTTATTCTTAAATTCTATTTACATGGATCACTTACGGCCTAGCTTACAAGGTCATACGGGAAACATTAGGATACATGGAGGGAAAAGGGATGATGAGTTCATGCGGGAAACGTGTAATCTTAGGGAAAGCCTGTATGGAAACATGTAAGGAACATGCGAGGTTTATGCTGGCCATCATGAAATGCGTGAGTAAGAACATTGGGGAATATTTGGGAAAACCTGGAGGATAACATGTGGAAGCAGGTGGAACCCGAATTATGTTTAAGCAGTATTCTTCAAAGTGAGTTCTTTGAACTTTGTGTTGCATTTTTGGGCATTTAACTCTTTCAGGTACCCCTTCTCATCAGCATGCATCCAGAAACGAGGAGAAACTCAAAATATATGTAAAATTAATTTGACTCGTCAAAAGGCCCGACATGACGGGTTCTAATGCTTCATAGTAGTACAGTTCAAAGAATAACCGTTTGTGGGTGGAATCCAGTACAATTTTGTGTCCATTACTTTTTACTATAATATATGAAGTGCTAAATGTTTGCACGGATCCAATAATAATAATAATAATAATTATTATTATTATATTCACCTATTTAGAAGAGTTTTTGGTAACACATTTGGCTTCTACAACGGGATCAGAAATAGCAGCATGTATATCCAAATATTACATTGCTAGAATGTTTAAATGCGTAGATAAAAATAATTTGACAATACTAACTCAAATAATTTGATGATACTGTCACAGTGGCCTGCAAATGCCTTCTTGTCTTTCACAAGTTCACATTCTCTTTAGCGTGAAACTTGAAACAATTAAGTAAGGTTTCCTATTCAATGTTCCAAAAAAACGACAAGAAGCATTTTTTATTGCAAAAGGCAAAATACTGATTAAATAAGTTTATTTATAAAGAAGTATAACAAGTTGAACAATGTTTTTATCAACCTTGGAATAAAAAATGTTCAAGTATTCCTACTTCAATAAGAAATTATTAAAACAAACATAAATAATAACAGAACTGATTAAATAAAATTAGAGATCGAATTCAAAATGTTTAATTTTGAAACTATCAAGACTACAGTAGTATATAACAAATGTGAGGCTGATCTGGAAGATCAAAGGGTGATTAAATTGTTTGCATGGTTTGTGTAAAAAATTGAAAAATAATGAATTTTTACATTAATTTATTATTTTACACTGTCATGGAATAGTGTGCCAACCTATCTACCATATGTAATCTATGCAGTTAAGAACAACTCAAAACAAATTTATCGGCATTATCCATAAAAAATAAGACTGATTCTTCACTTCCTCTTTATAAGCAATCAAACATTTTACCACTACAACATCTCTTTGTATATAAAATACTTCAAATATTCTATGTCCAAAGCGGAAATAGTTTAATTGATAAAATATTTCACAATTACAGTACACGTAGCAAAGCTACTAATCAAATTAAAAAACTCAAAACTCATAAATCTCTAATATCAAAACAAGATGGGAATAAAAATATTATTATTATTATTATTATTATTATTATTATTATTATTATTATTATTATTATATGTGTTCACCAACCACACAAGTGAGATTGTTTGGCACATCTTGACTTCTGACAAAGTTTGACAGTCAAACATTCACGAATACAGATTGTAAAATATCCTAATAAATGTAGTTTCATATCATAAATACACTACAATCAAACTTGTCAAAACAAAACGGAATTCCGTAGAAAAAATAAAACATGCCAAATGACGACAACCAGCCCCGATCTCCTTTTAATTTCAACGTAACCATATAGGTAGTTAAATGCACAACACATTACACATACTGTAATTTAAAGGTTATTCTGTAAGTAGGTCGTTAGTTTTCTTTACTTGATCTAATTGTTGTATGTTCGGTCCTAACCTGTCAACCTGGGCAAAGTTTTTATGGATTTGTTAATTCCTTACCGCATATTCCGGAATGGTCCTTAACTTTCCCCTCCCAGAGGTAAACATTTAGTTTACCCTGCACTTTTGAATACTTCAAATTTGTAATCATGAATTTTCATTCAAGCGATTTGCCAGCCTGCCCTCGCATCTTATCTACCAGCTTTCTGAGATCTTTTGAGAACATTCAAGCCTAATTTGGAAGTATGCTTGATATCCTAGATAGAGTGTCACACATTATTAATGTTTATTTTTCATTAATGCAAAATATCGATGAAAAATGTAACATCAATTTACAATTGTGGTATAAAACTAATAAACAATTACTAAACATTTTCAATCGTGATGTTACCATATCGAATGGATCAACGGCAGTCAACCTTCCCTGTTGAAAACCTACCTTGTTTTGAGTCACATTCTTCTTTATAGTGGTCAGCAACATTCTAGCGCCTCCTTGTTTTTCTTGTTTCAGTTTTAACATTTTGGAAAGCAATTCCCTCCAATTCACACCTTTTTTCAATAACGGATTTCAAATAGTTGGTAAAACATATGTTACCTTTAAATTTCTATTTAGTGAAATTCTATAATTAATTTGTAATATGTTGATAAAAAAATAATCACACTATAAGGAAACTATAATGTATGTTTTTTAAGAGATTTACAGCGAGTTCTTTTAAATTTCCAATTTTTATATGAGTTAACAGTAATCCAAGTTTATAGCATGAAAATAATTCAATTTTTTATTAATCTTGAAAAGAAATATTCAAAATTTTACATATGGAGAGTATGTATCTTTTAGGGGGTAAATTGTATGCTTCACACAAATGCATGCAATATTTATTTTAACTTATTTGAGTACTAGTGCATTTGAACATTGAACACGTCATTTTCCCACCTCTTGAACTAAATATTTGGTAAATAAAAGTTTAAAAATAAAAAAATATTTTACAATTAAATTTACGTAAAAACACATTTAAATTAAAATTACGTAAAAATATCCACAAGATAATAATCTAAATTTGTATTTTTTAAGATATTGACTCAACAATTACAAGGCAGACAGAACAAGGTTTTAGGTTAAGAACAATTTGTTAACTTTTACATTAAATCAACTTCCAGAACATAGTAAACGCACAGGTTGATAGCAAATAAATAAACAAATGTAAAATACTCTACTCATTTAGTGACTTGTTAATGAATTCATGGATTTTGTTTCATAATGGATATAAAATATCATAATGTCCTGGTCTGTAAAGAAGATGAATCGAAGGAAGTTGACCTTCCAGAAAATCATGAGCTATAACTTCTGCAGAACCTCCTCTATCCATGTAACGAACTCGAACACCGACGTTCAGGGCAGTACTTAATGCAATCACATGTATATGATCACTTTCTTTGTACATAGGTTCCACTTCCTGATGACAAAAGTCAACAACGGGACGATCTCCTTCAATAAAATGCTGATAGAATTCTGCATCTTGTTGAAGTTGGCCAGATGTTATAAGACGTAAATACACCACAATGTAATCTGAAACGTCTTGTTCATTGAAGAGGTTTTGTAAGTCCATGTGAGAAAATTTATTTGTTCCCCCACCCACACGTCTGACAACATCCATGAAAGTTTCGTGAAAATCTTCAATAGTAAATTGCGGAAATCCGAGGGTTACCAATTTGTCTTTACTTTTTAGGGCTATTGAGTAAAATCTTTCATATTCCTCTTTGTTAGTCAAGAGTAATTCCAAATATGAGAAAATAAATGCACGATAAAAGCAATTTCCATCAGGTCGCGTTCGACGCATGCTTTTGTACAGGGTTGTTAAGTATCTCACCTTTTGGCAGTACACTGTGTCTCCAGAATATTCTTCAAATAGCGATGAAAATGTTTCCATATTTCCGATCAGAGGTGTTTTCTCAGATATTTCCTTTTCAATCTGCCTTTGCTGTTGTAGAATAAGCTCATCTTGGTTAACACTAGGTTCCACTCTGGTGTGCACAGTTTCCGTATCTTCATTCATTTTGACATTATAATTACAATCTCATGAAGAACCGAAGTTCACCTTACATCACTGATTCATGTCACCAGGAAAAATAACAAACACACTAAAACGGAAGTGTTCTAGCAAATTATACAGAACTCGTTTCATCAAACAATTACATGACAACAATGAAACCAATATATCCTGGATGGGGGGGTCTCAGATTGAAGTTCAGGGTCTTCCAGTGGATGTTGTCACGACTGCTTTCCATTTTCTTTAATTCCTCATATACCAAATTTTATAATTTCATTGCCGTTTGTAAATTATCATAAAATAATGCGAGGAATTCACAAATATATACAGATGTAATTCAATAAGTTGAAATGGGACAACATGCACACCTAATATTTATCTCCTTATTGTTTATAGATATAGGTGAGCTTTACAATATTTGCAATTCGTATAATTGTATCTATTGTATAATTTATGTCATATCTAATAACCTCTGAAGTACTAAAATTATACTTTCCAATATCGGTTTTATATTGTTAATTGATAAAAGGTACTTCTTTCTAATAATCTTGTTGCTCAGCTCAGCCTAGCTCAGTGTTACCTGTTCAGAAATTTAAAAGTTAAATTACTGGGATCTGAAAGCTATACCGATCGCAGATGTGATCCCAAGTATCAAGACAATGGGTGTAACTAGTACATAAATACGTCAAATGTACTTAAAATAATTTATGTTAAGCATAAAAAAGTTCTTGAAAATCTTAATAAATCTGTATTAAATAATTAAAAAGAAAGAAAGATGTACGAGTTGAAGGCTTACTGAATTTCATTACTTCGATCTTTAGTAAAATGTCGGTGTTAATCTATTCACCGTCTACGCTCTGTGAATTTGACGGCATTCGTTCATATGAAAGAATTATGCCGTTCTACATATTTTATTAATTTGGGTCTTAAATAGATAATGCTTCCGTACTTTGTTTTCGAATCGCTGAAATGTAAGAATAGTAGTTCACGAAAATTATACAAAAATATTTCCTTAGGGCTATCAAAGAAACCTGCTGCTGCAAAAAGTTAAGAGTATAAGAATATTCAAATTTTTTATTATCCTAATAAACACTGAGGAAATGTTATTCAGGTTTACTTGTGGAGGGATATCATGTTCACTTAGCGTTACCATTAAATTATTTTAAAGAAACTTTTAACCGAGTGTATTTTATATACACTAAACATTCTCTTTAGTCTGTAAATGATTTACAAACAACATTTCAATCGAGAAATAAATAAAAAGTAAACTTAGTAATATTAATGGTATTTTACTTCTTCGTATAATGGTATATAAGAAGAGAAAACGTAGCATTTTGATATTTCCATCCTCTCAATTATTTTGACAAAAAGAAGGTAAAAGACTTTAACAGGTACTATACTACTGTCACGATTGAATAAGGAAAGAGGAAGAACATTGAAGAGATTTAAAGTACTGTAAATGTGGATTACGTGGAACGCAACCGTGCGCTAAATTCGTTTGATTCGAGAACAAACTACAGCGAAGAGCATTCCGAACAAGGTAATTTTTCAAGAGTAGATGTATTCAGAAATTGAAAAATCACCAGATAATAAAACTATACAAACATCGGGATTCCTGTTATCAATCTTGTGTATTGATATAAAATATGAAATAGGCATCTTCAGGTCTTCTTTCTTGAAACGGTTCTAAATGTCTCTGAGTAGTCCGTCTTAAGAATTACTGGGTGTAACTGTGTATTCACACTTTGTAAATTATTGTTTTAATATTGATAATAGTTACGTACTGGGTTACAACATCGGACGGCAAGCTTCTGAACTGAACATTAAAGAATTACGGACCCAACATGACAGTCCTATTGACACATCAATTTAATTTTACATTCTCGTAGATTTCGTGATTCTACTCGATTATTATCACCCAACCATGCGATGGAGAAGAGCTAAACCTCCAAAAATATAGGAGTTACACCACCACCAGCTAGACTAAATATAACAGCTGTATCTTATCACCGCCACCATCTCGACGTTGGACAACAATTAGCTTCTCAAATATCCATGCGGCATTGCTGCCAAATTTCTATTATTAAGCTTTGAGCGATCTTTGACGGGCTTAAGCTTTGAGGATTGTACCCTTAGCTAACACAGTCGGTTTCTGTAACGTAACTAACATGGCGCGGTCTCACAGACCGCTGTCGTATGTTTCATTTTTATTGAACTGAGATTGGCATAGAGGTAATGTTATTAATTTCTAATTATTGCAGGAAACATTATTATTTCAATAAAGCTTTTTATTAAATTATTTTCTGATTTTATATGTGCAAAAACATATTTGATATTTGACATATGTCATTACTTTTGCAAGCGTCTTCATAAAATCCTAAATGGCTATAATGGCAATATCTGCATATGTCTGTTTTCTCTCGTGCCTATCATCAGGATTATCAATTCGAAGAGCTGACAGAATAAACAGAAATCTGAACATAGTGCAACGAAATATATCTCTACCCATGCCGTCAGTTGCGAACATGCTGTCAATGATTTCATTTTCAGATCTGAAAATAGGGAATCCTACAAAAACATTGAATTCAATCAAATCAAGATCATGAAGATAAGATAAATCTTTTGATGAAGTAAATTTCTGTCTCAATTCAGCAATTTTTGAATTAGTTCTAATAATTATTTCTTTCATCTTATCATCACAGAAAAGAGATTTCCAAATAAATTTAATGTTAGAACTATTACTTAAATTTTTGACCTCGTGACGCAGTCCAGGAAGTTACAGATTGATGTTATGCTGACGAGTGCGAGTGTTTTGAGTTGGTTCCATTTTAATTCACTTGCAAGTTTTATTTTTTCCATAAAAAACTCGCAATCCGAAAAGAATTTACTAGGCAAATTTCTCATACAATGTTACGTCGGCATGCACTGCAAGACTGACTCTCGTAACTCAACTCTCGCGGTCTCATATACCGCTGACGCGTCGTCCTTGAAAAAGTGGGCGATAATCAAAACTAAAAGATGGATCAATAGGGGCGTCATTCAGAAGGCGATGAGTTCCTCGAAAGGTAGAAGAGATAGTGCGAATGTTTCACAACAAAAGGAAATGAAAGCAATGCAATATTGCCAGCGGTCTCCCAGACCGCACCGTGTTAGTTAAGGGTTAATAAGAAAGACATACATACATTGATAATATAAATTAAGTAAAAAGTAAAAAAGCAAGAAAGTAAAAGGAGAATTAATATTGTCATTTTCAGTAGTAAATTATAATTAAAATTAAATTCTTTTTCATATCATTCATTCAATTTTCCTCGTGGCCCATAGTTGGTGTCATTAATTTCAAGCAGAAATTACGCAAAAACGACTAGTTTTCTAAAAAAAAATTATACATGACCTTTTCTAAAGAGCTTATTTTATGCAAGAGACTTTGAGGCAAAATTCTCTTTTTTGAATATTATAGTTTTAATATTTTTTTTTTCAATTTTTTCAAAATCGGGGATGTTAACGAAAATGAGACCTGCACCATTCTCTTAAACGTCCTTCGCACTATTCAATAACAAAATGTAATCAAAAAATTTGGAGCCATCTTTTTGAAAATTTTGAAAATGTTCGAGGGGCTTCATGTAAAGTACCCCTCAAAATTAAAATATCGGTTTCAAATCCCAAAGACCGCGACATCAGCTAGAGCGATTGGGGAATATCAATTATTATGAAGAAAATCGGCTGAATGGTTCATGTGCTTGTTTTGTGCACAGACGGACGGACAGACACGTTTTGCCGTCAATCGATTTTTCTGTATAAAGGACGCACAAAACATGGATTCTGGATTCACCACGTGTTAGAGGAAGTTTTCTCGTATATTTAGCAACTGGATTTATCCGCTTTCTCTTTACCAGGTCCTGGCAATAAGAGTTTTTGTGTCAAAAATTCGCCGTTTTCCATTGCACGATTTCAATACTTACTCCTTTTACGTCAGTAAGTGCGAGAATGTAAAAATAATTTTGCCTGTCCAGGAGATGATGCGCGTCCTTTGCACAAGTGCCAACGTTCAGGCCGTCGTTCTCCTGTTTTGCTGAGGTAGAATGCACACGCGTGTGTAGACAATGAACCTTCCCTCCGCCTGACTTTCGGATAATCGGACGATAGGTCAATGTGGTGGCGGCATCGGCCCATCAGACAAGGTCCCCCGGGTGGGGTGAGGGAAGAGACCGCCCGTGGACGAAAGTCATAGAGCAGCGGGTACCGCGCTCTTATACTGCGATTGTCCCTGACAGGAATCAGCTGTTCACGGTTTCATCCAATAGGGAGCTTGAACGTCATCATAGTGACGTCACTGTCACTGAAATATAAGCTCCCGATTGGATGGTAGCAAAACAGCTGATTCCTATCAGGGACAAAGTGACGAAAATCGCAGTAAACGCGACTGGGCTTTGCGGTAAATAATAGTTTCCAGGCTTCGTGTCGACAAAGGCCTTGTTGATTGTCGGGGATGTTTAATGATCTTCACTGCCTCCCTTACCTTTCTCGATCCTCAGTGGTCTTCCCCGAGGGGGTTCTGTGATAAAGAATGGCATGGTATCGGTTATTATATTATTATTTTCTCGCATACTAACATATTATACGAAGAAATGCAAGAAGTATTGTGGCTTCCTGATACCAAAAAGTGAATAATTTTTGTTCATTCATGTAGTAAATTACTTTCTCTAACATGTTGTGTAGTCAGATTTTTCTTTTTGAAATGTCTCATACCGAAGAATTGGTTTACGGTTAAACGTTTCTATGAAAAAGGCAACAAAAATGAAATTCAAAATTATTCGCCAATTTCTCTTTTGTCAGTTTTTCAAAAATATTAGAAAGACGTTATTACGTACAAATGGAAACTTTTCTCACTAAACACGACGCCTTGTTCGGACTGCCAACATGGATTTCGGAAATCAAAATCAACGGAGACAGCCATATTTTCTTTTCTTAAAGATGTCGCCTCATTCATGGATCAAAACGAAGTACCTATTGGAATATTTTTTGACCTCTCAAAAACTTTTGACGTCATTTATCATAACGTTTTACTTTCAAAACTACCCTCGGATACGGAATTCGTGGTATTGCTCCAGATTGGTCTACGATCGTACCTTAAACAACGATTTCAGAGAATAGAAATATCTTACTGGAATGATGGAATATGTACACACCTTTCAGATTCTTTGCCAAAGGCACGTGGAGATCTACAGGGATCTATTTGAGATCCTATTCTCCTTCTACTACCTACTCTCCTTCTATATGCCCTCGACGATTCAAAACGGAAGAACAGTTCTCTTCGCGGATGATACGAATATTCTTTGCTATAAGAAACCGTAAATAATACGATTTCAGATGTTTCAAAATGGTTCCATAATAACAAATTAATAATAAATGAAAATAAAAGCGGTTTCAATGCACTATTCCATTTCAAATAATCATTTCTGTACTCCATGAAAATGAACGATATGCCATTGGCAGCTCATTCTCATGAAAATGTGTTCAGTGTTGATTTTCATGAAAATGAACGACGTGCCATTGACTGACGTTTAGGAAACAAAATTTTTGGGCCCTCAATTCAGTAAAACTTTAAATAAAAATTTATTTAAATGAATTGAAGACAAAATTAAGTTCATTATTCTACTCTTTCAAATTTTTTTCAAATTATCAGTCTTCATACTACTCGTTATGTATATTTCGCGAATGTTCATTTCCGCCCGAGATATGGCAAAATATTCAGGGAAAATACATACCAGTCCGGATTCAATTCCCGTTGTATCTCATGTGAAATTTGTTCCTACAAAACGAGTTAGGCTGTCTCACAAGAGCTAATCCAACCCCTGTGAAGTGTCCTAAACCTTTCCCATATCCTTATTCCTTCCCAATTCTGGCCGCTGAGTAGTGATGCAGGGGCGCGCGGTTTGAGGTGCGTAAGCGGAGATGCTATCTGACAGTTCCCTTGACAATTGACTGCGACGTAAGACGAGTATTAATGGAGGATTACTCCCCAGCGCTATTAACGGAGGATTACTCCCTCGCGCAAAAAAACGCTCAACGCCCCCAAGAGGCTTGGAGACGCGTTGCGTCAATCAAGACGCTATCTCCCAGAATTTTAGATTACAAAAAAGAATTGTTTGAATAATAAACAAATCCCACCCACGTGATTCTTGTATTTTACCATTACGTTGTCTCTTGATTTACGAATCAGTGGTTTTTGTCAAAAAAGACGTACTTAAGGGCGGTAATATATTTTTAGTAAAGGCCGATGTGTATGACACTCGTCATAGTAATCATACTCATCAGGTGACCGTGTCAACAGCTCTCTAAAAAAAATCACATACAATACATTTACATTATTTTACAATACTCTGCCAGATGACATTAGATCATTAAATTCGATACAAAAATGTAAGTCCCAAGTAAAATCTTTTCTGCTGCATAACTGTTCATATACAATTAGAGACTATACCATGCATTCAAAAGGAAAGTAATATTCATTTTAACAACGATATTTAATGTATTACTTATTATTTGGACGGTAGAATTCTAAAGAACCTATAACAAGTATTGTACCTCAGTTTTTGGATTAACGACTCACATCTCGATCAGGTTTTCGTCCAGTTTTCCTTATCCTTGAGCAAATGCTGAGAGGGGACCTGTTTGGCTTCTGGAACTAACTTAATTTTCTGTGCACGATTAGAATTTAATGGAAACTTAAAGTATCGTTCTCTGTGTTGCGGTAGGAAGTCTTATTCTATGACGAAGGAAAAAATTCCCAATTTCGGGGACAAAATTCCCCAATCTGGCTGGTTTTAGCTTAAGTGGGGCGTACTCCAGGGCTTACGTTAATACGTTAGTCACCACAGGAGTGAGAAGGCGACCCATGGCCAGCCACCACTTCTACTTGGGCATTGAGACTCATTGTACAGGAAAAATGTGAACGTGAGGCAGAACGCAGCTAAGCCGGCAGTTTCCGTTGTGCGCTTGCGGGATCATTTGTTGCTTTTGACTATAGTGCAATTTTTGTAACTTTGCCCCTTAAGGCAATGGAATACGGTATTTAGCGTATTTATCAGTCGTGCCGCTAAATATCGTAAGATCGCGACCGTACCAAGCAGTGTTTGCAATCATGCGTCATCTAGCGGTGCGAGCGAGAAAGACGCCAAATGCTGTATTATATTCCATCGTGACCATAGGGTCTTGAGGGGTCAAAGTTACAAAAATTACACTACAACCACCGGCACCATGGAATACATAGTCATCGAAGCTAATGGGAATGTCGGTGCCATTTACGCGATGCTCAATTAATGTATCAATAAATTGGGCCGAAAGCCTCGGCGAATACATTCTCCATTACAAGCGGGCCCTACAATAATATAAATAAATCGGCCGTTACCCATTGAAAATCGGCCACGCCATTCTTTTTGACTCACCCACCAGAACCAAGGAAGACAGCTGAGGACTGAGTAAGGTATAAGGTTCATTATACATTTGCAGACAGCAGAATTAGGAACTACTGTTGTTTTGAAAGTGAGAGCCCGAACACACATCCGAGAATGCACGAATAATGTCGATGTCTAAAAGCATCTGACCGATGCTAACGCTCGCCGAGTCAGTGGAAAAGTGCTTCTTTTGTTTTTGTAGCTTCTGTGAAGTCGCGGAAAAATTAAATTAACTTCGGTATGCGAGAGTGCGTTCTGACAGTAAATTAATTATAAATAATGTACTGAATTATTGCCGCGAGGAAAAGAAAAAGCGGTTATTAATACCATTAGAAAGACCTGTGGACAAAGCTGCAGTAATATACAATTTGTCATCGACAATACACACTATTCGTAAAAAACACGGACAGTATTTTTATTTCTCCTTTGCATGTATCTACTACACAATAGTTAAGTTCTTATCCGCTTCTACACTGCCATTCCTTAGAATGAGCGGGCCTGTATCCCGTTCACCACTCTCTAAATCATAACTAATCGATCAGTATCTACTGCAGACGTGCGATTCTCATTCAGTAGACGGCGACCTCTTGTAAACAAATTGCAACGCTCCGTCTGCAAATGTAAAGTGAATGTGTAATAAAGAAAATATCAAAATACATTTATGCAATATTAATAAATATTCACAACCAATTTAATTATTTGTTTCAGTCTTATATGGCATCGATCTATAAGGCCAGAACAAAATTAAATTTATTTCACATTTCGGGGTCACGTGATGACGCCAGCGCCGTAACCTAGGGAACATCGAATCAGAAGTTTCGGCATTTGCACATTGCAAAGACATTGGAAATACATTGTTATCACCTAAAATTAGGGATCGTTATGAGCAAACAAATGTTAAGAACAAACCTGTTACGAGTTTGTCAACATTCCTTTCTTCTTAGCCTTTTAATTTTTAGTTTGCCTAGATAATGTTGAGAGCGCAGTATGCAGCAACGCCGCCCTCCAAACCCATGTCAACTACATTCTTATTTTATTCGTAATGAAACTAAATGACCATCTTTTAATTAATTTGTATAGTTTACTACTTAATTATTGTGTGTTTACGGACCCGAAACACGCAGAAATATACATTGTACCGTTGCGGGCTCTTTCGGATTCTGTATGTCCACATGAGCCTTGTGAATGCTTTAAACCCCCCCAAAAAAACAAACAACAACAACAACAACAACAATTTTTAAGTTGATTTATTTTGGTTAAGGAACAGGAAAATACAATAAAGAAATGGCATACTAGTCAGATAAGAAAACTAATTTGATATGAACATTGGAATAATAGTTTGATATGAATATTGGAATTTTGAAATGTTCCCATGTATTTATTATTCCATCAGTCACTCTTATTTCACAGTTACTTATAACATTTTTTTAGACACACATATGCTCCTTGAATAACTGTACTACTAGTAATAGAAGGCACACCTCTAATATTCTCCACATGTTATATTTGATGTAATGAAATCTTCTAAACAACTTTCGGTAACAGAGATAAATCTATGAGTACTGTTTCATCTCCGAAAATCACACTATTATTTTCAATCCAACTCTAAAATATACCATAATAATTTTTATGTATTTCTCGAGATTCTATTGGACACAAACTGTCCAGAACACTTATCTCTTTTAGAGAATTTCCGCAGGACCTTCACGATATTCTTTCATTGTGTACTTACAAACAAAACGTCTGATTCTGCCCGTCTGCCCAACGCTAGCACATAAACAGTTCAGTCGATTTTTTCCAAAATTGATATTTCCCAATCGTTCTGGCTGATGTCGTGGCCCCTGGAATTTGAAATAGATATATTAAATTTGGAGGTAGTTTACACGAAGCCCTTCGGACATTTTCAAAACAATGACTAAATTTTTTGATTAAATGTTCTTGTTGAATAGTTCCAAGGATGTTTAAGAGAATGATGCAGGTCTCATTTTCGTTAAAATACCCGATTTTTTGAAACTTGCAAAAAATATTAAAACTACAAAATTGAAGTAGAGATTTTTGCTTCAATCAAAGTTTGTTGTACGAAATTAACTCTTTAAAAAAGATAATGTACAATTTTTTGAAAAATGAGTATTTTTTGAGTAATTTGCACCCGCCTTTTCTTCTCAGAAACAAAATCTCCAATTTTTTTAAAATTCTCTGCATATGTAATAAGAGATGGTAAATGTTGTATACCAAATGAAACAATCCTCTGCGTTCTGCAACAACAATTTATTATTCATAAAATCCCAAATAATAATACACAAAATTCTGCCAGGAGTCCCAATATCGAAGATACGTTTTTATAGCCGGGTCGTTATACTGATTACAAAATGCCGTTAATCAAGAATCACAAGTGATTTAAGCCGGGTACAATGTCCAAGTCAGTTCATGCTCTGCTACTCGTTATCGGTGATGGAATGGCGGGGCCCTGGCCCCGCGGCTGCCTCGTCGGCTTTCCCACCCCTTCGCAGGGGAAGGGAGTCGGCTGCGTGCCCCCTCTTCTACAGGAGGAGGGAGGGGGGCGCCTTCCACGCCTTGGCCGTTCTCCTGGGGCGGTGAGGCGTATCGCTTCTGCAGGCGCTCTCTGCGGCGCCTGTGCTGGCCTCTGGCGTTGCTGGCGGACTTTTGTAGTGCCGGCACAGGCGGACACTACACCCTCCCCACCTAATTGTGGGAGTATGGGGCGAGGTGCTTCTGCAGGCGCGCTCTACGGCGCCTGTGCTGGCCTGTGGCGCTGCTGGCGGACTTTTGTAGTTCCGGCACAGGCGGACACTACACCCTCCCCACCTAATTGTGGGAGTAGGGGGTGATGCGCTTCTGCAAGCGCGGGCTGCAGCGGCTGGGTGCTGCCTTCTGCTTCTTCTGCTGCTGCTACCGATCAGGCAACTGCACCGGTCGCGCCTCTTTCTCAGGGGCTGCGTTCTGCATTGCGGCGTCTCTGCATGCAGGCGGGCCCGCCCGATCAGCCGCGGCCCCGTTTGCCGCTGTTCAACTGCTGGTTGGCCACCCGGTGCTGCTGTTGCGACTGGTGCTGACTGCTCGTCGAGCTGCTCGATCTGCGGCGGCAATTCAACTTCGAGTCCGCCGTTCTGAAAACTAAACAGCCTGTCTGAGTTTTCGTCCTGTTCACTTTGCCTTACCGATTGTGGTTTATCAATGCCGGGTATGTAATACGTCCGGTGCCTAACATATTCCTGATACCGCCCTGGCGGGGGCTGCTGTAGCTGCTGCTGATTGATGCTGATGAAATCACGGCTCTGATTGTCGCCGCTGCACATCCGTCTCTGATGTGGCTTCGTGCCTCCCCACTTAACTGTGGGAGTGGGGGGCGATGCGCTTCCGTAGGCGCGCTCTGCGGCGCCTGGGCGCCGTCTTCTGCTACTTCTCTTGCTGCCCACGCAGGGGCTACTGCATCTGCTGCCGATGATGGTGCCACCGCTTCGGAGTTGCTGCTATGGCGCCTCCGTCCCTGAGGCTGTGTCCTGTCTCCCGGCCTCGCTGCTGTGCGGTTGCCGCTGCTGCGGCGGCTGCTCCGGGTACAGATTCTGCTCCTCGTCCCCGGGGACCATCTTCTGCGTTTCGGCGTCCGTTTCGCTTGGCTGCTGCCGTTGCTGCGACTGCTGCTCCTGCGGGTGTTATCTCTAAACAATTTCAAAACTGAAAATACAACCAAAATTGTGCTTCTTGAGAACAACCCTGTCATGTCTCTTAGTTGTTGCCCGACTAGTTTCCACAAAAACAGCCTAACAGCTACTTTCTTCAGTTTTTTCTTTCTCTTAACAGCCCGCCTGTCAGTACAATAGTTACTAATGTTCGTCACTTGAACTATCACATTGCGCTTCAAAGATACTGCTTTGCTGCCTAGGCTTCCTAAGTTCACCCGTGGGCTTACACTCGCCCATCGCTTACACTCGTACCCGTTTGGTAGCTTGCACTCTAACTTGCCGCCCGTGGCCCTGGCGCCATCGCCTTGAGCCAGGCGTCTACTTCTACGGTGCACTACGCGACATCTAACCTTGCATTGCTTACCACCATTATGTGTGAACTTCATACCTCTACTTCGCGCTTTCGCCAACTCTTTCATACCAATTTTTACTCTAATTGCTTTCTTCCGTCGTGCTGACACATCTACCTCGAATTCCAAATGCACTGGCGCTTTCCCGTCCTTGCAACTGTCTATACGTTTGCTAATGGGCTCGGTCTTTTCATCACAACTGTCAGCGACTAACTCTTTGCTACTAACCTCGGCAGTCCTGTTGTCGCTATCCAGCCTGTATTGCCCCGTCTTGTTCTGCTCTTTACAGCACTGTCCGTTGCGCTCTTGCCTACAACTTACAATATGATCGTTGTGTGATTCTATTTCCCTACTCTCAGCGCTTACGCTTTCATCTGCACCACTATTTACTCTACCATTACTACCAGTTTTACCCATATTAACAATTACTTTACCATTACTTTCAGTTTTATACATATTACAATTTACTTTACTATTACTTTCAATTTCATACATATTTACATTTCTAATCAATAGCTTCTCACTAGCAACTACGTTGTCTGTTACCGAGCCTTCACTAGTCTTCCTTTCGTGTAAACTTCGCTTTAACGTTGTAAGCTCGCTCACCGACACGCTCAAAATTTCCCTCATGTTACTATGACCGTTCATTGGTCTACGCTCACTCTCCGATCTGTTCACTTTCTTACTCTTGCTCTGAGCTTTCCCAACGTTTTGCCTATTTCTACTACTGTCAGTTTCAAAGTCACAATACATTTTTCTACATAATTCTTCCTGATCTACAACTGTATATTTTCATTCATTGCTAATGAATATTTCACGAAAATTCTGCATTCCTATCTGCATCTTGCTACCATTCACTTCACATCTAAGGCTTTCTGCTGCTCTATCTTGCTCCTGATTACTACTACTCTTTTGAAGTCTGTTTCTCTTCACAGACCAGTTGCCGTTACAAAGATTCCTACCTGGCTTACTTGTGCGCACTTGATCCTCGCCGAGCGTGTTCACCTTCGCTGAGGGGTCACCGTTGTGGTAGCTCACTGCAGCCTCGTCTCCTACCGGGAACGTGGCGACCTTTCCTCGTCTGCCACGCGTCATTCTAGCGCCGAGTCTAGCGACTACCTTGCTACTTGGCGTCGCTTGGTCCACGACCTCTCTGGAGGTGGCAATGTCCCTCTCGCCAGCCTCGCTAGAAGCCGGGAACGTGGCGACCTTTCCTCGTCTGCCACGTCTCACTCTGGCGCCGAGTCCAGCGACCGCCTTACTGCTTGGCGTCGCCTGGCTCGCGACCTCTCTGGAGGCGGCAATGTCCCTCACGCCAACCTCGCTAGAAGCCGCCGCTACCACTCCCTTGGCCTCGTCCACGCTCCGTGATGGCGCCGGCTGCGGCGCATCCTTCAAAAAATCTTGATTAAGCTGCACTCTACTCTGGAAATCACGTTGCCGTTCTTTCTGCCCGACCACTCGCTGCTCCCTGTGCTCCTTGTGCAAGGTCAGCTGCTGTTGACATTGATTCTCCTTAAATTTTAAACTTTCTACTGGTTCGTGCGGGCTGCGCTGCTGCAATAACTCGTCAGGCTCGCTACTAGGAATGCTTAGAAACAATGCGCGCTTGCTATCTTCGTCCGTTACTTTATGGAAAGCGAGGTGTTGCTGCAACCTCGCCGCGTACGAACACCATTTCTCCTTGCGCGCGTCGAAGCAGGGAAAGGACGGTACTACCTGCCGCTGAGCCGCTGGCGTGGCCATGGCCGTGATCGCTTGCAGTAAGGCCGTGTGCCGCTGTAGCTGGCGCTCCTCCCGTCTTTCCTGCCATTCTTCGTGTCGTTGTAACTGCTGTAGTAGCCCGATGAGTTGTGCCGTCTGGTCGCCTGTTGCCATCTTCTTTTACCTCGTCGCCAAATAAATTGTTGTATACCAAATGAAACAATCCTCTGCGTTCTGCAACAACAATTTATTATTCATAAAATCCCAAATAATAATACACAAAATTCTGCCAGGAGTCCCAATATCGAAGATACGTTTTTATAGCCGGGTCGTTATACTGATTACAAAATGCCGTTAATCAAGAATCACAAGTGATTTAAGCCGGGTACAATGTCCAAGTCAGTTCATGCTCTGCTACTCGTTATCGGTGATGGAATGGCGGGGCCCTGGCCCCGCGGCTGCCTCGTCGGCTTTCCCACCCCTTCGCAGGGGAAGGGAGTCGGCTGCGTGCCCCCTCTTCTACAGGAGGAGGGAGGGGGGGCGCCTTCCACGCCTTGGCCGCTCTCCTGGGGCGGTGAGGCGTATCGCTTCTGCAGGCGCTCTCTGCGGCGCCTGTGCTGGCCTCTGGCGTTGCTGGCGGACTTTTGTAGTGCCGGCACAGGCGGACACTACACCCTCCCCACCTAATTGTGGGAGTATGGGGCGAGGTGCTTCTGCAGGCGCGCTCTACGGCGCCTGTGCTGGCCTGTGGCGCTGCTGGCGGACTTTTGTAGTACCGGCACAGGCGGACACTACAGTAAATAATTTGGTGCTAGTCCCATTTTCGGTTTTTCATTGCGCATTTTTTCAAAAGTTTCAAAAAACGTTTAAAAATTGAAGATCTAGATATTTGCCTCAGAAAACGTTTGGAATAGGAGGCTTTGAATGTATGGCTACGTTTCATAAAATTGCTCTCCTAAGCTTTGTTATTTAAAGTGAATTATTTTACTTCTGCTCTAAAAATATTGTACTGATTCGGACTGCCAGTAATAATCAAATAGACAGACCAATTAATATCAGTGCCTCGGTCATCTTTGGTTTGGTAAGTATGTCATTTCAAACAGCCAGCTCACCAAATGGTTCTAGTTTTGCTTCCATCGGCACAATTCAGGGTAGTGCTTACTATCAAAACAATTCTGAAATTGAAGATTCAACCATGACAACTGAAGAAATTGCTCAACATCAAGGTAATAATATAGTTATTCAGTCTCCAAATAACATTTCGACATTTCCTGGATTAAATTATAATAACATCTATGGACTACAGTCAGCTACAATAACAAATGAAACTTCATCCCCACTACAATATCAAACTAGTAACTTTTCTAGTACTTCGACTTTTCTATCTCAAAACAGTGAATATACAGAATTACAAGAAGTTAACTTCAACTCTCGCACCGTCCCTCCAGCAACTACTTCGTCAAATTGTCAAAGTGACATTCCTATGCAATCAACAACGACTCAATCCAAAAGGGACTCCAGAAAAAGAGAAGGCTCTTCATTACTCCAACAATCAGGTAAAAGATCTACACTTTTCAATTGCAACATTACCACAAATGGAATTCCACTACAAAATAAGTATGGACCACTAGCAGATCTACAAGATACCCATGAAGAACTTCCAACAATTTCCATTCCTCCAATAATAGTTTCAAATGTTTATAATTTTAATAATCTTCTTCAAGATATGAAAAATATTATTCAAAATGATTTCACAACAAAAATCATAAAGAATAATGTTAAAATTAACTTTCAATCAATTGAAGATTTTAGAAAATATAAAAATTTTTGTGATACAAATAATATACAATATTACTCGTACTGTGACCCTACTATTAAAACTCTCACAGTTTTAATTAAAAATATACCTACTACCTATTCGAACGAAAGTATATTTAATGAATTAATCAAACTTAATTATCCAGTTCAAAAAGTATACAGATTATTTAATAAAAACCGTGAACTTATAGACATTTGTTCAATAGAACTTACTAAAAGTGCTGAAGCTTCTACAATCTTCAAATTGAAAAAAAAATTTCATAGTGTAATAAAAATCCAAGCAAAAACATCAAATAATCAACATATTCAATGCAAGAGATGCCAAAAATTCAACCATACACAAGCCAATTGTAGGTTAATCCCACGTTGTGTAAAATGTACTGAAAACCACCATTATTCGAACTGCCCTCTTCCAAAAACAACCCCTCCGGTTTGTGTTAATTGCCTGCACATTGCTAATTACAAAGGTTGCCCTGCATTTAAAGAATTACTTAAACCAAATAATTCTAATAATTCAAATTCACACTTGTTAATAAATACAAATTTGCGTTCTCCTTCTCCAAAATTAGATGCACAGAACTTTCCACACTTTCCCCAATCTCAAACCTTTCAACATAACAATTCTATTCAAAATCGCCCTTTTAAAACAAATCATACTATATCTCCAACATATAACCACACATCACCTGAATTCTTATACTCTGATATATTAAAACAAAACGCTTCTACTTCAAATTACACATCTATAATTACCAACATTGTTCAACAAATTATTTCTACACTTATCCCACAAATACAGACTTAATTACAAAACCTTCTTTCTCCACTTTTTAATGGCCATTAATAACAATATAAATATACATATAACACTACTAAAGTGTAACGCTAATGGACTAAAGCGACAACAAAATATTTTTAATCACTTTTTATCTTATCACAATATTGACATAGCCTGTATTTCTGAAACTCATCTGACCCCTAAAGAGAAATTATATTTAAAAGGTTATAAAATTTATAGAAATGAGAGAATCTTTGATCATGCTTCTGGTGGAGTAGCAATAATTATCAAGTATTCTATATTTCATCAACAAACATTTTTCCTATATCTGTCAAAGAATACAAAAAACTGTAACAATTTCTCAAAACTCTTGCATTGCTGTGATAACACAAATGGAAAGCACACTAACTAGGCGAGGCTACATGGCTGATACAGTAAGAAAATGTAATTAGTGTAAACATTGCAGAATGTATTGAAGCCTACGAGGCACACATGCCTAGATTTTTCAAGCCAGACTACGCTCATAGTACAACAGCTCCTCCTTTTTACACATCTGTCTAGTAGAGGGTCTCAATGCACACAGAAAAATGCCCTTCGCTGAAGGCAATGCTTAACGGCAAAGTTTTTGAGCACTCCTGTATCCAGCGATAAGCTCCCCGCTACACTCCCCGACGCGTCATCGTCGCCGGCGGCGGCGGCGGCGTGTGTGAAGCTGCTTGACGGAAGAGGACGCTCCATGCGTAGAGGCGCGGGGGAATTTTTTTAAGTGGGAGCGCGAAATTTGTGTTCGCGCCCCCATAACACACTGGTGCAGCATGGAACTCCCATAATTTGGCGGGAAGACCACAAAGAGTGCCCAGCTGGGCGCAAGTCACTGCAACTTTATCCGCGCCGAGAAAATGTGCTAACAATATCTGACATTTTAGAATGTATAGCATTAGAAATTATTTACTCTCTATATTCTATTTATAAACCACCAAACAAACCCTTTTCTACTCAAATTTACAACCTCAGTTTTCAATCTTCTAATCCAATTATACTCATGGGAGATTTCAACAGTAAAAATATTTCTTGGGGATGCAACTCATCAAATCCGCAGGGTATACGTCTACAACAATATATAATTCAAAATAATTTAGATATACATGCACCCTTCGAACCAACATACTATTCTAATTATAGCAATATAATGCCAGATATTTTAGATATAATAATTACAAAAAATGTTAATTTACAATTCTTTCAATCCCCACTTCCTGAATTAATCTCCCTATTAAAATATGTTTTAATTCTTCAGTATTAAAAATTAACTATCCCCTTCATAACATTCGAATAAATTGGAATACATATCGTTCATATATAAAGTCAAATTTTAACTTCCCAAAGAACTTGGATAATACACAAAAAATTGACATAGAAATAGAAAGATTCACTAAAACACTTCTAGAGGCATATAAATATTCCAGTACACACATTAAACCGTACATTCATACTCGATCTCGCCCTATAAATATCTTAAATATTATTAAATCCAAACAATCTAGGACGATTCTGGCAACAAACACGTCGCCCTGACATTAAAAGAAAAATCAACAAGTTATCACGCATTATCAAATTACGTATAGACCAATATGAATTAGACAAGTTTCAAAATTATATCGCACAAATACATCCCAATAGAAGACCACAATGATCAACAATTAGAAAATTAACAAAATCTTTTTCCCCTATTCCAATATTAAACAACGGTTCTACATCTGCCTACACTGATTTTCAAAAATCAAATTTAATCGCAGATCAACTAGAAAAGTCTTTCACACCAAACTCTATAATAAATCAAACTTTTAATAGCGAAATTGTGTCTTACATCTCTTCTCCAAATTATTCAGTTCATTCAAAAATTAAGTTTATTTCTCCTGTAGAAGTTCAAAAAATAACACAAAAGTTAAATATTCACAAAACTTCAGTATATGATTCCATTTCAAACAAAATGATAAAAGAACTTAATTTACAAATTTTATCGAAATTAACAAATATATTCAATTCAATGGTTCGTATTTCTTATTTCCCACAGTCATGGAAAATAGCTTACGTTATCCCCGTATGTAAACCAGGCAAGGATCCCCACCTTCCCTTAAACTACAGACCTCTCTTATCTTCATTGTCTAAAATTTTTGAAAAACTACTACATTCTAGATTATTATCCTATATTTCCTCCACACAAGCAATTCCAAATTACCAATTTGGTTTTCGAATTAATTATTCGACATCTCACCAATTACTACGCATTTCTGAATTAATAGCTCAGAACTTTCATAAAAAGGAACATGCAATTGGAATTTTCCTCGATATTGCCCAAGCGTTTGATAAAGTTTGGCATTCTGGATTACTTTTTAAATTACATTCAATAGGAATTCCTGTATATTTATTCGAAATAATAAAAAACTATCTACATAATCTAAATTTTGTGTGAAAATTAATACTTCTTATTCTACTTCTCGTCATATCTTCTCAGGAATTCCTCAAGGTTCGACACTTTCACCTTTACTTTTCAACATATACATGTCAGATATTCCATACCTTCCTTTTACCACCGTAGCACTGTATGCGGGATGATACTGCCCTTTTTTCATTTCACAAAAATATACAAACTGCTCGAAACTCTCTACAAAATTCTTTAAATGTATATATTAAATGGACTCAACAATGGAGAATAATAATAAACCCATCTAAAACAGAAACAAAAACGTTCACACTTTGCAGACCCATATCTCAAAATAAATAATATAAATATACCTTGGATAGAAAATCACATTCCAATTAAATATTTAGGACTACATTTCGACCGTCGTTTAACCTGGAAATCTCACATTCAAAATATTGCGAATAAAACGTACCAAAAAATATCAAAATTATACCTGTTAACTAATAAATTTTCAAAATTACAAATTGAGTGTGGTATTTCAATATTTAAAACAATAATAAGACCTTCACTTACATATGCATGCCCAATTTGGTGTAATGCATCTGCGTCAAACATTAAGAAAATACAAACCATTCAAAACAAATTTTTAAGGAGAATTCTAAAAGCTGAATGGTTCATCTCCAACAAGCAGATACATAAAGAATTAAAAATAGAATCAATTAAGACATTTATAATTACTCAATCTTCAAACTTCTTCAACTCTTTGCTAAAATTTCCAGCTCATCAACATTTCGATTTAGGGCAAAATTATAACTTAAAACGTATTCGTTCCTGCTTCCCCAAAGATATATTTCACCCTCCGTAAATAAATTTCTAATTCTTTTCTAAATAATTCTTTCTCTTAAAACTCAACATTTATAATAATAAAAATTATTAAATTCGAATTAAAAATAGAGTTTTTATTTCATGTTTTATTGAAACATAATCATAATTAGCAGTAATTATGATTTAAATTTATGGCATCTCGCAAAAATTTTGTTTTTGTAATGTTTTCAATCATCCTGAAAAATTTGTATAAAATTGAACAGGAAATAAATAATATTAAAAAAAGAAAACGTTTGTTGTACAAAATTAGCTCTTTAAAAATGTCATGTTCAATTATTTTGTAAACGTTAGTAATTTTCGCAAAATTTCCGTTTGAAATGATTGATACATAATTATATTGGCGTCTCGTCGGATAACGATAACATTGTATTATTACGAGAAAGTAGTGCAGTTGTAGCACCACTAGTTTCACGTTTTATCATTTTTTTCGGTTTCCAAATAGCAGAATTAACATTTGACTTTAAGTATTTTAGAGGGAACTGGGGCGCATTGATATATTTTTGTTTTTTGTAAATATATGTAGTAAATAACAACGAATTTCGAACGTCTGAAGCCAGATCAGTTAGATGTTGTGTACTTCGTGGTAAGTTCGTGGTTTGAAGAAGGAAGAAAATGTTTGTGCCATGCCTCCAGTTAATGGGAGTAAAGCGGCTAAATTAAAAGAATTTGTTTGCGAATTTGGTCGTGTATTTTCTCAACAGATAATGTGTTGATGCGAGAAAGTATATTCTGTTGCAAATCCTCTAGTTTTCTTTAACTTTGCCTACAAATGGACTATCGATATTGAAATTTCACGAAAACTATTAATTTTTTTCAAACAAATTAACATGATCTTTTTGAGTGATCTGATTGTTTAGAACAGATTTTCTATATGACAAAAGTCTCAGACAAGAAAAGACAAATTTTGTAGATTCCAAATGATAAATATTTGCAATTGTCGAAAATATGGAGAGCCCAACGAAAATGGGACTTGCGCCATTCTTTCAAATGCCCTTTCTTCTGTCAGTGGAAATAATTTAAAGATAAAATTTGGAAGGTTTAACAAGAATATAATTTTTTAGAAATTGCATAACTTTTAGGTGCAAATTACGCAAAAACTAGTTTTTTCAAAAATGTGTGCGTGACCGTTTTTAAAGAGTTGAGTTTTTTCAACACTTTGTCTGAGGCAGAAATCTCGAAATTTTGCAGTTTTGAAACGTTAACTTTTGAAATTTTCGAAACAATGGAGAGATTGCCGAAAATTGAACTAGCACCATATTTTTTACCTCCCTTATTACATATTTTCGAAAATTTAAAGTTTTTAAGAAACAGGTTTCATTAAGGATAAAATCTCTCTTTATATTTTAGTTTTTCAAAGATGCCTAACAAATTTTGAATTTTTGAAAATTTGAAAAAATAAGGGATTTTAACGTAAATGAGACTAGTAACGAAAATGTCCTAGTGGTTCATGTGAAGTATTCCCCAAAATTAAAATATCAATTTCAATTTCTAGGGGCGCGACCTTAGCAAGATCGATTGAGGAATATCAATTTTTGAGAAAATCGGTTGAATGGTTTAGGCGCTAGCGTTGACCACAGAAGGACGGACGGACAGATGGGAGGACAGACGGACGTTTTGCCGTCAATCGATTTTTAGTATCTTTCGGTAAAGACCCACAAAACATGGATTCTGACTACACAACGTGTTAGAAGAAGTAAATTTACTGTATACAAGGACGAGACTTATTTGTTTTCGTTATCGGGCCCCGCCAATAAGAGTTTTTCTGTCGAAAATTCACTGTTTCTTCCCGTAGCATAACAATAATTTCACTATACTGCATGAGCAGTAACCCGAAAATAAAAATGTTACTAATTCACTCAAAATTACGTAAAAATTACTTACATTTTCTAAAAATCCTACATAGCATTATTTAAAGATCTAATTTTGAAGAACGCATGTTATTAAGAAAATCATTTTTATTTTCTACGATGTAGTTGTTGGTGTAGAAAATGTTAACTTTTGAATATTTGGACATTTTAGAGATTTCTAGGAAAATGTTCAATTAATGCTTTAAATGAAAATGAACATGCTTCATTTTTAAGCGTTTTTTGAGCCATTTGTGAATGAAATAAAATTGGAAATGTTGCTGGTAACTTGAATTATCCGTTTCAAATTCGAAGGGCAGTGACATCAGACGTCGATATGGGAATATCAATTTGGATTAAAATCAATGTGTATGTGCTCATGGTTTTCTTTGGTAATCACGGACAGATGAACTACGAAAAACGTCTTTCGGTATCAGTGTTCGACAAAATGGGAATTCTAACTACACTGTGTATTTGAGAAAGTAATTTGCTTTGTAAGAAAGTAATTCGCCAAGAAGAAGAACTCACTTATGAGAGTCACTAAAATATAATGACATTAAAGGAATTTTACTCAGAGACATTTTTGATTATTTGATATATTTTTCTTCGTTATAAACAGGTGCTTGTTTTCTCCATCTTAATTTGATTGTAGTAATTGCTTTACTTTTTTATAAACTCTATGAACGCTATTGCTAGCAAAAAGCAGTAAGTAGGTTTTGAAATATTTTTTATTACAAGTTAAAAAATTTCCAGTGGTTGACAATTTTAGAAGTAATATTTGGTAAATGTAATAATATGAACAACTCAGTTCTGAATTGAAATTATTATATCTTAAAATAGCATTCGATTTTCATTAGTCGATATATTTCATTTTTCATTTTTTTTTCGTTTTACGAATTTCACAATGGGAAAGATATGCACATTGTAACTGTATTTATACTTAGATGTACATACATTGGCCAGGTTTTCGCTTCTAAAGAAAAACGAGAAATATCAAGTACACATTCTTTTACTTACATTGTATTACGACAAGATGAGTAGAGTCGAAAGATTCGCCTTACGGCTGGGTAGACCATGCTTTTTGAGGAAACTGTATCCCTGCCTTTGCATTAAACCAAGGAATGGAATCTACATTTTCGCTGCGGGAGGCATAGTTGCCGACGTTGTTTTGACTACCATTATATTATCTACAGTAGATATAAGCAAAAGCCTTGAAGATGTGGAAAATAACCTGTATGTAAAAGCATCCTCAACACTGTTTCAATTGATGTTTGGAATGAGAGGTTTCCGAATATTTCCGAACGTGGTAATGATTGCTGGTGTTCAGCAACGCAGCACATTTGCTCGAAATCTTTGGATAATCCTCTTTGGATTTGCTTCGTCGATACTGTTAGTGACGGAAATTGCATTGAAAATATTGGTTCAAGATCGTTTAACGCCTTGGTGGTACACTGGTTATGTCATTGTCGACTATTTGTATCTATTTCCTTTGATGTGGGTGTGTATTACCTTTCATTACATGATTCCAAAAACAAATGTAGAAATTCAACAACGGGCATGGATGACAACTTTTAGTATTGATAGAGAAGCAATGTTGGAATGGTAAAAGTTGAAGTGGTTTTGGTTATAAAACACAACTGTAATCTATTTTTTACATTTAATAAACAACCCAAAATTAAAATTTGTTTCATTACCAACTTAAGACTAACAAATAATATTACTGTCAGAAAAGTCCAGTGTGTTCAAAAGTGTATAGGTTGGAAGTGTTATGATATTATATACACGTAGTAGTTCTCAATATAAATACTTTACTGGGTGAGAAAAATTTCCAGAAACGCATTTCAAATAGGCCTCTTCTTAGTCTTATATAATAAAATGTATAGTTCAAAATCGCCGGAACATGACTATGATAACAGTTGAGTTACAGCCGTAAAACCATTTCAGTTTTAGTAAAAAAATTAATATTAAAGTGCAATAAAGCTCAAGAAATGAAGTTCAAATGTAATAAATTATGATTGAAGACTATGTAAGTTGAATTTATTTTTTTATTCGCGATATACGAATGTAATATAGAGGAAGTTCGGGTAATATGTAATACCGGTTTTATTTGTTAGCATTACTTTGTAATGAAGCTTTTTAGAGAAGGTAAAGGTTGGGGCCAAGCATTCACCTAGTACTTTACTTTTTTCTGCAGGTGTAGTTGCTACGGATGCTCTTGTTATTAGGGAGACTATATTTGTTGGTTTGCGCAAGAGACGGCGAGTGATATTTCACAGCGTGTGATCGGTTGGGTTGGTGATTTGAGTTTGGAAATAGATAGCATTGTAAGAAGAGGAGATAATGTTTTTGCCAATGATTTTGTGTATATTTTGTAATATAACAGTTTCTGTAAGATTGGTGGAATAGGAGGTAGTGGGTTGCGTGGACTTTCAGATGGACCTCTTAAGCCTAAGGAATCAAAAATGGTGTGCATGAGGGAGTCAATGGCTCATTTCTTGAGAGATTTTCAGTGATGGCAGGATGCAAGAAATCAGGATCTGAAAATGAAGCTAGTAGACTTTATGTAGGTGGTAAGGCTGGACAGGAGGATTTTCTTCTAGTGCTCCATTCAGAAAAACAAGATGATGGTACAAAGGGAGAGCGATGCGTGGTTCTACGATAATATTACATCTAATCTTGCTAGGGAGACCAAAGTCGATTATGTCTGCTTGCACAAGCATTGCAGATTGGTAAAGATAATAACTGTGTGAACCAGGAGCATGCCCTGTTAGTTTTAATCGTTCATTATCTCCAAGAGGAAGAACGTCGGCAGGAGAATTGAGTCTGCTATCCCAGACTCCATTCATAGCGTTCCAGTTCCCTGGAAGAATTGTTGGTTGATTTGATGAAAACATCTGATCGATATCACTGTTTTGTAAGGAATATTGAGGGCTTGTGTATTAAGGTCACGATCAAGTGGCATTGTTCGGTTGGCTGGACTCATGCGAATTTCAAATGTGGGGTTTGTAAATTCAGGATTATGATGATAGGAAATATTTCTTTTGTAAAAATGGCTGCGGTTTTGTGGACGATCATATCGATAGATCATATATCTAGGAATGAAAATTTTAATAGCGTGACTCAGACGGGTTTCTTAGATTCAAGCTATATCGATATAATTACTATGCAGAAAGTGTGCGAGAATGTGAATATTGGTTTGTAGGCCATTTGTATTTCACGAAATAATGCGGAGTGAATGCTGAAATTGTTTTTAGACATAGATTTGTAGATAACAGAATTTCAGAGATTGGAGAATTGTATGGGTAAGAACGGGGATTATTTTATTTAAACAATTCGAAAGAAATATTCCAACTTGTTGAGAAACAATTTGTGAGATTATTTGACAGTGAGAATGAATTGAGAACATTGAAGGTTTTAGGAAATCTGCGTACAAGGGTGGTTGATGGTGGCCTCGGTTCGGTCAGTCTGGGTATAGTGCGGCGAAACGAGAAATGTTCTAGGGCATTGCTCTCAGGGGTTAAAGTGATGGGAAAGGAAGGAGAGATAGTAAATGTTTTGAAAGATTTTGGAGGCAGGACTGTTGGAGACATGATTGAAAGTTGATTGCGCGGCTAGGCGGGAAGAAATTTTCTGGATAGAATATTCTGGTATAACTGACATTCACAACTAGAGGCCCAATATGACCATTTGCAGTTTACATATTTGGTTTCTTCATTGACACACTCGACAGTAGCGTATTGACTCGCTCACTGTTTTTTTAGAATGTCGCAGACCTGACATTGCTGACATTGAACTGCAGCAGGTCAATGACGACGTTCTTCTATTGTGATAATAGTGTGAAGGAGTTCCCTTAGAGCAGTGGTGCCGAAGTCTTCTACTGATTGCAGTGGCGGGGTGACGAACTACGTGAAGAGGCGTTTTCGTCGTGGCACTCGTGCCACGGTCCCCCTCATTCCGCTCATTGAACCGACCTTGACAACACTGCTTTCGCATAAGACTGTATTTTGCACTATCACTGACATCGGAAAGCGTGCGCTAGCCACTCGAGTGCAAATCCAGCAAGTCAGAAAGGATGGGAATGATACCTATTCTAGGAGTGGGGACGACCAATGAGAATGTACAATTCGAACTGTTGCGCCTACATTAAAATAGCAATCGGCTTGAACATGACGAACTGTTACATACAGTTCAAGTAATACTGCATTTTGCTTAATGTTGGTAATGTTTGTTGTCGAAAAATGACACTGTGAAATATGAATCTAAAACGAATTAAACATACATATTTGATTGGGACACCAAGTATTATAATTTCTTGTATGGCTGATAACGTAATTTGCTTTGCTACGATGTAATCACAAATTTAATGTAGTGCTAAACACAAAATTGTAGGGTTGAAAGTTTTTTTTGATGATGCCAGTAATAAAGGGTTTTTCATTAACAATGTGTAATTGAATAAAACGATTCCATCAAAGCAAAAAATCTTATTCTTCAAAACTCATGATTACTTTCTGCTCTAATTTCTGTCAAAAGTATATTATAGATTTTATAATACCAAATTGGCGAACACTATTCATAACACAAGCACACATAAAAAAAGAAGTTGTAAGACCCCAAGACTTGAAACGTGTTCCTATATGTATTTCAACGCGCTGAATACGAATCTAAAGCCAGAATTGCGTCATCACCCTCCAATGTTAACCTGGTGGGTAGTGGCGCGATTCTGACCTCAGATTCGGATTTAGCATGCCGACTTACATTGAGAAAGACATATCAAATCTTTGGGCCTGAAAACTCTCCAAGAAACAAAAAAGTACAATTTTACGATGTTTTTAAATTGCAAAAATCATCGTGACGTATTTTTTTGTTTTCGACGATTCTATCGGTGTAGGATCTTTACACTCTAGTGGTAAGGTTTTCATGTTTTAGATCTTTTTTAGCAGTATTTTCAGGAGTTCCGCATGAACAGGTGAGTTATGAATGAAAATAGGGGTATTTTTTCGGTTTGTACAGAAGAATGATTAATATCAGAAGGATATTGAGGAATTTAGTTTGATCAAGTGGAATAAATCTATTTGCTAGTTTTAATATTATATAACGGATAGTTCCAGAAGTAGGCAGGCTGTTCGGGTACTGTTAACTAGCATTTGGACACTTAAATGGCTGGCGTATAACTGAAGGTGATCCTGTTGTATTTATCTGATGTGTTGGAGATCTCTCAAGATTACTGTACGGCATCTGTTGAATACGCAGGTTGACTCGCTGCTTACGACTTCATGAGGTATGGATAGTCTGAAAAATTAGGTGAATTATGATAGAAGTTATTTAAGGGATGCAGTGCTGTGAACACAGCATCGGGGAGCAGTTGGGAACGAATTTCTTGATTCTTCCATGTCTGGTGATGAAATCGTCGTGCAGAAAAGTGGTTGATATACGGACGATTTTCCTCACAAAGCAAAAACTTGAAATAGACATCACAATTAACACATACACAGATGCAAAGAAAAAGAAAGAAAAAACGTATACATTTACTAAGCACTGTTCGCAATAAGAAAGACACTCGAACCGTAGAGTTTCGGCCCCGGCACGGGGCGTATCTCTGTTCGCAGCGATAACAACCGAGAGTGAGATGTGCACCGATCGACGGACAAGCTCGAAATGGTGTATCGTTTCAGAGAAAATTTTTGCCGCAAACATGCAGTTCTTCGAGGTACTACTTCTCCGTTGTACACCGTCTGTATGAGCAGCGAGGGGGCGAAAACGTTCTTCCGGTAGTCGGTGGCTCTGATCTCGTGCCTTGTGAATAATTCATGGCCGCATACTAAGGCGCTCTGCGGAAAGTTTGGCAGGTAGTTTAGAGACAGCAAGCAGCGCGGGCGCGTCGGAGGCCTCCCCCGAGCTGCGCGCGCGCGCCGGGGCGCGAGGCCTCCGCTGGGGGTACGCGGCGGCGGGGCGGAGCGACGCACGCGCTCTCTGGGGACGCCCCGCTTGCGCACAAGAGAAGTCACAGGCAAAACACGGAGGTGATCAGTGAAGAAGAAGGAGACTGAAGGAGGAAAATGAAGAGCAGGGATTGATGGATTATTTCGTGTTTCGGGATACTTCAACTGTTGTGGTCATTAGTTCCGTACGTTTGGTGCATTTTTTTTATTACGGGAGGTGGCTGTGTTCTCCCCCCCGCTGGATGGTGAGATTCAGCGCCGACCTACACGTCGACTTGCGCTATTTTTTTCCATAAAAATATCACTCACCAGTGGGGCACCACCCCAGTCGGGACAAGTTCTAAGCTCCCGACTGGTCTCCCGACAGATGTGTTAGTATATCATCAGTTAATGCCTTGAGCCACTTCTGTAGGTGTGAAAAGCCATATTAACCTTCCAGCGGGCGCGCGTAAAATATTCACACCAGCAGGCGCATGTCGTAAATTTTATGACATTCAATGACTCTTGAAAAAATCAAAGAAATTGTAGAACAATGGAATTTTATGTCGCATTATAATATCTAAGAATGATATTTACTACCAAAAAACAGATCCGTTGATAAACGTTCGTTTTTTCTATCAAAAAGATCTTGTTCCGATCCAGTATCGTTCTGATGCTCGTCTATATTTTCAACATTCGTTTACTGTCACTGTCACTATCCAATTCATGATTTTCCTCCGATCAGACAGCTCTTGAAGAATATTCTGATTTTCGTTCAAATGAATTCTTTATCTGGACATTTTACAGAAAATTTCGATGAGGTCAAATTATTATACAATATTTTAGCCATCGCGCAGCGTAAAGTTTACGTCACTATGCACTTATCCCGAATAGAGCGTTACAAAAACTGAACATAGCGTGCAAACTAAACAGTGGCTGCAGGAATGCATCACTACAGATACCTGCAAGGAATACCAAGAACGCAGAAGTCTTTGACAACAATGAGTTGACATCAAAACAAAAAAATCTGCTATTGTCGTAAAATTTATGACAGCGCGCCCGCTGGAGGGTTAAGGATTCAATAATAATGAAAAGGATCATAGAATATGAATAAACATGTTATGCAGAAACATGTAAAATGTTTATGAATAAACACGTGACACAGAGATTCTAGAGATTTGTCGACTGTGTTGTAGTGTTGGATAGATAGTAACGTAGGAATTGTGATTATAAGCAATTATTTTGTTTTTGCTTTATTCATTCAACTGTGAGTTAAACTTGCATAAAATTTAAATTATTATTCGACGTGACAGTTTTGCCAGACGTTACAAGATTCTCCTGGTATCCCGTTCGAAGCATTTCGGTGTCCCCAGGCCAGATTAGCGTCGCATCTTTCCTTTTTTCAATGATTGAGCGCACAACGCTTAAGGACAAACGGACTATATTTAACTTGAGCAGAAATATGGAAAAAGATAAATCCCATAGACCGGCGTAAGTGGAAAGCGTGTCAAAACAGCAATTTACAAAAACAAAAACAAAAAAAACACCAAAAAGCAACAAAAATTACGATCTAAAAGTGCTACAACAGCGCCTACTTTATAATTTAAAAAAAAATTCAATTTTCAAATATTCAGAAAGTTTAATGAAAATCGGACAGGGGCAATTTTTATAATGTAGTTTGCTCTATTTTATGAAAATATGAGTAGTTTCTGCAAAATGTTGGGTGTTATTACAAATTATGCGAGCAAGATGTGTTGCAGCACTACTACATACAAATCGTGTGCTTGGCGTCTAAAGTGTTACATGTTGTACCTGACGCATAATTTACCGTGAAGCAACAAAATTTCTGCGTATTAATGAGGACGATGCATTTTATCGTAAAGAAGTGTTTCACATACCTCTGATTTGGTATTGGGAATACAGTACCTTGGAAATTTTGAATTAGCTGTGAAATGATAATAATTATATTATCAAACATTTATTTTTACAACCATGCGTTTAAATAGTTTTATTTGCAGTGGAAGTATAGGTATACAGTGAGATTGCGTGATGTACGTGATTATCTGTAGGGAAGAAAGCTTTTTGAAATCCTACATCACCTACAAAGTTCTGTTTCTACACAAAATAAGTTCAAATTTTAGGGTAGATTGAAAAAAACTCTTAAAACTCAAAATTATAATTTCGTGAATTATAATTTTGAAATATCACAATAGATTGAGAAGTGTTGAGGCATTTGCCCCCGCGCTCCTCGCTAGTTGCCAGGTGGTAGAAACGGCTGAGCATCGGGCCCGCGGGGCGAGAGGTTTCGTAAACGCACCCCTCCCCCCGACCAACTCGGGCGGCAGTCGACGCGTCGCCTCCCTCCCCCCCCCTGCGCCCTCGGCCGCGACTCCAACTCCAGAAACTCCGCTCGGAGCGGGACAAACGCCTGTGAGATGACGCGCGTCGCTGCTCATCTCCTCGGGGAGCGCTGTCGCTCGCCGCCGCGCCGCTGCCGCCACCGCCGCCACCGCCACCGCCACCGCCGCCGCCGCCGCCGCCACCGCCACCGCCACCGCCGCCGCCGCCGCTGGCGCACGAGAGCCTGCGGCATGGGACCGATGCGAGGCGATGCAGTAAGTGGTACACGGGCACTCGTTTGATAGCGCGCGATGTGCAAAACAGGGGCTGAAGTAGTATCTAGAAATACGGGTCTTGTGCCTTATCCTGCCCTCGTTTACGAAGTGACTACTGACGCCGCGAAAACGGTAAACGAAAGCGGAAAACGACAGACGGGAGATCGCGTGAAAGAAGGTATTCTGATCCGTTGTTCAAATGTGCGAGGCTGAACTGATTGACAATGACATCTTTTGATATCGTGTAGCTGTCCGGAATTTTTTTAGAGGAGAAAAGAGGATTAAAGTTTCAACAATAACGTGATATTGTATGTAAAGAAACCAAATGGGGAAATATGAAATGTGGAATTATGAAAATGAACGTTGCAGTAAAGATATATTCTATTCCACCAACAGTTTTCCTGTCCCCGGCTAATTAGACAAGGGTGTTTAAAAAAATTAATTACATAAAAGCTAGTGAGCTGGAGATATAGTTAATCATATTAATAAGTTTACTCTCGGAAGATACGTATAAGTGTGTAAAAACATTACTCCATTGATATTACAATGTTGTGTTTTGTGTAGTAATTTTATATCATAGGGTTATGGAGGTGAATGCCATTTTATCAGAAACACGTTTCTATTAATTTAAGTTTACAAAATATTTTACCATTCGTAGTTCGACAGCGGTCGAGGCAACAACTACTGCTGCGCTCTATCAGCTTTTCGATATACCACATCTCCGAATCAAAACATTTCAGTATTAACATTACCTTACAGTGTTATTTAAAGTGCTATCAGTGTTGAAAGCAGTGTACAGTGTTTTTCTGGCCGGCCTGCCGGCTGGCTCGACGCCTCTACATGAATAAAGCTGTACCATCCAACCTCAAGATGAATCCGTCACCTAACCTCCAGGAGCAACCCACGAAGTCGTACGCCGGAGCCGCCAATACTGTGAGTTTTCCATCAAAAGAACAATCTATACTACTGGACGCATGCGAAAATCTAACTGTCAAAGACTATATAAGTAAACTAACCGAAATTGTTCCCCCCAGTGCTATTACTTTTATATCAAGAATATCCAATAATAGAATATGTGTGTTTCTGAATTCCAAGACCAATGCTGTTTTTATAACAAACAAATACCCTACTCTGATCATTAAAAATACAACTGTTAATGTGAGACCCCTAATTAACAAACTCAAAAGAATCATAATATCAAATGTATACCCATTCATTCCAAACGAGGAAATAACAAATATTTTTAAGAACCATGACATTAAAACTGCCTCCAGTATATCTTTCATCAGAGCTGGCCTGTCTGACCCCAATCTCAGTCACATTATGAGCTTCAGAAGGCAAACTTTTATCCAACCTGAAGAACTTCACAAACTCCCTCAGTCATCAGTGATTGTATATGAAGGTACTCCATATAGAATCTTTTTCTCTGCTGAAAACATCACCTGTTTCAATTGCAAAATGGAAGGCCATACTGCTAGTAACTGCCCCCAAAATCACCACAAAGAGAATTGCCTTCTGGATTCTACAAGTACAAATATATCTTCAAACCCCACAAATCACATTGAAGTACAACCTATCAGAGTTGACTCACCCACTGCCTCCCCAACCAGTGACCCTATAAATTTCCCCCCCCCTTCTTAAGAGAAGCCTCCCAAATGAATCCTCCTCCCCCTCTGAAACAAACAACAATGCTAATGACAGCCACAATGAAGACAACAATGTGAAAAAGACAAAAAAAAAAGAAACAGAAAAAGAATTCTGCAAAACAAGATGAAACGGAACAAGACAGTAACCCTGCTACTTCTCTTGAGGACATGCTCAGTCCAACTAAAGCTCTGTTCGAAAAGAACAAAAACTCTTTTCCACTGTCAGAAAATCAACTCCATCTACTACTAGAAAATGCTTTGGGCTCTGCTGACCCTCTTACCATTGTCAAAGATTATTCCAATGACATCCCAGCCGTCATAAAAATGCTCAACGACATCCATTCTGTACTAAATGACAGAGTTATCAAAGGCAGAGTTACCAGACTAAAGAAAAAGCTGTTAAAACACATACCAGAATCAGATACATCCGACTCAGAATCTAGCATGGAAACAATCTGACACTGAATTCTTTTTAATACAAACCTCATGATAAACATCAATCTGCAATTATTAAATAAAATTCAAACAAACGAAGATACTTCTAAGGAATACCACTGGACACCATTGTTGACCTGAGTATCCACAACCATTATACAACAAATTTGACTCGGCCAATATTTGTCAGCAAGAATCCAAAAAGACTTACCAACAAGATAATGAAGAGAATGTTGTGGTGGCTACTACAAAATGTAGCCACCACAACAGAAATATCTGAACCTAACCTTTCTCAAAGCTGAAATGAACATTCTACAATGGAATGCAAATGGTTTCTACACAAGATATGAAAGGCTACAATTACTATGCCAAAATCACAAGCCCGAAATAATCTGCATTCAGGAAACTAACAAGACAAACAGCAAAGGTAAATTAAAAGGTTTCAAATGCTACAATAAAAACCGTCACTACTCCAATATAGCTAGCGGTGGTGTTGCCATTTTTGCAAAAGAATACTTGCCTGCAGAACAAATTGACATACAAACAGAGATTGAAGCTATTAAAATCCAAGCCCCAGCGACAATCAGTGTATGTAATATTTACCTTCCCAACAGCCAATCTCTCGATGCTAATGAAATTAAAGATTTGATTAAACAACTTCCAAAACCTTTTATCTTACTTGGCGACTTCAACAGCCATAACACAATATGGGGATCAAACAAATCCGACACAAGAGGACGCCAGATGGAAAATATTATTGATGAAGAGGACCTAATTATCTTGAACAACGGACAACCCACTCATTTTAACATGAGCAACGGACGTCTTAGTGCAATAGACCTTACCTTATGTTCCACTGCAATTGCCCCAAAATGCAACTGGGGTGTTCTCGAACAGCTACACGACAGTGATCACTTCCCAATACTCCTGTATGTGGACTGTCCCCACAGTATTCCTGACAGCTTTGCACGATCTCTCAAATGGAATTACGACAAAGCAAATTGGGAACAATACAAAAAATGTATCAGCAAGCTCTTAAATCAGCAAGATATATTTGAAGAAAACGACGATATCGACCGTATCATTCAGACCTTCTCAAATGTTATAACAATAGCTACATATGAATCCATTAAATACACCAGGCCTACAAATAAGACAAGATCAGTTCCCTGGTGGAACGACGAATGCGGTGACGCAATAAAAATATCCAAAAGAGCTTTTAACAAGTACAAAAAACACAACACCTTAGAAAACAAGATTGAGTACAAAAAATGAGAGCGAAGGCAAGAAGGATCATCAAAGAAAGCAAAGCTAAATCTTGGACTGTCTTTGTATCATCTATTTCAGCATCAAACAACATCAAAGACTCCTGGAATAAGATTAATGCCATAAAAGGAAGCAAATTGTACAATTCAATTCCATTCCTACAGAATGACAACAAAATGATTACAGAGCCTTACTGCATCGCAAACATATTGGCCGATAAATTTACAAAAAATTCCAGCTCTCAAAATTATACTGCTGATTTTCTTCAGTATAAAGCAGAAGAAGAAAAAGAAGAGATTACATTTAACAGCAATCAAGACACCGGTTCTCAATATCATTTAAACAACCCCATCTCCCTAAAGGAACTCACCTCAACTATTGACAGTACCAAAAATTCATCGCCAAGCCCCGATGGAATCCCCAATATACTCATTAAACAATTACCCACAGAGGGAATTGAAACCCTTCTGAAAATATATAACTTAATCTGGACTAAGAACATATTTCCTAAAGTATGGAAAACTGCAATAGTAGTTCCAATACCCAAACCTGGCAAGGACAGATCAAGAAGTGAAAATTACAGACCTATCGCATTAACGTGCAACATGTGCAAAATTTTTGAAAAAATAATTAACTCACGACTCAGGTGGTTTCTCGACTTTCAAAAAATTGTATCCAATAACCAATTTGGCTTCAGATCAAACCACTCAACCTTAGCTCACCTGATAAGCATACACACGCATATACAAGAAGCATTCTCAAACAACCAACATGTTCTAGCCATCAACTTAGACATCGAAAAAGCTTACGACATGGTATGGATTCACGGAATTCTAAGAAAATTACAGCAGATTGGAATCGGAGGACATATGTTTCAATTTATCAAAAGTCTTATGAAAGACAGGACTATACAAGTGAGAATCAACGGCTGCCTCTCTGAAGAAATGAAGATAGAAAACGGAGTACCCCAAGGATCCGTATTGAGCGTCACACTCTTTCTTCTTGCAATTAACGATGTAGACGCAAATATCGAAGCTCCTGTGTTTACAAGAAAATATGCAGATGACATCACCGTCTTCTGCAAAGGCAAATCTATCTCCTCAAGCCAACAAATCATGCAAGCTTCCTTAAACAGACTCCATGAATGGACCCAAAGAACAGGATTCAAATTCTCGGCCCAAAAAACAGAATGCATACTATTCGCCAAGCACAATGAAGAGAATCTGCCTACACTTAGGCTCGGCGATCACAATCTGAAGTACGTAGAGAGAACAAAAATATTCGGAATGCATTTTGACGCAAAAATGTCGTGGAAAAGTCACATACAGATCTTGTCAGACGAATGTAAAAAAAGGCTCAACATACTAAAATGCCTTTCACACAACAACTGGGGCGCAGATAAAAATCTGTTATTACTAACGTATAAAACCACAGTAAGAGCTAAATTAGATTATGGATCTGTAATTTATGATTCTGCCCGATGGAACGACCTCAAGAAACTAGAAGTTATACACAACCAAGGCCTAAGAATCAGTACCTGTTGCTACCGCACAAGCCCCATCGGAAGCATCCTAATTGAATCCAACGAACCAAATCTAGCACATCGCAGAAATACATTAATGTTGAAATATGCCATCAATGCTGCTGCTTCAATCAACCCAATAATACTTCACGATGTTTATCCAGTGATTCAAGCTGAATACAAAGAAAAGTCAAGATACATTCCCCTATATGCAAAAATTAAAACACTTATGCAAGAAATAGGCTTCCAGATAACACCAACAGAAAAGACAAGAATACACAATATTCCTCCGTGGACAATACCAGAAATACTAACCAAATCAGCTTCAACTTCTGCCGAGGAACCAAACCAAACAACAAAAGCCCGGAATCTACAACCTGCTGAACCCGCCAGTGGAAATTACAACCCTCTCCGGAATAAAAAATGAAAACGAAACCTATTCAGTTATCTCTACGCAGGAAACCAAAATTAAAGATCAACTTCACTCTTTCTGCAGTAAGATCACTGCAGATATGTGCTCACTAATGTTAGCATTCAAATTGGCTAACCAAACAAACCGCAGCCAATTTATAATTTACATAAAATCTCCCGGTATCATACACACTATATCTAAAAGAAATCTCAAAACTGAAATGGCTATTAACATACAAGAATTATACTACAACATCACCAAATCAGGGAAATCCATCACAATAGAAACGATCCAAACAGAAGAAACAATAGATGACAACAGTATATACCCCGACAATGATAGGGCAGTTGGAGACTCAAACAGTGCATTGACCATATCCAACACAATTGACGATTTAAGGACATATATTAACAAAATATCTTTTGAAAAATGGGAAAAATATGGAGAGATCAAAAAGCCAGTATCCTTCATAAGAAAATCGAGCATGTCAACAACCTTAAACTCAACAGCAAATTAAGCAGGAGAGAGCAAGTCATCATATCAAGAATAAGAACAGGCCACTGTAAACTAAGCCACCTTCATCTGTTAACTAAGAATACTCCTCCCATCTGCCCTATCTGCAGCATCCCAAACACCATACAACACCTAATTGTCGAATGCCCCCAATTCTCACAAGAAAGACAAAAATATCTGCAAGGAACGAACTTCGATTCAATCCTTGACTCCCCTACATACCAAAAAAAAAAAAATTATAGAATTTTGCAAATATACCAAACTTTCTGATGAAATATAAATGGAATAGTGTATACAATAAGGAGCAATCAATATATATGCAAATATGGGTGTACACTTATGTATACGTGTTTAGCGTAACAATATTTAAATATATGTACATATTGAAGTTTGCAAACTGTTCAACATAATATGTTTTATATCTTGGTGATGCAATACATTGTCTGCCAAGTGAACAAGTCTATTTACCAAATAAATATGTTAAGAGTCCAAATAAGAGTATGTGTATTAAAAGTATTAAATGCACCAAATCTCAAGGAATTCCAACCCAGGAAAAGTCTATTATGGGAACAAAAAGAAACCAATAACACAACAAATAATGAAAACCCTTTTCACTGCACCAGAAGGTGCTATTGCATTTATGTATTTTGTATTGCATTTTTTGTTTTCGTGGTATATTTTCTATTGTATAATTTTGTGTTGTATCCTCATTGAATTTTCTGGAATCTAAACTGTATATACAACAAACTGTGTATCCTTGTATTACAATGTAAACAATTGTAACCTTATACCTGTCGCTAATGACCATGTAGTTGATGCGACAATAAATAAATAAATTAAAAAAATTTAAATTAATGTTTTATTTCTAAAACGACTCTTATAGTTTATGCAAATCAACATTCTTGACCTTTTAAAAGCACTGCTATTTTAAAAGCTCACTAGCTTTTATGTAATTAATTTTTTTAAACACCCTTGTCTAATTAGCCGGGGACAGGAAAACTGTTGGTGGAACAGAATATATCTTTACTGCAACGTTCGTTTTCATAATTCCACATTTCATATTTCCCCATTTGGTTTCTTTACGTACAATATTACGTTATTGTTGAAACTTTAATCCTCTTTTCTCCTCTAAAAAAATTCCGGACAACTACACGCTGAACTATCGCGAGAACGGCTTTACTTCCCCTCCGAAGGAAAGCGTACGAAGAACGTTTTCGCCCTAAAAATCAGCGACTTGGATCGGGTTTGAACCCGCAAACTTGGATATAACAGATTTACTAAATGATTTTTAAGTCATTTCAATAGAATCATTACACTATTGCAGGTCAAAATTGTTACCAGGAGTTTGCCGGGAGATTGCAACTATGAATTTGTTTACAATGCATGGTGATAGCAACAATGATCGTAGCGAACGCAACAGGTGAACATGGTAATACTTTCTTTTCACTTGTTCATCCTCCTTTTCGATAAGGGTTATCCCCGGAGATAGGGCGGCTGACTCTTGTGTTGGCTTTAACTGGCATTGAAGCTAACAAAAACACAACAATAAATTAGTTGTCCGTAAATCACTTCAAATGCTTTGCCGCTGGCTCCCAGACGATGTCGTTGTCTCTGGAGCGTCTCGATGCGCTTGCAGAGCTGCCGCGGGAGAGTTTTGTTTACTCCAGGCGTCAAAATGCGCTCGCACGGGCTACTTTCCCGCCTGGGAAGACTGGCGCTGCTACAGGTAGGGGCAAATTCCCCTGACTCCACTCTGCTTTTCCCTTCAAACCCAGAAAGGAGCGTACTGTGACGGTCCATTCAGACGCGTCCCAGTAATATAAATAAATTAGACAGAATTTATGGAATTGACATTTCCAGAAACGAATCAAGCAGTCGAAGGTGCTATGGTGAAGGTAGAATGTGCTAGTTATTTCTAAAAAAAAGCTGTTAGCAGACCAATGAGAAATAAAGAACTAGAGAACATGTACTACAACATATTATTCGGGAGTGTTTTTTCTTTATTTTGGATTTTTGAAATTGAAGAAATGGTGTAGATTTGGGCGTGGACTTTGGATGCGGCTATGGTAATGGACGGTGACACTGCTTTGGGGTCAACCGAACGACACCAAGGAAGTGAAAATATTCATTTTAAGAAAATTTATAGCAAGGCAGAGATTGTGAGTAACTGTTAAGAGTAAAGCAAAATGGCCATTGGAAATTTTCAATTTTTAAAAAGAGTGCACTCGCTTGAATGTTATTGTTTATAAAATATGTATGAATGTGTGAACGATATGCTGATTTTGTTTGTTAAGATAATTTTATTTTATGATAATAGGTTTAAACATGTATTTGCTGTTATGTTCTGTGTATTAGAACGAAAATTGGATTTGCTGATCATTAATTCGGTGAAACGAGAATCGGCAACGTAAATAGCTGTCGACATTAAGATTCGGCAACATTGTTTGAAACCTGTGTTACTTTATTTCTAGTAGATAGCAGTGGCCTAGCGTGACTCTCGTGTTTGGGGATGCTCAACAATAACGCCAAATGAACACATCATGGTCTTTAATGTTCTCGAGAATCTATGTTATCAAAACAAATTTTACAATACTCCAATAGATTTATGTCAGGAGACTTCTTGAAAGTAAATTATGCAATGGCTCAGCTGTAATTCTAATGCGCGATTGGCAATGAGATCACTTGAGAATTTATACATTTCAGATCAAAATAATATTTAATATAGTTAAGGAAGAATTCATCTTCTTAGATATTAATTAAGAATTAGTAGGCAAGCACTATTTCTCCTGTTTGAGCCCACGACCAAGCAGAGAATCCCAAGTGAGAAAGAAAATATATCACTGACGTCAAGTGTGCTATGCTCTCGTGCACAAACGAGCAACTCTCATACGCCACTTTGCTCAGTCGTACGCTAGCGTACAAAACTCGCGAATCTCTCGGGGAGGAGTGAGGAGGGGAGGGAGAACCTCGCCGTCTGTGCATGCGTCATTGCCCGTCGCAATCTTGTGGCAGATGCTAGAAGCATTTTAGCATCCAAGCAATCGGAGGCCAACTTGCCGAATTCAATCTTAGGAAATCACATAAAATTAATACAAAACTTGTTTCGCTCAACAGTTCACTTGTAAGTTTATCGATACAATATTTAGGGTTCTTTGATGAATATTTTACGTGGGGATGCTCAGCATCTTAGCGTCCCCTGACGCTACGCCACTGGTAGATAGTATGTCAAAGGGCAGGGAAAAGAATATGTTAGAGATTCAGGCTCCCCAAAATCAACTATAGTATTATTTCCTCACCAGTATTGTGGGGATACCGATTACGTTACGTTTAAATAATATTAATTTCGGTAGTTTTCTTGTAATAACACGCCACAAAGAGACCTCGCGCGCCCCACCGGTGCCAAGACTCTTCAACACGCGCGCGACTCTCCTCCTTCCAACTCGCTACGCGCAGCAACGACGCACGCGACACCAGACCCTTCGAGATCGGCCGCGTTTGTTTCACTTCCGAAAAGCGCTCTTTCAGAAAGCACGCAGTCACCCCCTTCGAGCCTCTGCGGCGCCACCCAGCGGCAATTAACAGGAATTATGTTCGCCCGGGCCTACTTCTGCGACGCAGCTAGACCCACACGTGCTTTTCGTAAACACAGTGGAAGAAAGAGAAATGAGAGATAGAAGATACTGGAAATTTTCCACTCGGATTTCCTTGTTTGAACGCCTTCTGCGGTTGGGCAAGAGATTTTCACTACGCACTTTACTTTAGCCTACCACCGAGTAGATTCGGAAATTTTGAAGAACGTTGTGGAACTTCTGATATTCTGGGAGGGGGAAACAGGGGCTTTCGCGGACGCTTGCGCGAGCGCGAGGACACACACAGACAGAGGGAGAACAGAGAGAAGGTGGAGAATACTTGCGGAAGTTGGAGGCCTCAGACATGTTTTTTCTGATCACTTACTGCGCTTGCACCTCTGCGCACAGCCACTGGGATTAATTTTGCAACTTCCGTCTTAGAAAAATTTCGAACCGCAGAACTGGTTCACCTGATTTTATGTGCCGTGCTTGGCCTCAATTTAGTGGACGAAGTAATTATTCACTAAATTCATTACATTTGCGAGTCCGTCAGTTTTATTGAAATCCAATTACCGCGTGCAACGAAATCTGCTCTCGCTAACAGATGCAACTTGTGAAAGCTGAAGGACAGTACTACTTTGCTTTCCAAAATTGCTACGAGTTGTAGTGATAAATTATTCTGTGCGAGTATTTGACATAATCACGCGGAAGTGACTTCGGGAACCGTAGCGACCGCTGTCTTACTCGTCAATACCAGAGAAGCATTGTCTGGCGGCGTCAACCCAGCCAGCTGAGAAAAGCGAGTTCTTTATGCAGCTCTGGGAACGTAGGAAATTGCAATGTCCGTTCACGCCCCTGCGGTGCAGCCATTCCTACCCTTACGGACATCTATGGCCAATCCTGCAACAGATGAAAAGAACAGAACGGCAGATCGTCATTTGCCAACTGGCGCGCGCATTGCGTGTGACAGAAAAGCTTTGCTCCCCCGGCGCCTACCATCGTCGGCGAGCGTCTACAACCGCGCGGCCTTGACCTGGCCGCCGTCGCAGCCGCAGCGATCTCCAGTCTTCCTGTGACGGAAACCGACCAGCCGAGCGGAGGAATGACCTCCGCTGCTGTCACGGTGATGTGTATGAAAGAGCTTAGCTGTAAGCCGTCAACTGCCCCTAAAGCGTCAAAATAAAACGAACTTTTGAACTCAGACATTCAGTTCACAATTTGTGTTTAAAAAAAGAAAGAATTCTAAACCGCGCGTTGGCTCTTAAAAGAATCAGCGTAAACAATTTTGTAATTTTAATTTTAAAAAAATATTCATTTTGGTTTAATTGGGGGGGGAAATTTACGAGTTCGAGATAGGCCTATTATTAGTATTGCAAATTTTGAGTCATTAACAACTTTATGTTAACCTCATTCTAACATTTTTTATTTCAATCGAAACAATCCGCTCGTCCTCTCTCGTCCGCTCGTCCTCTATCGTTTTTAGGCCATCTTCCCACCTTCTGGTGTGTCGAAAGGTACGACGACCCACCTTTACCGTAGTCGCAAAACGTACGACTACGTGTCAGTATAGGGACGACTTCGCGAACCCATGTAAATTATAAATCTTCACTGAAATGGAACACTGATGAAATTTTAGATTAAAGTAATAGATAATAGTTTGCAATTCGTAAGTAAACAGATAGATTTGTTATTAATACTGTAATATACAAAATATTATAAAACAAACGCCGCGCTTAATCTGGACGGTCGCGGTTACTAGGTAACGAAGGTTGTTGAGGGGCTAGAAGGGGGCTCTGGACTAGAGAGGAGAGTTGGTGGTTGACTGGCATCCTGGTGGTAGCGGCGTATGTAAGCTGAATTGTTAAGTTGGACATCGACGCGAATAGGGAGGACAAATTGTGGAACAATAGTGCAAGAAGTGAGCAGCAAGAAAGAAGCAGACGACTTCGGCGACGACCGGCGCGAAGACGGATTTTCGGCGCGGAAGCCAAGGGGCTACGAACTGCGGGGCCATCGTTTCACAACGCCAGACAATTCGGTACCGTGAACCTAATGCATGAAATCAAGCAAGAGAATTTTTATGTTGTTAATCTCAAATTCCATTCTTAATAAACAAAATTATTGTTGTGCCATGTTGTATGTAATTCCTTCGGAATATAAATAATTTCAGACTTCCAGGCTTCTCTGTATAGAGAGCATGAGAACCAAAGAACTGAGCTAGCAAATTAAAGGTAAAATAAATCATTCATTATTTTATCACAATACGAAGAGAAGGGTGTGCACGTCGCACGCAATTGATATTTCGGGAAATCGCCGAATAAACTAGTTCTGTTGATTCGGTGGCCATTGTGCCAAAACAAATATCTGTTTGTTTACGTGATTTTATAAGCATGAATAGGTCCGACTCTCCTAGATTGATGAGAAAGAAAGTAATTGCATTAATTATTACCTATATTAATTGAGTAAAGGGTTCATGAACCGTTGCATTACACTCAAGCTGAGGCGGTCTAAGGCGGGGAATAGTAGATTCATACAAAAATGTTTGCCAGATTTGTTCTACCAAACAACTGAGATTTGAATTATGCTTATATTTTTTGTTGTTATTTCTTAATTTTTATAGTTCCTTTTTAAAGTTTCCTTTTCTAGTTGCCTCAATACCGTCTACCATAGTTTAACCTAGCCCCAAGACACCATCAGTATTATATGCCTGGCGTTTCAGCGACAATTGCGATGGCATCTTGCGGTAGAGTACGCCTTACTGTGTAGTGTCCAATATCCTTTATTGCTTAACTGAGAACTGTATTATAAAATTGTCTCAGAATAAGATTTAATACTTTATTAATTTTTGTTTTAAATGTTGATGAAAACGCAAACAGGAATTATTTTGTTAGTGGAAAATATTATTGAAACCTACGTGACTCAATAAAGGTCATGACATTCTTTGTCTTGCTCAGCATTTTGCGTATAAAAGAAGCCGAAAAAAACGTCCACGAAAAAAAGAGAGTTGGTGTTTTTGACAACTTTGTCAGTGACTTCTCGAATGAAAAAATCGAGGGAATTCCAGTTAAACTTGTAAGTTAAATCTAAAATACCGCCTCTGGCCTTACAAAAGCCAAGAATTTCGCCTCCCTCAGCGAAGATTAAAATCCACTTCTTGGCACGCTTAAGCAAGACCTCGTTACAGTAACTACTGAAAAAGACCATTTGACGTTGAGAATTAAAACCCGGAACCTCTTTTATTTCCTCGCGTTCACAATTAGAATTCTGTCATCTCCCAACCACTCACACAGGTTTCAACTTTAACCATGAACTTCATTTCAAAAAGGGAATAAAGAGCGCTGAGCTGCATCGGCCACGAGGGTAATTCCATTCGCTAAAGCGTCCAGTACATTCAAAACGTTTTAAAAGTTAAATACACTGAACACGGACTCTTACATCCGATTTATTCTAAAACGTTAGAAAATGAAACGAAGGACAACTACTGAGGGATCTTAAGATCGAACTCGAGATCGTGATTCACTCAGGGCCATGGATTCACAGTGGCGCCTCCAGCGGCAATCGCTTGAGGGCGGAGACTCCGGTCGTTGGGCTACTGTCTTAATTAACGGGCCGCGTTGGAACGGCGGTATACGGTTGAGCGTAATTATTTAAATAATGAATTGCTCATTTGGGCGGCGCTCCGTGCGGTCCGCGCTCCTCCGTTGTTTTCTCCTACCACCACCGCCGCGCCGGGCCCAGACCACCGCCGCTGTCCGTCGCCATGGCGACGGCCGGTGCAGCGGATTCCTTCGCAGACGTGCCCTGGCGCGCGCTCATGATGTCGGCCCGTGGAAATGAAATTTTAGTGGCGCGGTGGAGGGAGCGGCTGCCGGGTTGTGGGTGAAGCGGGGATGAATAGCGCTTAGACGTGGCGGTTGGTGGTCAGGCCGGTGCCTGGGAGAGCCAACTTCGATAGACGGATGCTACGGTGGTCACATTTCATTGATTTATTTGTTTGTTTGTTTATTTTTTATTTATTTGTTTATTTTTTCTGCTTATTTATCTACACGTTTACCTATTTATGTATCTATTTATTTATTTACACAGTTGTTTTGAAATTGTTGTTACTACTGTAAGATTGCAACTTTTACTGTTGAATTTTTCTAGTGATGTATTATATTTGTAACAGAAAGTCGTTAATAGCCACATTGTTGATTTGGCTATAAACGAAATAAAAAATATATTTTCAAAACCGACTCCAAATTTGTCGTAAGGATAGCTCACAAACATAACCTAAGTATTTCCTAAACTTCTGAACTTCGTTTAGTGCTGTGGTTATCATGAAATGGCTAAAATATTAGTTTGTATGTATTGTAAATATGTTCTGTTAAAGCATCACTATTTTCCACGTGCATAGTTTTTCTCATTCACATTACTACTTTTCATTAAAAGTTTTAGAATAAACGAATGTGAATAGTCAGGATTAACATTTCTCATGAATACACATGTCATGGAAGAGGAAAGAGAAAAGGGAATTTTTAACGCAGTGAAATAAAATTTCAATATCATTAGAATTTTAAGAATTAATTGATTTGCATATTAAAGGGGTCAGTTGAATTCTAGATTCTCTGAATTCTAAAATAACGAAAGGTGTACTTTCCTGTTAGTTATCTCAAACAATGTTGTCAATAACATTTCTTCCTATAATTTCCCCCCAACAATTTATATCCCTCTAAGATTATATTTACGAGTTTTTGTAAATTAAATGGGATATATCAATCTTAGATGTATTGTTGTATCTACATGCTATTTACGATCGCTCCCCAGCTATATTTAAAGTTGGAAGAGGTGCAAGATGAAATAATTTAATTTGTAAAATGACAATGTGATGGACATTTGTAAACAGCATGGTTTAACAGGGATATTAACATAAATATTGAAATTTCTGAACTCGTACATGTTTAAGATATATAAACATTATATTTGTGACATTCGATATTAGAAATACCTATTGGAAATAGTTTTATTTGCGTCCGAATAACATTCGTAATACACGAAGTAAAATGTTGATATTTTGTGCAAATCGTGCATTAAAGAAGAACCGTGGTAGCCAGTCATGTAACAGGTCAGTAACTGAGAACAAAACATGAACGGAAAAATCAGATCAGATACTGTAGACGACTAATAAATTTGGTTAGAATTATTCACAGAACAATTGATGTACTACATAGTAGTCAAAACGAAATTATCTTCCCTGAGGGTCGTCATAGATCTAATTCGTAAGTGATATTGATGATTGCATATGATTGATTGATTGGTGATCCCGGGCACGTCAAAGGCTAAGGATATTAGTCCCGTAATTATAGTCCGCGTTTTTATCGCGGGAAGTGGCGGTGATCTTCCCCAGCTGGATGGCGAGTTCTGGTGCTGACCTACCGTAGGCTTGCGATGTTTTCGCCAACCAGGAATCTCCCACTAGCGGGGCAAGCTCTTAACGCCCGGCAGGTCTCCCCGCAAGTGTGGAAGTGAAGTGGACGTGAATGTAAGTGGATGTAAGTAAGAGGTCGACGAGGAATAGAAAGGGAAGATAGCACTAGGTCCGGGGCTTGCTTGTTAGGGTTGTAGGCTTGCTACTTTTGGTGTTGATCCAGGAAACGGCGGAAAACTATTGATTAGAGCAGCCAGTCGTTAGAATTCTCTTCCAGAGAGCGGCTGAATTCGACCTTGATATGTAGCTAATGTCTAGAATTCGGCCACTGTCGGGATTCGAACCCTAAGACCTCCCGGTCAGGGGCACTGCAGTGACATCAGTTGATGCCGTAAGCCATCTAACTCGGTACTTTCGCTAGAAACTGAAGACGATAATATTACAGCATTTCATGAGATGAATTTCAAAGTTTATCTCTCGGCAAGTTGGCTGGCACAGAACAGAAGCGAGGTCCTTCTTTCAAAGAAAACAGCCTGTCTCACGTGCACCTGAGGGCGGCAAAAGCCTGTGTTAGGTCGCCGAGTGGCTCCCATTGGGAGTGGAGCCCGCGCTCGCTCGAATGCATCACGCGATCCCCAGGCGCCCACCGCATTCGTCACCGCCTGCCTCTGCCCGCCACGCCTCGCCCCACCCTCGCCCCACCCTCCCCTTACTCTCGCCTTCCCCTTGCACGTTCTCTCGGCCTCGCTCTGCTCTCGGCCCGAAAAACTACATCAGCACGCCCTCTTCCTCTGCCATGCCGCGACTTCCATTTCATATATACGCAGGTGTATTAGAATAAATGCTGCAAACTTCTAGGGCATGTAAAGAGGTCGAAAATTATAACTTTTCCCCAAAGAATGTGTAATGGGAAATTGCATCGGAGTTACATTACATATGGTATTTTTATATGAAAAATATTTTCCAAATAATATAATGCTAGCTGAATGTGACGTCGCCGTCACTAAACTACCTTCGGTTGTTTGACTTCTTTTTTCTTTCTTCATTTTCTTCTTCGTCTTTTTCATCTTCTTCTTCGTCTTGTTCTTTGTCTTCTTCGTTCTCGTCGTTTTCTTCTTCGTCTACTTTATATTCTTCGTTGTCTTCGTCACTGTCATCTTTCTCTCTCTTTCTCTTCGTCGGTTTTGGTACTGGAGTTTAATCAACGCTACCTACATCCAGTTAGGTGGCGTTGATTCAGTACCCGGCATAGATCACAGCACCAAAACACGAAAAACACTTTTTTGGGCATTTCTTAGGATTTTATGGCCGAATCTGAAAACAAATTATCAGTTACCCATCAGGAGACCGAGACGCGTTGAATTGACACCTCGTATGTCTCGATTGATGCACGGGATATTGGTTTAGTGGTGAAATGTCGTTGGCATTTAAAATTAAATGATCACAGGCTTAGCCATCGAAAGCTGCTCTTAAAATAAATAACATTGTTGGCAATGACAGCACCTGTGATCATTTAATGATGCACGGGAAGTGGTCTAGCCGTGAGATACGGAACCGCAAATCTGCATGCACACACACGAGGATTTTACTCAAATACTATATAGGGATGTAAAATTTTGCATTTATATTACGAAATTACGTGTCTTTTGCTCCATTTTTAGGCAATATCATATCCCGAGATATTCGACACATCACGTTCTGAGTCAGTCAAGGAGATTTCATGTTCCCGCCGATCACCTGTACATCGGGTGCTTCAGAACAGGGACAATACGATATTGCATACTGATTTTACTGGTCACAGTTTGACGCATTCAAAATAATGTTGGTTCCTGTCCTGCAGAATATCACTGCGAAAAAGATTGCCTATCAGTTGGGGGCAAATGACACATGTGTATATTCGTATAAAAATAAAAACGCAAAAATATCTGATACAAAAAAAAACATTGATCCAAAAGTACAAATTGGAATCTTATTTGACACAAGATGCTATCTAAAACTGCCAGTTTTTATCTTGCACCTCGGTTTTGAAATTATTGATAAACAAGAAGTGCTACAGAACAGCATAGAATGTCATTTACTTGTTAATGTCTTCTGTCTGGGTTCGCTTTTCAGTTTCGCGCCCCCTATTCGCAGTGGCCACCTACCGGCACCTAAAATACTTTTGTTCACTAAAATCTGTTCCTGTATGCGATAGAATGCGACATTACAACCGGTTCCAAAAGGATACGTGGAAGAAAAGCAAGAAAACCAGTTACGAAGATGATTGTTGTGGAAGTGTGTGCGGTAATCTTTTCTTAGCAAAAAGAGGCTGACAAAATGGCATTGGTGTCCTTGTGACGTAACTTATTTATTGAAACTGTTCAGCCCGAAGGCGTTCCATGTGCGTGTTTAAGTAGTAAAAAAATAAAAAAAATAATTTTCACATAATACTTGTTAATGCAAGTCACTGGTCATTCATGTTCCGCGTAGGCATTTACACATACCGTTGAGATAACTATTTCTATCCGGTACAGGGATTTTTTTGTATAGGGAGAGGAAGTGTGAGTTTTAAGAAATTATTATTGATAGTTTACTACTTCGCGTGTGAATTCTTTTTAATGCATGGATTAATGAATTTAATTCATGAATTTGTCGATTTAGAATTGAAAATTAGTGATAGATGATGAAAGAAAAGGTGCATTTAGGTTTTCTGAGAAATAGTACGTTGTTTGGATTCTTAGATCTTTATTTAACGGGTAATTGCATGAAGAGTTAGTAATTTTCTAAGTATATTGTTTTGGAACATTTAGAGAATTTTGATATGAGTTATAGAAGCTGTGGAACGAAAAACGTATTCGTAGTTGATGTGTGAACGAATAATGATTTTAAATTAAAGAACTTAATATGTCAATTTTATTGCGTACTTTAGATTTATCAGTGGGAAAAGAGATTTGTTTTCCTTCAGCTTTTTGTTTTGCTTGGTCATCGTTTGTGTTCGCGCCCTGGCACCGTCTGTTGTCACAAGAGTTGTTCTAGTTGGCAGACTGACCGCTTAGCGGCGCCACCAGTACCACTGGCGTTTTCATGAAGAATAAAAGAAATTAACTCGCGTTCGTTAAATTATGGGTTTGAATTGGAGTTTACGAGGACTTCGAAGTGATATCCATATATTCTAAATGGACTTGACATTAAATATTTGTTCTGCTTATTTTTAAAGGACAAATTTAAAGCTGTGTACCAAACTGATCACAAACACTTTTTTCTACTCTCATTGTATAATGCTGTCATTTGATGATTGCAACCAGTTGCATAATGATACTCATTACAAAACAGATTTCATTATGATACAGGTTCTAAACCAATCACAGAGAGGCAGAGTAACCATGTATTGACACTTCATTAACCATTGAGAATCTATATAGCAAATGTTTCGTTCGATTGCGTACATTAAAATTATATTTAATACCATATTCTGCTTCTTAGTTTTAATTTCTTTTTTATTAGAAATTTATTAGTAATTTTTACAGTGAAATATTATTCAAAATAAATTGAATAATAATTTCAATTTGATCCTATTTGAGTAGTGCAGTGATAGATATTGGAGAGAACATTTGACTAAGGTTAAGATCTGAACGCAAGTCATTTTGGGTTACATGTTGCTGCCGTGTGGTTTATCTTAAAAAAGTATAGTTTAAAATGTCTAGTGAATCAAAGGTGGACTTAACACCTCCAGAAATAAGAGAAAAAGTAAAAATGGTGATGTCGGAATTATTGCCCCCAACTTCTGTACTCCCTCGCAGGCGGTCTGCTGAAACAAAACACTCGTCTGAAGCATATGATACTCGCTTGTTCCTCGCTCATATCGTAATATCACACTCGTGTATCATTACATTATCCATCATTACATCATCGTTTCATAATGTACTATTTTTCAACAGTTTCTTAAAAGCAGGAAAAAATTATGTTCAAGATTTTTAGCTATTTTTCCTGTCGTCCATTAGCCGAAATAGCAATAATAATAATAATAATAATAATAATAATAATAATAATAATAATAATAATAATAATAATAATAGCAATAATAATGAGGTAAAATGCCCAGTGTGTCTGTAAAATGAATAGTCAGCCAAATGAGACCATCGACCAAGTGCCCACAGCTCTTGTCAGTACTACATACGTTGGGAATTATAATCATGTTGTTGCTAAAATAGAAAATTGGCATTAAATTATAGATTTATTGATAATTCTCCTACGTTTTACAAATACTCACCTTCACCAGTTACAGCAAGTAATGAAATAATACTCGACTGGGATAGGACAATTTTCAGTTGTAAAACCGTGGATTATAATAGTTGGGTATCCATTAATTCGAAAAGAATGCATTAATCATTGACCTGGGATTCCATTAACTAACAATCTCCGAAAGGCAGACCCCTCCTCCCCAAAATCCTCATATCAAAATTTGCCAACGGAAATTGAATGTGTATGGCAGTCGGGAAAGGTTGGAATAGTGCCAATATTATCTCAGCCACGGAAGTCACATCATCAGGTGAATGGTTTCTGTTGCTTTCTGAGAAAGTTTAAAATGGTAATAATAATAATAATAATAATAATAATAATAATAATAATAATATTCTTCATTTCTGATTGTAATAAATACAACGTAAGCAAAAACAAAATGCCCTTGTTTTATTGCAGGAGTAGTTAATAAGACTGTGTGTGGTGTTTATAGATTAACGATTGTGGTGTTAATCTATAAACTTAATTCTTTCATGCAAATACTCGGCTGAAAATGCGACTGTAATTCATCACTGCTTTTTTGATCCCTACGTTTTAACTTGATAACTATTAATAACTAGTATTTCTGACAAAGATCATCTTTAAAGATGCCGTTAGAAAATAAAACTAAGGCATTTTGTACAGTTGATTGTCAGACAACACATGTCAATGCGTGTTACGTTACCTCCAAATATCAGAAGAACAAGTAAGAAAGTTCTTTCCGGTTTCACTGATCAACATACAAATGAAGTAATGAATATACTTTATTTTATGACAAATATAAAAATCCATAGTGTCAATCAAGCCCATCAAGTGCATTTTTATACTTTAAATTAGTCTAAAATTGCAGATTGTCGAATTTCTGGCACTCGGTACATACTGTCTGTATGGTAATATTTGTCTTGAAAAAATTTTAAAAAAATGTTTTGGTCATTTATTGATATTCTCTCCCAAAAATATGTTTTCATGGTTAGGTTGTCTCAGAGCATAAAATCAACGTTAAAAATTGATGGATATAATTAATTAATGTTTGATTGCCCGTTTTTTATAAAAAAAAGACCCCTGGTAGTTGAGGGAACATATCAGTTATGTAAGGAGATCTATAAGTGGAAAAGGTCTTCTTTGGACTTGAAAGGTGTCATCTTGGATAAGCGTTCACCATCTACATTACTTTTGGATTCATAGTCGATTCATGTGGCTCATAGGTAAGCTTTTTAATTATTCCGAACTAATGCAAATAATTTAGAAATCCTTCTAAAGAATGATATCTTATTCATACTTGATGAATGTTTCAGAAATGAGAGAGATAATGCAAAGTCGAAAGGAATTTGAAATGTGTTGATGGCAGCCGACAGTGAAGACAAATCGTTTGAGTCATCTTCTAAACAACGCATGATAATGGAATGTGTTATTTTTAAGAGAATTTAAAGGGAATATTAATATCTAACTTATGTTTATGCATAACGTCTCTAAAGGTGAAGAAGGTAGACAAGAATCATTTATGGATTGAAAAATTTCAAATTTTGATTGATTTTCAGCATGTAACTCGTAAATTAGAAATTATAACGACTTCATAAGTTCTTCGTAAAAAAATAATAATCTCTCAGTTTCAATCAGGTCAAAAATTAAACATGTCCTATTGATGTGTATAACAAGTTATTACATGGATTAACAGTATTGTTGCCTAGGAGTTGGCACTTTACTGCATATAGCAGTAATTTGGGTTGAGAGACAATAATTCAGGAGATTCGGAAGAGGCAATGAATTGTAGTTAAACGAAAATGAAAAATGCAATATTGCGTGATGACGAAATGTGTTATGATAAGTTTAATATGCATGGAATAACGGGAAATTTCGCAAAGCGCTCAGAGTAATAGAATGCCTGGTTTCAGAAATGCTCGTTGCACTGGCGCGTGTTCCCTCGCAATCGTTCTCTCCTCTTCTGCCTCGCCTCCGCCCCTGCCTCTTTCTCCACCTCCATTGGCGCTGACAACTTCGCGCGTTCCCCCTTGCCCCACCTGCCACCTCGCCCCCCCCCCCGACACCCCAGCTACGACTCGGCCCAGCTCAACGCCTGCAGCTCCGGGCAAAGCAATTCCTTCGCAAGCATTTTATTATCGGGTCCAGGAAAAACGGGCGACGGTGAGCAGACTCTCTCCGGCACCGACGCAGCCTCGCGTTCCGTGTGCTGCGCTTTCCTTCTGCCTGCTCTCCGCACCTGCCATCCCTTTGCTTCCCCAACGACCCTACTCTCACTCCCTTATGCCCTCAGACCTCCTGTGCCCTTGCTCCCATACATCCTCCCCCACACAACATATCTCCCATAAGCTTTCTCCCCATACATCTTCGCCTACATACGTTTTCAGCCCCCACATGCCCTCACCTCCGCACGCCCTCAGACCCCATGCACCGTCGCCCCATAAATCCTCGCCCCTTACGCCCTCGCCTTCGATACGCCCTCGCCCTTATGCCTCGCCGCTACCGCCTTCACTCCCCCCATCCCTCTTCACATTCACTTGCCCTCACTTCCATCCGCCCTCCCTCCTATCCACCCCTGCCCTTTCTCCTGCATCCACCCTCATCCCCATACGCCCCTGACTTCTCTCCCCATTCGCCCCGCCCTCGTCAACCATACTCTCTCCCCCAACCTTTCCCCGCCCCCCTCTTCCGCTCCCGCGTTAACGCGTCCGCCTCCCGCGTTAACAGATCCGTCCCGCCTTCGTTCGCTCATTCGTCCCTGTCCCTGTCCCTGTCCCCGTCCCCTTAACACTCGGGTACTCTCAGCTGCCCGTTCTCTCCCCTCGCGCGCTCCCCTCTCCGGCACCTGGCCGCCTCCGTGCCGGACAGCCACCTCCACCGCGGCGTGTCCACCCCCAACGCTGCTTGCGAACCAGCCCCTCGCCGCCGAGGTCAGGGCTCGCACACGTGTGGCCCGTTGCCGCTCCTTCCCGGAGGATTTCAATCTCCACACGTCCAGAGCTTCTGTTGGAAAACGGAAGCAACCGCGGAAATGACATCCAGTTGTTCAGAAGTTCGTAAGCAAAACATGCTGCATCTAGAAAAACCGTTACTGTTTCCTAAACCAATTGAAGCACTGATCAGTTGTGAGGTTTTAGGATGATCTCTCTACGCCAAAAGATGGTTCATTAATGAAAACTTCATTATTCGCGCGTATTTTCCGTTCATGTGCTCTGGGCCAAAGCATGTAATATTTGCGCTGTAATAATTATAACATCAGAAAAGTTTCACTGTTACTAGAAAATTATTATCAGTATTTGTTTCATTTACAATAATTCAGTACGTTACTAAAACTTGGATGTATTATATTATTATTATTATTATAATAAAATATAGATTATATTATTCTTAATATAATTATATTTGCTTATATTTTGATACTAGCTGAACTACCCGGCGTTGCCCAGGCATTTATTACAGTAAATGTTTAGCCAGGAAGAGGTATTCCATTTATTCATGCCGTGCAGTGGGGCCTACTTCTCTCCCATTGTATATCTGCGCCACCAAGCTAGCCCTGTCATGTCTTTCCCCCTATTTGGAAATTTCCGGTGTGCCTCGTTCACTTTCTTACTAAAGAAAGTTTACATTCCTTACTTTATAAATAAAAACAATAAACAAATCTAAGCTGTTAATACAAAACACTCGTAAAATACTTGTACAAATTGTAGACTCACATGTATTCTTTTTGTGGAGTTTTTTATCCCGCCCTCGGTGGCTTATTGGTTAGCGTGCTCGCTTTCCATGAAACAACCTCGTGCTCGATTCCCGGGCGGGTAAATTAGAACTGTGCGCTTTCCTTACAAATGCCTTATCGATGAGAAAGCCCATCCTAAGGTTAAGAAGAGCGGTGTATACGGTAAAGGGATGTCCTCGTACTAACCACTCGAACACCCGTGGCCGAGAGGCTGTGTCACCGCCAGTCAGCTATGGCCCGTAGCAGGCTGCCGAGCCAAAGGACGGGAGTTTTATATATTATACCAACACTTTCAATAAATTGCCGAATTGTAAAAATAACTCATTTTTATATTTTTTGGTTCTAAAGTATTTATAAAGAAAAATTAAAAATTTATCTGCTGCCAACTCGTGACCTTGAAGGGACTTACAGATTTAAGCAGAGTATACGAAACATCTGAGAGTTCTCGCATGGGTACGCTAGTAGACAGATCCGGACAAATAGATATAGATTGTACGTAATATACGTTGTAACGTATTTGATGAATCGTAATAATAAAAGTAAATGAAAATATCTATGCTGAAAGGTAATTGCCGGTTTCTATAATTATTTTGAAGATGACAGAAATATGTATGTTTAAAGATCTATGTGCTAGTAATATGTAGTATCAAACTTATTTGTTGGGTAAATCGATTCATCATATCATCGCAACATAATAGCAATACTGATCCACGAACCTGTACATTATGTATACATAATAAATTGACAATGTACAGAACCACCTAACAAAACACTATTAGCTTCGTTATTTGATTTGAAGTGCGAGATACTATGGATTTTGAAATGTGAATTATAGAAACCAAGGAGTCTCTGAATTTTGTAATTAGATTAGACATAAATATTTTAGATAAATTAATTTTTGCCAGTTTATAGAAAATATAGATGAATTAATTCACTGGGAGCAACTGACATGAGAAACAACAGCAAGATTAGTCTTAATATGTATAGGACCATTACTTAATTACATACCACTGCCCATATTGAAGAAAAATGTTCAACAGAGTTGACCAAAACATACAAATATTTTCCATTTTACCAATTTGAACATGAGATATGTGTAAATAGTCAAATCGAGAGTCATAACGAAAAGCTGCCCTGCTTCCTAGAGAATTATTCACATTATCTTTCTTCTTTACTGTATTGTTTTCAACGGTGCGAGTTCTTTTGCAAGTCGTTCTTGCCTCTGAGTAGCCCATTCCGAATTTTAATAGGCTGCCCATCTCTTAGCACTTGTATTCTGTTTTGACAACTGTAACTTTCGTTTCGGCATTGTTCCAAACAATTCAATTTTCACAAATTCTGTAAAAGAAGAGGTTGTTTAGAAAATATACGATACCTGTATACGATATCTACATATTGTACATGGTACATTACTATATATTTTGTACTGTATATTTTTGTACTTTTAACTCTCTAAATACTTTAAAACTCACATGTTTTCTTGCTACAATTTGTGCACCAAACAGGACAATGTTTGTACATTGACGTTCTTCGCTTTAAAGGATTTCGTTCAAATGTTCCACCAACGTTGAAAACAAACAAATCACCAACGAACACTCACGGACATTACATAGCACATGTTCAAACCCCAATGAATTTCGTAATAATTCTGGCAAGACCGTCTAAAATAGATAATATATTATTCTAGACGGCCTTGATTCTGGACATTGATGAAAACAGTAGAATATCTCAGACCTCATCCTCTGGTGGCGCGCATCTAAACTATTGACATTGATCCACTATTGAATCTGTGATGTAAAGCGAAGTGAAAAATGTCCGGAAAAGTAATTATTTTGTGAATATAGTAAGGTTTGTGATTGTATATCATAGCCTATGTTACTTCAGACCTTTAAAGGAAGCTACTACAAAAGTTTCATCAGTATTGGTTCAGTAGATTCAGAGATTATCGCGCTGTAAGTGAGAGCAGTTCTGTCTTTATATATTAGTATTGAGACGAAATGGACGAAGTCCAGTCGTCCCGTGATAAATCCGTGCTGTATCCGCACGCCATAAGAGCCCATGCAATTTGAAAACCGCGCGCCGTCGACGTCAGAGAGTGACGCAGGCGACAGCTATTTTCAAGATAAGCGACCGGAACGACGGTTACCAATAAGAGGAAGGCAGATAAACCCACACTAGCCATTGGCCGGTGCAGGTCACGCCAGGGGAGGATGGAAAAGGCATCCTGGCAATCTGCATAGGGAAAGAGTCTCGTAAAAATTTACGACGAAGCAAGACGTATGCCAGGAGTATCGCAAGAATTTCTGACGAAGCAAGACGTACGCTAGTACTCTCGTAACAATTTCCGACGGGGCTAGACGTATCCTCGTAAGAAGTTTCCAACGGAACAAGATGTCTGAAAGTGTGCGGGAGTAAAGCTACGCGGACCGGATTTCGAGAGAGTTATTCAATGAACTATTAATCGAAGTTAATTCGTGAGGAAGATTCCGGAGAGGACAGGAATTTCGGACTGCGAGACTGGAGTTGTGCCTCACCGGGAAGTTACATAATTCCCGAGGCAGCAAAAGCGTGAAAGCAGACGCCCCACGCCACTGCCTTGTCACCCAGGCTGCCGAAAACTAGTCGCCCGACACCGGAAAGCCTTCGAAGAAACATGAATTACAAAGACTAACGGCGTCCAAATTCTTTGAATTTACAAGTAATTTGCACGCGGGGGAGAAGAAAGAAGACTGGAGGTGCATCCGAGAAGCTGGTCCGGAACGCGGAATCCTGCGAGGACGAGAGGCGCTACGGGACAACTCGCCGTTTGCATCGCAAGGTCGCCAGCAGCAACGCCGTTCCCTGCAAGCGCGCCGGGAGCCCATCCCTCCGCGCGGCTGCGAAACCGGCGAGGTCATCCACCCCGCCCGTCCCGACTGCTAGTAGGCGAGCTGACGCCCGCCGGAACGCGAGAGAGGGGAGGTTGGTAGAGGTATTTCGTCGCCCTATGAAGAACGAGCGTGAGTACCCGTAAAATCACATACATTGACGCAAAGGTAGAAACTGTTAATAATTCAGGAGAGACTAATACAGACAATTTTGGGTTTGAAATTAGTTTTTTTAGTCAAAGTGTTATTGTAAATGTGATCCAATGTGGAAGGCGATGCTTACTGCCACCCAAATCAGAGTAACGATTAATTTTCTAAGGTAGTAGTCAGATAGCTCCAGCTGGAGGCAGGATTTGTAGAATTAATTTGCATGTAATGTGTATAGTCAGCACGCGGCGAAGCGGTGGTTTGCCCGCGGCGAATTGTAAATTGTGTATAGCTTATTTCAGTCAATGAAGGAAATTTCAAAGAACTTGTGAACTGTGTTATCCCCTTGTCACTAACCAATTAGGATTTCCTGGGGGGGGAGAATCCTTGAAAACAATTGATAACCAACCGGCAGGGCCTGGCGACGGAGCGGCGACAGGAGCGCCGCACAGTCCCGGTGATACCCACGCCAGAAACACTTCTCGTGGGGTACAAACGCCCTGACCCGACAAAGGTTGATTAATGCCGGCACGTCACAAAGACACGACGTGTTCCGTCGCAGTATAGATATAGATTTTACATTCAAGAAAGATCTGAACACTTTCCTATATTTAATTAAGAGTTAATGGTGACTGCTGTAGCCGAAATTTGTAAGGTGGTAGCGTTGTGACGTTCTCCGCTTGAAGGGCAACAAATCTCGCTTTACGAATGGATATTTGCTTGTGTGTTGTGGCATGGTGGGCTCCCTGAATCACAGGTGTTCTCTTCAAATAACTTTCCTTCCATTCTCAGAGTATTTGCCCTTCTCCATAGTCAAGCTATGTACAACCGCAAAGGTCCAACGGGTTATTTCTAGCAACTCAGTGGGGGGAGCGGGAGAAGCCAATGTTCAGTATTGTCCTGTAAAAATGTGGGGTAATGGTATCCAGGGAACCTACGTAAAGAAGAGAAAAGCCGATATCAGAAAACGGCTAAAAATAGACCACGGAAAACTAATGAACAGTTTTAAAAACGAGTTAACGCAGATGTCTTGCAATATATTATTCTTTCAGGTAGCAAATTACTTTTCCTATGTGTGGTAGACGACCCTTACCGACCCTTAGTTTTCCAGCCGCCAGTGCCTCCAGATTTCCAGCCGCGATGCTAAGCTGTTCTCGTTGAGCAAGGGCGCTGGGGACGTCCTTCTCAATATCCAAGAAGGTGTCACGTGGCAAAAGTAAACAAAAATATTGGTTTACACGCTTCGTGAGCGTTCCTTGGTAGCAGATAGAGCTTAGTGAGAAAGAGATTTTTCATGTGATGTTTTACGTGGATGAAACTTCGATTATTCCTACAGACTTAGGTGGCTCAGAGTATCAACGGATATCACTGAAGTGCCTCTGGCCGGAAGTCCTAGGGTTCGAGTTCAGATGATGGCAGGATTTTTGACAGTATCGACACAGGTTGAATTTGGCCGATTTTTTGGAGGAGAATTCTACCGCCAACTTCTTTGATCGGTAGTATTCTGTGATTCGATCAACACCAGGCTAATGTTAGAATAGTATCCTAACCAAAGGGCCATGGACCTTACACGATCTTTCCTGCTTCTTTGTAATCCTCACACCTTTTCGTACAAACACATGAACATACACTGCACTACCAAACATGTCGGGAGACCAGTCAGGAGCTTAGTTTGTCCCGACTGCAACGGGGACCGATGGCGGAAGATACCTGGTTAGGGAAACCCCGCAAGCCAACGTGTAGGTCGTCTTCGGATCTTGCCATACAATCGGGTAAAATACACCACCACATGCAGTTCCTACTGCCACCTGTAGTGATATAACGTTAAATACTCTTACGGGAATAATCATAGCAGTTGACGCTTTCGGAAACAAAACAATCAATCAATCAATCAATCCATTTTTCCTTCTTTCATTCTCGCACCTTGCCAATTAAAAACACTTAAAAGAGTGCGCTTGGGGGAAGATTCCATTTGATACGAGTGTTAGGTTTATTTATTTTTAGTGCCTAGCGCAAATGAATTTGGAATGCCAATGGCTGGTTATTAAATAGCGTTTTTACAAACATATATTTTTGTTATTCTGCAAAGCCCTAACTTTAACAAAGGGTATAAATTGATCTAATGGTAGTGAATATGTAGTGCTTCCACTATTTTCAGTTCTTTAATATTTCTTCAATAATATACAATAAATTTAACTTTGATATTGAAAGAAGAATAGTAAACGACGTTTTGTGTTTTTATGCAAGGTTTTCCCCGAAGAAGCATTTGTCTTTGTGATCTTAAACTTTAATTTTTCCTTATTTTTAAATGATGTGATAACAATAAGTAACAACACTGGTAATGAATGTAACAAGTAACGCCTGAAGCTTAAAAATGCCGATTATTCGCAGATGGAGGGTTCGGTCCCGGCTTGGTGTCAGAAAAATGTATCCTAACGTTTTGAACCAGCTGTATGTGAATTATGATTAGGATCAAGAAAAAATATATTTACAAATTTTCAGATCCCCAACCTCTCTCCTCCCCTCAATTTTATAAAAAAATGTTTTATTTCCTGATTTATTTTTCTCTACATAATGTAATGCGTTTTAACAGCTGAAATGGGTGATATCTGCTTTAAAGTTACTAATAATAAAACAGTTTTTTAAAGTTTAATTCACATTTGCTGTAAACAATTTTTTAGACCGCTCAAATGGCAAAAAATGCAAAATATTTTTATTTCAAAAAAATTCTTAGACGCTACCGCAGAAAAATGCATTTCGAATATTCGCATGGAAAGGAAACATCTTTTTAAAAATTAATTTAAATACAAGGCGTGGAACACAGAAAAAATTAAAACGGATTTTTCCCGATAATTGCTTAATTACATTTTTGTTTTACACTATTCCAAAAAAATAGTACTTCAAGAATTACTTTATGCCACAGGAAATTTTGAGGACCATCACATACTATTGTAGTGTGAAAACTGATAGGAATTTATTATCATATAATTATTATATTATTATTCTATAAAATTTGAGCAAAAATTACAGTGTGAGAGCAAATCGACAATAATGCTACCAGTCCGTTAAGTATGATAAAATTCGTCTGCTGCTGGGGTTGGTAACTTCCAACTTTTTCCAGGTGATCGCCATAGCCATCAAATCCAGATGGCTGTCGGAGCAGGTCTCTGACCGGCAGCAGGCAAACGGGTCACGGAATATGTGCCATATTTCTACTTCATTCACTTTCCCCGACTATCTTCCTCAGCTGGGAAGGGGATGCAATATGGATATGTGTATTGGTGTGCAGTTCCTACCGTACCCAGGACCTATTGTCTTTACACGCATGAGCTGGCGCAAAAGGGGATAATATTTCACAAACGATTAAAAATTATTTGTTAGTGATTTTTCGGGAGAATATATAAATATTTTGTGAGAGTATATCGGGAAAATATATATTTATTACAACAAAGCAGTGTACTTTTATGTGGTCATTCCATACATTTTTTCAGTTTTACAGAATGGGAGATCCAAAAAGGGACAGAGGCTAATAATATTTATATTATAAGGAGGCTATAGTATTACAAGAATATTTAGGGGGTATCTGTACTGAAATTGTCCGCAACGAAATAGTTTACCGACCTAACCCTGCCCTTGCTGCACTTCATGAACTGTTTGTAATATTTTTCTGAAATTTTGTTGAAAATAAATTACTATTGTGCATTAAAGGTGGAGTTTCTGATTGGAACTTGATATGTTTGGTGAAATATTATTGAACATGTGCTTCTTGTAGAGTATTAAACGATATTCTGTTTTTTATGTGACTGTGGCTATGAATAACTTACAAATTAATAATCTAAAATTGCGGTTGATGAAACGAATAACTCTTAATGCTGATAAAAACTTTCGAATCAATGGATTGCGCCAGTTAGCAACCAAATCCCGTTTTAACATCTATTATTTGTGCCTCCTTTGCTGCGGTCCGCTGGTCGTTTGTCTCTCGCTCATTGTCGAACAATTTCTGTGTAATGAACGAATTAATCTGTGAGAATCATCCCCTAATTGAATACCGGAAGTTAGCTTCATTATGCCTCGAGTCTGTGTAATTTACAGAAATGGTAAACAGGACGAATGCTATTTTTGTTTCCATGCGCTATCAGTCTTCTCCCACACAGAATCTGACGAAATTAGTTCTTTCTACAACATTAATTTATTTTTCCTTTGTTCCCTTTAAATAGGATTTAATAAATAGGAAAATTATGAATTTTAATAATGTTTCTTACGTCGAAAAAATTGATCGCTGTTTGATGCTGAACGATTAGTTTACAAGTCTTGGCAATTATGAGCGTCGGGTTTTACACCTGAATAAAAATGTTATAACAGTAGGATAGAGGAGTACTATTTTTTCGTCTTATTCAAAATTTAACCCATTTCTTCCCAAACAGTGAAATACTTCATTTATTTAATAAATTTTGGTAATAAGTTATATATATAAGTTAAATATTGATAATAAGTATCCAAAGATAGCAAAACCAGTTTGATAAAAATATTTTAATTCTTGGTTGAGGCTGGGTGGTACGTTGCGTATACGCAACGTTGGGAGTTTTCCGGAAAGGAAGTGTACTAACCGCTTTTTATATAAATGCCGGTATTTTCTTCATTAATGTCTACTAATTTTACTAATATGCAAAGAGAATTGAAGTTTATGCACGAAGTTGTAAAAACCAAATGTAGTTTAAATGTGTTTGTCATTTCTTTGCATAACAAAATTGTCCGATTCTTATGAACATTACGCTGTCTGTGTGCATGCTTATGTCCACTAATTTATATAATCAAAACAGACCTTTAGTCTTTCTCTTATTCTCCTCTTACTATAATATCCTAAATTTCAATGTGAGTATAAGATGGCAAATTGCAATTTGTGAGCTAGATGGTAAATTGAGTGGCAATTAGATGGCGCTTCTAAGAAGAGAGAGTACTAGTTTGCACTCGAAATCAATACCATTTAGAGTAATTTCTGTTGTTGGAATGTAAATAATCCTTGCTTAGCAGGATCTCTAACACATCAAAAACTCATTATGCTTTTCTATCATGTAATCATACACAACTTTTGTTTTGAAATAATTTTTGGGGTTCGAAACGAAAGGTCTGATGCCCTTTTCTCTCAGTTGCCACAATTCCATTTGCATAGAAATCCGCTTTTGATAAAGGACAGAAAATAATATGGTACATATCGAAGTTTGCCAAGAAACAGCAAGTGGTCTTATTTTTTTAACAATTTCCGTCAAATTGCCAATTACTTCATCTAAGGCCAAACATTTGTGCCTTCTTTGATATTCCACTATGAACATTAAATGGTTTCAAAAATATTTTTTCATCTGTCAATACGCACCACATCACGAATCCAAATCTCTCATAACTCACATATTTTAGCTAAATGTCTTTCAAAGTACGAAACTATCTGCAGATAAGTTCTGGCTAATCTCTACGGATTGCAAATGTTTTTTGTTCATTCACCAAAAAATGGGCTCAATTTTGCAGTTTTATATTCTTTACCAAAGATTTTATTGACCGAAATATGTAGATATCTTTTATTTCTTCAAATTTGTTTCAAAACTTACTTGTTTTCGTAAATGGTGTCTTTGAAAGACCGCGCAAACTGTTTCATACAGGAAGTCATAACTATGCCATGAAAACATGAAGCAACTATGCTTGTTTGAGAACCAAGAAAATTACAGAAATTATGGCCTTTGGTTTATCCGTCAACGGAACAAACAAAAGAGAGCATTTTCTACCAAATTTTACATCCTTTTTCAAAATACTAGGCTCCCATGAACCGTTTGTCGCGGCGCGATAGTGGAATTTGGCCGTCCCCAATTCTGCCGGGAAACTCCCAACGTTGCGTAAACGCAACGCTACATTTCTTTGTCTATAAAAATCGTTTTGGAAATCACATTCTATTAAAACATTGACACTTTTATTTGTACATATTATATTTTGCAAAATGATAACAAAAATCCACTTTGATCACAAATTTCAAGATCAAAAGAGAGATATTGTAAAGGCGTCAAAATAGGACACGTGTCTTGATGTAGAAAAAGTTAAAAATTAATATTCATATATTATGTATTTATCAAATAAAATAGTTTTAAAGTCATTAATGGTTGTATTAACCGTACAACAAATACAAATGCTTTGAAAGAATGGTATAGGTAAAATAAAATAGTATATACTGCGTTGCGTATACGCAACGTTAAAAAGAAATGTGTTAAAATCAAATCTTTTAACATTTTATTTTTCATAACGTTATAAATAATGACAATTGTAAGTTAGAGTACAATTCTAATGACATGACTTTATAAGGCCAATTAATGAATTGAAATTAGTGACACAATAGTAGATACTCGTTTTATTTTTGACTTATTTAATGTTATAATCTAGCTGAATCCGCAATGGTGTTTCCAACCCATAAAAATATTTCGAAGTTCTGGGACGAGAACCTAGACACCTAGGTTCCTTACCGATTAAATCTCAACACCATCCCTGAAAGTGACAAGTGCTATAAAAGTACTATAAAGTGTAAGTGTACTGTAAAGTAAAAGTACTGTAAAGTGCTTGAGATGCAGAAGAAAGGAATAATGTATTAAAGAAATTTTGAGTTTGTTTAATTATAAAGGTTTTAATGAAGTCAATTTGAAGCTCTATATGGATTTGTTTATTTGAATTGAACCAATCTGCTTTTAGTATTTTTCTTAGGAATTTATTTTGAATAATTTGAATTTTCTTGATGTTTGTAGATGAGGCATTACAGCAAATAGGACAAGCGTATGTAAGAGAAGGGCGAATAATGGATTTAATTGAAATTCCACAATCTATTCTTAATTTTGAATTGTTGTTAAAGATAGGGTATAATTTTGAAATTTTGTGATAGGTTTTGTTAGTGATAATTTGAAAATGTGATTTACAAGTGAGACGTTGGTCTAAATGTAATCCTAAATATTTAACAGGTATATTATTGTCAAGCCAAGGAATATTGATATTACTGATAATTAGGGAAGGATGTTTAGTTGGTCCACAAAGAGTAAAAATTTGTGCTTGAGTTTTAGTCGGATTTATCAGTATTCTCCACAGTTGAGTCCATTTTATATATTTTTGAATAGAATTTTATAGTGTATTACGTGCAATTTTGATATCATTATGAGTAGCAAATAATGTCGTGTCATCCGCGTAGAGCGCCATTGCAGTAAAAGGTAAGTAGGGAGTATCTGACATGTAAATATTGTAGCGAGCCTGAGCTCGCTAGGCCCCACACAATTTGCAACCAGGAAGAGATTGTTAGCGATATTCGCCGCACGCTCACGCTGCCGCGGCGGCGGCGACATCGCCGCCTTATCAGCGGTCGGTGGAGGGGAGGCGCAGGGGGAGAGTTGTCACCCCTACACGGTGGCGCGGCGAAGGGGGGGGAACAAAACGGTCAGAGATGGACAGAAAGTTACGAGAAGTCGGGGTGTGAGTTTGGGGAGCGAGAGGCGTGGCCGCGAGCCCAGTCAGTGCAAAAGGCATCACGTTAAGGCGGACGCCTAATGCTTGTTCTTCCAGCATGTTTTTTTGTTCGAGCGAGCTAAATCTTCCAACGGACTAAGGTCGGTATTTCGATTCTTATGTGCCACATCGGGTGCATTCCACCCGAACTGCCCGATTGTGTGTTCACGCCGTCCACCGTTGGAGATAATGCCATGGGCACAACCTTCGAATTAAGGTTGAGGTATGGTTCCCGTAGTTCACTCTCGGAGATTGTTTTGCCATTATAAAACGTGTTTAATGACTGGTATATCCGAATGAACATGAATAACTTCTTTGAAGATGTTCAAAGCTATTCATGTGTAATTAAAAGGGTTGTGAAAATCATATTTGAAACGAATTATTGAAGAAGATGAGCAAACTTGAATGTTGTACAATAGATGTTGAAAAAAGGGGTAAATTTCTATAGTTTTTACAAGAATTTCTGTTGAACATTCTGTTTTTTTCAAAAACTATATTCATTCAGTTTAACAGAGTACAAGATTTCTTTTGCAATCTCATTTCCATAGGTTTAAAAAAAGGTCTGTTGAATATTCTGTTTTCAGCAACTCTAATTTATTCGTTTCAATTGAATACAAGATATTCTTTTTGGAATTCTGAAGAATTTCGTGCACGAAATTATATGAGAGTGTGGACGTAGCGTACGTTGAGGGATAAATTATCTGCAATGTTCACAAACAGCACTATGATACTCTGTCAGTTGAAAGACGAGTACTCCTCCCTATGACAGTACATTGTCATCACTACTCGTCTCTTCTGAGATCCCATTTGTTCAATTAATTGAATTTCTATTTCATTTAATCACAGAATATACTACTGTGATTCTAATTAGTATCAACTAAGAGAAAAATTATTTAAGATAATTTTGCAGTTGATTTTCCCTCCGAGGGTTTTTTTCTAATGCTGTTCAATGTTATTCTTTTCTTTGTTTATTTGTTTATTTCTGTATGTTATGGTCATTTTGCAATTTGTGGCTTGGTTTTTCTATGAAGATTCAATTATATCGATGTTTTTCAAAGAGAGCCACGTTCCCACTGAAATTCCCTACAGCCGACCCACACGTTCGGTTACAATATTAAAAAGGAAAGGAAAAAGAGTAGAACCTCGAGGAATTCTCGAATTTCCTATTCTTGAAAAACTGCACACATGTAAATAACAGCTAATCATTGAGCTGTCATTGAGATAATCGTTGGTAAAAGTCCACGACGCAACATTGACGCGTTTGTTCTCTGAGGAACGCTACGAGAGGCTGAGCGAATGGTTTGTGAATTTATTAGACGCTGCATCGAGATGTTTTACTTCTGAAGAATGCCAAGAGAGTTTGAGCGAATCGTTAGTGGAAGTCTGCTGAGGGACATCGCCTGCTCAGCTGAGAGCAATCGCATGACTCCTGTCGCGGAAGGCGTCTACTTCATTTGACGCACCTGTTCTTCGGCATCCACGTTGCTCTGTCTTCCCGCCCATGCTCAAACCTACTCTCCCTTTCCTGTCTTCTCCCTTACCTCCTCACTTCCTCCTTGCTCCACGTGTTGCGGGCGTCTCAGCGCGCCCGCGTGGCCCGGGGCGCTCATTAGCCGTGGCACGTGGGCGGAAGTGGAATGGCGCCCTCGTTAGAGCTGCCGCCGCCGCTGCTGAGCGCTCACCCGCAGACTCTCCATGGAGGAGTCTTGGGGCGCGAGCGGTGGGGCAACGATATAGCCGGCTCTGGATATTCTACCTTCTTAGATGGCTCAGGACGCCACTGCAGTGCCTCTGCCTGGGAGGTCCTGGGGTTTTAGTCCCGACGGTAACAGGACTTTCGACACTAGCTAGATACCTAGCTAGAATTCAGCCGTTGTCTGGAGGAGAATTCTAGCGGCCGGCTGCTCTGATCGGTAGGTTTCCGCGGTTTTCCCGATCAATACCACCCTTCTCCTTTCTTCACACACACGTGCACACACTTCACTACCACACGTGTCGGGAGACAACTCTGGAGCTGAGGCCCCGCTTGTGGGAGATAACTGGTTGGGGAAAGCCCCGCCAACCGACGTTTAGTCGGCGACGTATAGCGCCATGCAGAGGTGAAAGATCATCGCCATCTCCCGCGATAAGAACGCATTACACTTAGGTATGTGATCTTAGCAGTTGACAGAAACACTAATCAGTCAATCAGGATATGCAAGTGAACGTATGTAGTAATCTTGCGGTTATGATAAGGTGCGTATTGAGGCTCTTGCGAGTTAATTTTGCAATATTTATGATGAATGAATTGGATAGAGGAAAATGTGCTGCTGAGGGATTTACTTCTGTTCATCTGTGGTATTTCTGACCATCGTGAAGATTCATAATCACCGACCCAAAATTAAAAGGTATTCAAAAAGATGTATTGTCGATATTTTGAGCTTTGATGTAGTAAATGCAGTGAAAATATCTTGTCGAGCACATGGAAGCAAGTGTGATGGCAAAGAAAATTCAGAAGTGAAGGGAGAATTCGAACAGTAGAAGAAAGATTGAAAAGTGATAAATTATGACTGCATTTAGATATCCAGAGAGGTCAACGTAAAATTAAGTGTGAAGTAATCACAGATATATTGAAAGTTTGAATTCGCAGCGATTGGATTTGTATAAAAATAATAAAACCAATCATAGATTTAAACTGTTTAATATTTTGGGTTATCGAACATAGCGAACATCTAATATAGTGAACCGAAACTGCTAGTTCTTGGTTTCTCTATAACTAGATCAACTGTAATAGTACCTTTTTCTTTTATTTACGCTGTTTAATTTTTTAAAATATTTTTACCGTACGTACATAAAAAACGTACTGTCGGCTGGACTAAGGTGCCGTACAGCCTCCTGTGACCTGCATGAGTACTTCCTTATATTAACCCCTACAATTGATTATATGATCTGAATCGAACACATTGATAGCTGTAGTAAAAATGCTGTCAGGAAGTTCCTTTAATAATTCTATGAATTAGTCTCCCACACTCAAAGTATAAATATAGAATATCGAAAAAAATGAATTATTAGCGAAAATGTTTCGTAAACATTTCGTGTTTCGAGCCACTTATTCTAAACAGCGTAGTTACTTTTCAATAGATTGACATATTGATATTTACTTACAACCTAGTTCAAATTATCAAAATAATTTACTAATTTTTAATCACAATATATTGAAATAAATTAATTGTAAGTCACAACCTAATTACGTTTGTCAGCTTGCTAAGCTCAATAATTTTATTAAACTTTGAATATCTCTTGATATCCACAAAGCTAAAACGCAGTTTCGTATATGTATATTTATATTTTCAAACTGTTTGGTTTCTGGTGTAAACGGTGGAACCCACAGGTGCCTGAAACAATCCGATCGAGAAACTTGTCACCATCATTGTCGTACCGCTCCAGAAATGACAATGTTCATCCCGTGCGCTTTGTTTTGTGTTTGGGTGTCTATTGCTTCGGCACCCACCTCACACACTCTTTCTTAGACATTAGACTTTTCAAGACAATTTCCTTGAATAAGGAACAAGGAACTTTTGAGAAATGACCACTGAGTTTCGTATTCGTGACCCAACGGTTATTCAAAATGCGCTCCTAGACTCACTCCGTAAGAACGTCCTTGAAAAGGAATGGCGGCTCTCAGCGTTCCACTCATTTTGCCGGCCGACCTTCTGAGAATTCTCTGCACTAGTGACGCACCATCCACTTGCCCATGACGCGCGGTACATACTCTTGACAAACTTGGCGATGCATTTAGATCGATGTCATGTTCTGTGCGCTGAAAAACTTTATCACACACAGAACTTTGCAAGCGGCAGGGGATAGAATTAGAACAGCCATCTTCATCCGTCTTACTTGTGCTGCTTTGAGGAGTTAGGCAGTGCTACTTAGCGCTTACTCAACCGTTTTCTGTGAAAACTAGCTAAAAATTCCGCATTTACAGAAACGCTCAAACGCCATTTTCTCATAAATGGCTCCAATTTTTTTCAAACTTTTCTAACGGATAGTGCTAATTGCACTCTTTAATATGACGTATAGTTCAATTTTGGATATTTTTGGTTTTTGAAAAAATTAAATGCAATTTTTTTGAAAGATCTCTCACACCTTTTAATATGCACATTTCCAGCAATTTAGTAACACTATTGTATTTGTAAATTAAAATGCTTCAAATGACTTTAAATTAAGTGTTTCGAAAATTGAAAAAAATCTGTGAAAGAGAGCTTCAAATTCGGTCTTTTTAGAAGCGCTTAAACGCTATTTTCTTAAAAACAGCTTCTAATTTTGCAAAGAAATTTTTTATTTAGGACGAGATTTTAGTGTTCTTTAATATTCTAAAATTAATATTTCCGTTCTATCATTAGGAAATCAAAACATTAAGAAAAAGTAAACAAAAATGTAGTTTGGCGGCGATAGATCGCAGCTGGCATGAGAATATTGCAATTCCGAATAGGTAGCTCAGACCCAATGAAATAGAAAACTAATACGGGAAAGTCTGTGCCATTCTGTAGCACCACTAGTTTTATTTACCATTCCGTAGTGTATTCTTTTTGTAGTATTTCTCTGCGGAAATACCTCTCGAGAATTCTCGAGATCTTTGTTCAGACTCTCTTCAGCGTGGTGTCAAGGTCTTCTACTGGTGGCGGTGGCACGAGTCATGGCACCGTAGCATGTCACGAGATTTTCTGCGCAGCTAACGGCAGGAAGGGAAACTATTAGTAACCCCGACGCTTTGCAATGGGGACGGCGGTGTCTCTGGTGCGGGGTGGAGGGACTATTTCGTCGTGGCACTCAAACCACGGACTTCCGCTCGTGGCATGGACCTTGACAACACTGCTCTACACAATGCAAGATACGTTTAAGGAGTGGGCGCCGTGCTCTGTGCCATTGAATACCTTCTTCTTGTACCATCTGCTCAACATAACGCTGTTTATTTCTAAATCGGTATTCATACTCGTAGTTAAAAAGGGTTGTAAGAATCTTTGATAGAATACAAACTAGTGACGTTAATTTTCTATACGGATATCGTGGTTTTCTTTTTCACTCGAGTAACTAAACTTGGTACCATTGTGCAACTTCATATGAAATATTTTGGAAAATGTATTCAGGAAAGCGTAAGTCGTGAATCTGAAAGTATTTTGAGATTAGAGAGCAAAGCCAGTTTTGTTTTTTTCCCAAGTAGGTTGAACACTACGAATGTAAAGGTTGAGAATTTTGTCTCGCATGTAATGTAATGTCTCGCATGTAAACTCGCATGCAATTTAAAATAAATTGCTCTGTCGAAATTAGGAATGAACAGCATACGGCAGGCCGTAGGCCACACAGGCTGTCCAGGGAGGAAAAAAGGAAAATTCGAAAACAAGCTCTTACGACAATTTAAAGCATATTTTGCCTAGTAAAATATTTCGATATTTCGAATGACTGAGCCACAATAAGCACGGAAAAGTTGGTTTGAAAAACTATTTTCTATGCAAAAATGTTCTGGCAAGCAAACTGTTCACTATGATTATTTATTTACGTATGCGTAACGCATTATGACTACGCTATTTATACAGTTATTCTAACTATTTATTTTATTTGTAATTGCGAAATACGTTCGGCTCAAACGAGCCCATAATTCCTAGAAATGAATCCGGCGGTGCCATCGCCGATCGCGCTTTCCAGGAAATGCCGCCCACAGATGTAAGCAGTTAGAATGTTCCAGAGCGTTTGATACTTCATAAAGTAAATTGTACAGTATATGCCATAAATCTCACAATTCTTCTTCTTGCCGTTTTCTTAACCGCTACTTCGGTCTTCCGGCGCCTAATCTTCTTCTCCAGTCTTCTCTGTTCTTCCAGGCATCAGGAGGTAATTTCCACTTCTCGATTGTCTTTCTGATCTGGTCGTTTCACCCTGGTCTTGGTCTTCCTCGTTTTCTCCGTTCACTTGGTTGCCATTCTAATGATCTTTTGGGGAGTCTTTCCTCTTCCATTCGCTGTACATGTCAAAACCAAATGAGTTGTTTCTTTTCAATTTCTTCTATAATACCATGATGTAAATTCATTATTTCCTTAACTCTTTCATTTCTAATTTTTTCCATTCTAGATATATTCCATTCTAGAATTTCACAATTAAAAATGCTTCATTAACACACAATCTTTTCATCTGTTTTTGCAATCTTTTTAATTTCAATCTAAGAATTCATATTTAGTCGCACGCTGCCGTTCATCGAACGCCCTACAAGCGCGCTGAATATTACCCCCACCGCGGCCAGTACGCAGTCACGTTCAGTCGCGACAAAGCTTTTGCCACGCGCGGACCTTTTGACTTTCCGCTCCTTGCATCTCATTTCTATATTACAATATTAAATGCACGAATGCAAGTTTTTTCTTTCGTATAAAATGTTAATCTGTGTAGTGTTTTAAAGTGTTCTGTAACCAGTTACTGTCGGCCTAATAGTTCATCATGAACGTATTTAAAGTCTAGTATAAGTTTTTGCCACGTGCTGACGTACAATGCTCTGCTCCTTGAATTTCATTTCTGCATTACAATCTTAAATGCACGAATGCAAGTATTTTTTCTTTCCTACAGAGTGCTAATCTGTGCAGTGTGTTTTAAAGTGTACTGTAACCAGATACCGCCAGTCTAATTATTCATCATGCAGTAACTTTGACTTCTTACCAGCGATGGCAAGTATAATCTCAATGCTCGCTGCTTCTGTGCTACGTATTGTTACAGAACTCAGTTACATGTTCAGAGCAGACTTTTATTCAAACATTATTTCGATATGGATGAGTGATTATTTCGATATTACCAGTTTCCAAACTGCCAGCCTGTCGTGCTGCGCAATCTTTTGCAATCCTCACCGCCTACTGTGTTCGCTACGCGAGCGCATATAGCTTCCATGTGTTTCAAGCTGTATACGTGCTGCCAATCGCGCATCACAAAACTACACTTCTGTTCCAGCAATATTGCCTGTGTATTCCCGTGCAGGTGGTAACATTCTCAACCTTCACTGTGACCAGCAATTACCAGCGGTCAACTTGTGTGTGCTTCATCACCCATCTTCGTCATTTATGACAAAACATATCACATCGGCGTAATGTATTGTGTTATTTTCTTTTTATATTTGTTTTCAACCTCATCCTAATTACTAATGTTCTCAACAATCAATATGTACTGTCCCCTTTTGTATGTGTTTAGTAATTTACTATATGCATTAACTTTATATGTTTACTGATTCTTTCTGAGAATAGTGACAGCACCTGAGTAATTAATTTTCAGGAACGCAGGACTAGTGGCCTGTTCAAATCCCACTAATGGCCCTCCAAGGTAAGTCGGCTTTCCAGAGGATGTCAGAATGGTGTGTAAATGGCTCACGCCATAATTAATTCACGATCCACTAATTACAGACACACCTCTCCCGACATAAATATTGCAGAAACATGTCAATTGTATATTGTTTACAAAGGAAATAAATACATTTGGTCACAAAGAAAACTTAACACAGAAATAAATCAATTGAATCGTGTAAATTTGGTGCTTTTATATTTCTGTGTTAATTTCCTTTTATATTCCTGTGTTAATTTCTCTCTCTCTCCCCGGAGATGTCCGCTTTCCGCCCCTGCGCGTCCATCGCCCACGTGATTGCCTCAACGGCGGCGTGCATCCCTCTGTGCCGAGGCTCGCTCCGCTTCATTGGGCGCAGCCGCTTTAAGCCCCCGTGCGCCGGGCGTGCGGGTCGCGCGCCAGCTGCCCACCTCTGTACCTCATTCGCTGCACCCCTCGTCAACCGCCGCCCACCGCCCGCCCGCCCGTACCATCCTTTCTTGTCGTCCGTTCTTGTCGCTCGCTTTCCGCCGCCAGCCAGTCATACCTGTCCCCGCCAGCTGCCGTGGGTGATTCTTTTAAGGCTCATTTTGAGAAAATTAGTTCTCTCATCGCATTATGGTATTACAGATGAATTTTTATTACCAAAAATTCTTACATGTTCAATTATTGTTTTACCGGCGAGAGGCGGATCAGCCACGATCCGCCGGGCGAGAGGCGGATCAGCCAAAATCAACAGATGTCACTGTAATGTCTGTGTTCGCGAGGTTCGAATCCCGACGGTGTCAGGATTTTCGACTCTAGCTAGATACGTAGGTAGCACTCATTTGCTATTTGGACGAGAAATCTAGCGGCCAGCTGCTATGATCGGTAGTTTTCCTGTTTTTTCCGATCTATACCAAGCAAATGCCAGATCACTGCCCTAACAAACTGTTTATGGCGTGCATTCCTTCCTTTTCCTTGCCCTAACCTCACCCTTTACTTACACACACACTTACATGCACTACACTATCACACATACCAGGAGACCAATCAGGAGCATAGAGATTTTCTTGGCCATGGCGGTACTCTGCTGGTGGAAGATACCTGGTTGGAAAAAACCCCGCTAGCCGACGGTAGGTGGGCGTCGGATCTCGCAATTCAAGAAAAGCATGCACTAACTTATGGTACTGATGGCCTTAGTAGTAGCCGCGTCCGGAATCACTAATCAATCAATTCAATTATTCTCTGAATCTTTTGAGAACCTGCATGGGATTGCTCGTTCTTATGGAGTACAATGTTTCGTCTTACAGATTCAAACTACCAAATAAAGAATACACTAAAGCGAAATATGACAAAATTTACTCATTTGGAAATTAGTTTCCGTAAAAAACTAAGAATCTGAAAGGGGGAAGTACTGGCCGATATGTTTTACCTTGCATGTAAGCACCTTTCCAAAGGATAGCCCTCAGTGTAATCACATCCCTGATAGATTACCACCACTTCAAAATGGAAATTGGGCATTTGAACTTCAGTAAAATCCCCTTAAAGGGATTTTGTAGGCTCTATAAATAAATAAATAAATAAATAAATAACCTCTTTCCGGCATCCTTCCAGGAAGGTGATTTAAACATTAAAAGATAGAATAGGTAAGTGCATGTAGATAACGTAGAAGATACGTCCTGGACTTCACCTTCCCGAAAACAACACAATCCGAGAAAACTTCGAGTCGTATGGTCGACTATTCAGCTTTCAGATCCATCACTACACAAACAAACGCACATAACGAATCAGCCGCTCAGTAATTGTTGATTAATCACTAATTTGCATCTGGATCCAACAGTTTGGACAGAAAGAGGAGAATCCTTACAAACAAGTTTATTTCCTATCTGGGCTTGGCATATCTTTTTGATTTCTCAGTGTACACACTAATCTTTTGCAGCATTGTTTTGTTTCTCCTCAAGGATGAAGCTACCTGAGTAGGTGACGGAGTAGCGAGTCGGGTATGGAAGAGAGGGGTGAGGAAACAACACTTCGCTAAGATCTAAACACTTGCTCAGCTATCAGTGATGAAATGAGCATGCTTGTCTCTTTTCTGATCTTTTAGATGCCGATCCGATCAATGGGTCTCAATTCTTTGGACGAGTTATCCTCTTGCAGGTTTAGTGACATTTTACATTTTGAAAAGTTGAATTTTTCGAGCTCAGTACTCACAAAACTCTTGGTCTCACAAGCATGCACATGGGATTGAAACCCAAGCCTACTAAGTCTCTGTTCACCGTTTGAGCTTTATGTACAGTGATGAGAGACTTACGCTGTGCGGATAATAAGTAGTTTTTTGGTCATGTCTATTTGATAAACCCAGGTGCTCCACGCGTAACAGACGATACTATTGAAATTACTTTATAATACGTTCAGTTTCCCTTCAACACCGGTCCCTTCTATACGTTCGTGCCACTTATCACTCGCGTCGCTCTTCAGTTCTTCATCCGCCACCACCCACCACTGCCAATGTGCTGCGTGTAGCTCAGAGCCTACCGCGACTCTGACCTGGAGATCCTAGGATTAGAGTCCCAAAGGAGGCGAATTCTCCACACTAGATAGAGGGCCAGGTCGAATTCAGCTGCACTCTAGAGTAAACATTTAGCGGCCGGCCGCCATTATCTATAATTTCCTGTGGTTTCTGCAATCTCTACCAGGTCAAACTCTGAACAGGAACCTAAAAATGGACATGGACCGCGTGCTATCTTTCCTTCCCCGTCCTTGCCCCTCCTCTCCCTCTCTTCATATTTACATGCTTCACTCAACCACACATGCCAGGAGATCAACCTGGTGCTTAGAGCTTGTCCGGCTGGGGCGGTGCGGTGACCCATACGCAAGCCGACGTGTAGATCGGGCTGGATTTAGCTCACCAGTCTGGCTGGGTTTAGCCTAATCTCACCATCCAGTTGGAAAGGAATCATAGCCTCCCTGAATAAAATATATTCTACGCTAATAGTAATAATTACCATAAGAATTGACGGCCGGAAACATGAAAAAAAATACCCACCGTCTGCCACTCTTTCCGACCAACTGCCGTCCGTTGAGAGCATAGGCTCCCGCGGCCGGGGTCGGCAGCCACTTGACTGTCTGGGAGACGCCGCGTCCTAGGTACAGATGCCAACGCTTCGGTCGCCATTCTGCAACCTTTCTCAGGGCTCATTTCGCCGTACGTCGTTCAGCACGAATCTTCTGCCGCCCTTTTCCCGCCGCCATCCAACACTCACCGCCACCCCCTCCATTCGACACTATCCTCTTCCGCTCGCCGCCCGCCTCCCATGATGCGTCCGACGCAGCTGCGCTCACCCCACGAGAATTCTGGTGACGCCGAATTATTCTGGGAATTAAACGTGCCGCGATGGGAATTCTGCTGCGAGACCTGGTCGCTCTGCCATTGAGCGTCCGTGAAAGGACGGTTCTCTGAATACTCACTGAAACAAAGCACGCTGTTTTACGGAAGAACATTCACTGTAAATTTACTAGCAAGCCAAAATCAATTCAAATCTGATGTATGAACCCAAAATCGTGGTATGCAGAGTTGGTTTTTCAATATGGAGATATTTTTCAGTATTAAAGAATATATACTACCATATTTTCCCTTTTGCTTTTAGCTGCAATGATAACCAGCAACGATTAAAAAATTAAACGTATTGTCGTCGCTTTTAGAATAATTTATCAACCAATTTTGCAAATATCTTTATTTTAAGATGAAATTTAAAATTGAAACTTGAAAATAAAAAACTTATAACGGTTGTTAAAAAATATAAGTCAACCCAACCACATTATCCGAAATTTCTTTTGGAAACACTGAAGTTTATGGATAATGAGGGTGCGTAAAATTTGTTCTATTGTTATTCTTTTTATTACTCTAATTCACGACTAAAGATGTTATAAGTCGGCTGAATACAAAATCTGCTGCAGGTTGTAACCTGCTTCCTAAGGAGCAGATCTAGATGACACTACAATACTTTGCACAAAATCTAGGCTGTTCCCAATAAAGCAGTTTCTTGAACTTCCCAGTCTTTTGAATTACCGGACAGTTTAGTCAAGTTCTTACACAAATTTTGCGGAACAAATCTCAAAGCTCCAATAACTATCGGGATGACCTGTACTTTTACGCACCACATTCAGCTGATCTAGATTTACAAACTCTTGAATATAAAACGTTTCTCTCTTTCTTGGTAACGACGTTTTGATGGAACTGCACAGCAGTATCTACAAGTACACACGTTTTTTTTCAAATACCGGATAAAAATATCCGGTTTGTTTGACGCTATCGTGCAATGATTTTATACACAGTCTAATGGGCGTCACCGGTTCTGGTGTGTGTTCGTACCACTTGGAGCATTTGTTTGGAACTTCGAGATTTTGACAGATCTGCTAGTGGAAATAACTACACACCCTATCGTAACTTTTCAAGTACTCGATCTTTGTTAGAATCGGACAAGCTGAAACAATAAGATCAATGGTTTCTACTTGTTCCTGGCAAATGCGGCATTTATCATCTTGGGAGATTTATGAGAACTGCTTTATCAGAATGTGGTGCACTAAATGCCTGATCTTGGGCAGCTATTAAAACTGCTTCCGATTCTGGCTTCATTATTCTCCTTTTAAGTCGCATAACTATTGATCTTTGTTGATCATCACTTTGTACATTCTTATAAAATATTTTCTAAATAGATGGTCTCTTCACAATTTCTTTAACACTTTTTATGTCTCACATTTCATGTTATTCTGCGTGTCTTGCGTAGGTTTCGTCGCTACACAATGGTTCTTGCTACACCTATAATGCTTCTGTTTCCCATTCTTCGGTCAGATTTAATGAGCAGCATCATTAGTTGGTCATCTTGACGACTGACTACATAATTTCCCATACCCACTATTGCCTTGTGCCAGGAGGCTTCAATTTGCCTGAGGCCTCGTCCTCCTTCCGTATGCGACACATAAATATTACCTCATTAATGGGTCATATTGATGTACGTAGTACGCGAGGATGGGTGACATGATGTCTTGTAAGCAGTTTTCTGTTTTTTCGAACCATAATCCGAATTTCGTGCTCAGTACAGTCCACTGGTGCGAAACTGTACTCTACAGGAACCGCCAAGCGCAGATACGCGATGCCGCGTGTAAGATATTTTGGGTGTTCCTCTGGGTTTTCTGGAATTTTTTACAATCTTTGCTAGATGAGAATTTAATGCTGTTAATTTCTTAATTCAATACTTCTGGATCTTATCATTACCATGGGATTTCCAGTTTCCCATGTTTTCATTGCCTGAAAGCGATTCTTTTCAGAGAATTTGTGAACATGTTCCACTGTTTCCACAAGTTCGTCGGCAACATCAACTTCAGGTGAGAGCCAATATGATTTTTTGTTGTAAGATCTATTGCTTTCTTCTCAAATATCTGCCCAAAATGTTTCAGCGTCATCTTTTGAGGGAGAGACAGAGTTGCAATTCGGTTTTTGAGTCAGATTACGACAGAATCTTATCGTATCTGTTTTAAACAACCGATTCTGTATATGGAAATCTACTCTGCGTTTATTACGTTTAATGCGTTGAGCACATGCGTGGATTATCGAAGAACATACTCCGCATTTCTCTGAAGGTCTGCAAGTTGTTGTTCTTTGAATTTTCCACTTCTGAATATGTATCGTCGTTGACTGGCAAGCTCCTTTGAATCTAGGATAGGTCTCGTATCTAGGTTCCACTCTCTCCATATCTTTGAAATCTTCTGATTCTGAGACTCCATTTTTCGCTTTTGCATAGCAAAATCACCACATCACCTCTTTAAATTCATTCCATGTCCATTTGTTCGAACTTCTGCCGGGCCCTGGGATCGATATTCTTGGGATGGCCAGACGTCGAAGGTGACACTAGGTCAGTTTCTGAGCAGGAATGAAACATTGGTAGAACAAGGCACGTTAAGATTGCATTTGCTGATCTATGAATTTTGCTCATTTGTTTTAAGAGACGTTTCGCACGATGCAAGTTAGAATTCAGAGGTCACACTGAACCCATTGGTTATTGCCAGTCCTCAGTTAGTGCTACCCACGGAGGCTTCGGGACATCCCCTGCAGGTTCCTTCTGATCGCCAGTCAGCATTACTAAACTCTACAGGATTTTCACTGACTACTGAAGGCAGCCTCCTTCGCTGCCTAATGAAAGGCCTTCACTCTAATCAAAGGCCTCGTGTGCCAACACTGTTCCTCTCCTGTACTCTCCTTGGGCCGATCGCAGAAGTCCTAAGGTTCATGACTCTTCCCTCTCTACTTACTTCCCGCTGTGGATTCAGCCAGGCCCTGCGGATCAGCCGCTGCTGTTAAGTGCTAGAGGTGCTTCTTCCGCCATCTTCATCAATCCGCCTTTCTTCTTCGAAAAACCCAATGAGTCTCTCCCATGTAGTACTTCATCTGACCCCTCACCTTCGACCTATTCAGAAAGGGAGTTCCAGCCAATAGCTAGGCTACCACCAATATAGCTCTCTAGTTCCACTAACAACTACAAGGTCATATACTCCCTAGGTGAAGTTATTATTCTTACTATTCACATTATTATTATAGTACTGATCTTTGCTGAAATGTTGAGAGAATTGAGAAAACACAATGATGTTTGCGCGCGTTTAAGAAAATATATGGTCTTCACAAGTTTACTGAAACAAATTCATTTATTTATTAAAAATACATATACTAGTAATATACTCACACATGCAGCATATATAACTGAAACTGCAACTGAAACTGCAATGTCACTACGAATGCTATGCAACCTTTATTTGTTACTGTTAACACTGGAGAAGTTAATGTGTGTTCGAAATATCGGCCAGATGTATGTCTTTTTTAATCATTTCCACATTTTAGCAACACCTGTGAATTTTCTACATTACTATATATAGGACTACTATATACTTACTATATAGAGGGCTGCTTACTATGTATAGGATAGGTCATAAAGGACACTAATAAGGCACATTATTATTTGTAATTGCACATTTTATTTTGCCATTCAGTTCGTGCAGTTTCTTGTTCACTGCATATCTGCTCATTTAAAGTTTCTAATTTACTATTTATTATCATTAACCGCGAACAATTATTGTAAACAATGGCTTGTGTAATGTTAACTCTACTGTGTGCACACAATAGTGCTGGACTGTAAAGAGTGTTTATTTGGCTGTGACAATAATGTAACGCTAACAAATATATTTCAGAAGCAAATTTGCTCAATTCAAAATGAGTTTAATTGCTGCCAATTTTAGGTCATACATACTGCAACTTATATTATCCATACACCGAAACAAATTGAAACTCAAATGTTTTCATGCGTAACACGTTAGGTAGTATCAATGAAAACTGATTCAATTGTCTATGTTGAACGCAGAGAATCGGCGAGCGTGTGATGTCATTTTAGCATTTTTCATGCAGTAAATCAGCGATAAAAAGAGAATTGACATGATCTAGTCTAGGCCCGGATGTTAGAAAAACATAAATTGTATTTCACAGTATCAATATCGTGAACATCAAATCAGATGTTATGGAAGGATAATGGCCGTGCAATCCTAGAAGATTGGTTTCAGACAGAGGGTTAAGTTGAATAAAAGTAAGGTCGGAGAGAGAAATGTAAGGTATACGTTCCCGCAGTCCGACTACATAATATATTACTCCAGCTTTGTAGCGAACGGACCATCAATTGACGACAGTGTACGTTTTCGGTGTCTCATTATGTATTTACTTATTTATAAGGTAGTGATGTCATATAACAAACGTGGCCACTGTGTTTAATATCAACAAAATGAAATTAGAATACTTTTTTAAAAACTTTTTCTTGGTTTTATTTATTTCAGCTTTATCATGTCCACAAGGACCAATTAAAGATTTTATGTATTTATATATTGCAGCCATCCGCGCTGACCAACTTCGGTCGCAGAAGCGTTTACTTGAAGTCCTTCTTATTGTTTGAGCACGGGAAATCATCATATATTAAGGATATTTTACAAATTTACCCTTAAAGTTTTTCTGTGATAGTGCAAAGTACTCATACAACAAAGGCGAAGTCTTTGAACTCCCTGAGTTTTCGAAAATTGCAAAAGTTACAAATAATGCGAGGAAGTACCTGTTTGAAGTAAAAGTAAATATTTAATATTAGTATTGGAAATTTAAGAACAAAACATTGCTAATAAGAGGGTGTTATATAAAATTAAAAGCTTACAATATAAATGCCATGTCAATAATTTTCATTATCAAATTTCTTTTACTCTGGATAAATTACGTATCTTAAGCTTATTTGGAGGCGTTATTTTAATAGTGGTACAACTCCACTTTTTTGAGAAATTGAGTTAACTCCATTTTCAGATCCGCGCAAGTGTTATACATTTATTCTGAAAGTGGTAGAACTCCAAGTTCTTTCTGTGGACGACATAGCGCATCACAATTAAAGTGAATCACTAAAAATGGCAATCTATTTATTTGGATAATGGTATACAACTCCAGTAGTACGGCTACATGGATCTCTTCATGTCCTTTGATGAATGATTTTTGAGATTTTTATAGTGTCTGCAGCGATATGATGATAAAGAGCTTGATCCAGATTTGGTAATAGGAACAACGAAAATAATATAATTATATCGCACATTTTTTTATCACAGAAATTATCTTAATGGTCTATCTATTAAATGACCTTCAAAAGTCTGGCAACAAGAAGGAAGAAAAATGAACAAAATGGTGTCTATAACTAGCAAAAAATTAGATAGATTAGATTTGTCTAACAGAAGTATTTTATAAATATATACAAGTAAACCTTAAATCAAGACATGAGTTTCTACACAGTAAACTTTCAAACCTCTAGTGGATGAAGAAGATCTAAGATTTTCAAAAACTTAAATATCGCGCGTCTACTATCACAGCAAAGAAAGATTTATGAGAAGAAACAGGATATGCCTGATTTGTTTCCATTACTTTCAAGCATTAATCACGCTTATTTCATTAATCTGCAGGTAGAAACCCGACAATTTCAAGAAGATGAAGAAAACTGAATGTCTCGACAATAACATTAAATTAATATTTAATTTGTTTTAATGAATCGACATTGTTTTTTCTTAGAACGACATCTACCGATTTGGCCCACCAACCTAATTTTTACGGTGGTATAACTCCTTTACACCTCCAATATTCCGCGAAACACACATTATGCTTCTTCGTATCATCTTCAGACAAACAAGTGTATATCTTATACAAGAAAAAAATACAATTTTTGTCTCATCCCCGAATTCATCCTCGAATGCTTTACAATCATTTAACTTTAGAACTCAATATCTCGAAAGTAGTCTCAATGGAGTTGTATTAAAATAACGCCTCCATTTAGAGATAAATTTCCAATGAGTAGTTTCTCAACTTTTCAGCTGCTTTGAGACGAAGTATATGAAAACAGAATTTTGAACTTCCACTACAATTCCTTACAGGCATTGAATGCAAGTTGAGATGGGACCAATAAAAGTAGTGGGAATGTGTCTTGTACCAAAACTTTTCCTTCGCATAGTGTTATTGCTCAACAATTACTCTGATTTTTAACTATTGAATGAAGTTACGCAAAAATCATCCAAGACTCAAGAATCAATATGGTTAAAAAAGGGCTTGGAAAGTTTGAGAGTAAAATTGGAAAGGACATATCTTAAAATTTCAAGCAGCGTGGATGCCTTCCTAAAATTAGATAGGTGTGGGATGAGGCTGTAAAAAAAGTTCTACACATTCACTATACGGAAAATAAAAAAGCGCAATTGTTTCATGGCGGTTAGTATTAAGACCGAAGTCTAATGAAATAAGAGAGGTTTACACGTTCTGAAAATACAATTTTTTTGTGAAAGGCCACACGTGTCAGATAATTGCCAGACCTTGCTTTAACGTACAATATCAAATCTTTATAATTAAAATCACACTTCAGACTTAAGAAAACTCGCAATTTTAGCTTCTATAACAACAAATGTTCACATATTTTCTCAAAAAGGAAATATCAAATGCTTTCAACAGATTAGTTACAAATCACACAATGAAATAATGAACAAAGAGGGCAAGCAAGTGTTCAATCCATTAATTTTGTGATTTTTACAAAAATCTAATGTTTATTCTATGAAACCGGTTAATATTTGCAGACGATAAAACAACTGGGGCCCACTACCTTTCATTTAAAACAAAAGTCACAAAATGTGGTTGAGCGGAAAGCTGAAAAGTTTTTACAAACGAAATCCCTTAGTGTTTTAAATAGAAAAAAATTTGCAATTTTCTACATGTCAGAATTTGTATTGAAAATAGAAATACTGTATACTCTTGATTTGAATATGAACAAATATGATATGGTATGAAATATGAACAAAGCACATCAATGACATGTTTTCAAGCGTTTTCCATAAAATGTTGAAAAATCATAGGGTTTCATGTAAAGCATCCCCCAAAATTAAAGTATCTTAATCATCACTGGTACGAAACAAATAATCTTACTTTTAACTTATTTACCAAGTTTCAGCACAAACAATTCTAACCTGACAGAGTTATGCGTGACCCATCCATCCATCCATCCACTAGATTTTCAAGAATGAAATGAATTTTTTGGTAGAAAATTGTATCTACCTTCTCTTCACCTATTCTAACATTCACCAACTTTGGAAACTCACTAATATGACTTAGTACTGTCTACGAAGTTAGCAAGAGCGATTATACACTCAACATCCGAGATCTTATTGCCGAGGTGATTTCAATACTTTTCCTCCTTAAACTACAGCGAAGAAAAGTAAAAAATAATATATCACAATTTCGCTGACGCAGAGGAAACACTGATAGGTATCTGTACTTTTTAAGTTGCTTTATAGACACGTTGATCATATGCATTTTCATACAGACGTAGCGTTGACTTCTTAAACAAACGTCTTTCTTCAGAAAAAGTCACTGCAAAGTCGAAAATATTTCCTGGTATGTAACAAGAATAAAGAATAGATTTTTCCGCTATTCTTTTCTCCAAATATTTGAAAACATTGGATAATTGTAGAATAGCTTTTTTCTTTCCTCACCCATTCCTTCAAACTAGCACAATTTTAAATTAGATTAAGTCAGCAAATCCATCAACCATTTGCAAATTTTATTGTAACCGAATAATGTAATCTCAATTCTATACAATAAGAACTATGAAAAAAATGCCTTTTTTCGACCATTCTATGCTATCCCCACAACTAGCACCGACGAACCGACCATTCCCTCGGCAGCGCGCATGCCACCGGTGTGGCGCGGTGTGGCGTGGCGCGGCGTGGCGCACAGCGGGGCCGTCGCGCGCGGACCGATGTTTGCAACGCGCCCGTAGTCGCGGCTCAATCGATGCAGCCAGCAGCGAACTTTCCGGCGCGCCCGGCCGGCGGGGCGGCGGCGACGGCGGGGGCGGCGGCCGGGCCTCGCTCCGCCCCCGCGCGTGCCCCCACCGCCCCCGCGCGTGACGATTCAAAAATTCGGCGTCAAGTTTGGCCGCGATTGAGGGCTTCGGAGGGCGCCGCTGGCGTCTCCGTGGCGGCTTCCGCCCCCCTCTCTTTCGCGTACGGCGGCGGCGGTGGCGAAGCACCGAGACGTCCTCCGGTTGTGGCTTTCCAAGTTCGCTTTGAAATAGCACCACGATTGCTGTGATTTCCTGAGTTTTACGGCAAGCGCTCTGAGTGGGATCCGAATGAATTTGAAAAAATAAATCTCGAATGATTAGACTTCTGTAACCGTATTGGCCAAACTGGTGACGCTCTCTAAGTTTTTCCAAATTCTTAAATTAGTGACTCGTGTAGTATATTTTTCAATATCAAAAGATACTCTCCTGTGTGTGTAACGTTTACTGGAAACATTTAAATCTAATTCATTTTACAAAGGCACGAAAACTTTGGTAGAACGTCTTTGATGGTTGCAGAATGACATTCATTTCATTATAACAGAATACGTAACTACGTGTTTTACTTCGGAAACTATCTACTTTTTTACTTAGACATTAAAAAAGAGAATATATTGATAACATACTCACACTAAAAATGATAATGACAGTAGTGATGATGGTACGCTAAGGATTGGGTGGTCGACAATAAATTCAGTATTTATTTGCATATTCAGTGTAAAATTTACGAGAAAGACAAAGCAATTTGGGAGATGTGAACTGCTAGATAAAATAGTTTTTTCCTCAAAATGTTTTGCAGATAACTGTAATTGTAATTTTAACAAAAATTATTGTTCATATAATTTTTTACAGGTTTTTGTAAACATTAATTCCGATTCAGATTATGATAATTCAAATCATTGAATAATGAAGTAAATATTCATGAATATCATCCTGAGTGCATGCTGTCGATTTGGTTCAAAAGTTACTTACAAATTGCGACTACCCGTCTGCCGGTTGGGCGCCGTAGACGTGGTAGCCGGCTCGCTCAGTCGATAGAAAGGCTTGCCTAAACTGACGAAGATGGAGGAAGTTGGTGGCCGGTGTAAAATAAGAGACTTTTACTCATGTAAACAAATAGGTGGCTTTTATTTTAAAAAAAGAATTGCAAGATTTTACCACTCATTACGGCGAGCATGCTCCCCTTTCCCAATTCCAAAATATGACATGCACACATACGATAATGAAATAAACTAACAAGTGAAAATTACTACAGTAAAAGAAAACAAACAATATTTTTTTCTACGCTGATTCCCTCTTGACAGCCAAGCGCGGCCGGGAATCTTCTCTTCGTCGCCCGGTCAAAGGTAATTAAAAATTGTTCACCAAACTGTTTGTGCCTTTCGACCACGGGCGCGCCAAAAGAATAAAAAAAGAATACCGTCTCAGCGGGGCAGCGGGTACAACAAACCAGAGTTGAACGACCTCGAGCCGCCGGCTGTTTGACAGGGGCGGTGTGGGACGTCTTGGGGCGCCGCACAAAGGATCGCGCAGTGCCGAGTCAGGTAGTAGGCGGGGGTCGCAGGAGTGTTGACCCAACACACAGCGCCGCTCACTTATTGTCGCTAATACTCAGATAATGTCTACACAGCTGAACGACCTTGTCACTTTCGGTTCACCGCACGGTACTTTAGAGTTCGTAGCAAGTTCGTGAACGATCAAATAATTCCACGATAATGTTCGGAACACGAGCACAGGTCAGATACTTTTTCTGAACTATTAGAATGTCAATAAAACCTTTCACAGTCCGCGGTCTACACTTATTTAATAACCGCTCACAAATTCCTCTCGAAAACTCAACGCTTTCTTATAAGTCCAACTAATAAACAAAACTTTATCTCTGGCGCCGGGCGCCTCCACTATAACGTCTCGTCCCCCTGACCGCCTCTTACGTCCTCTCTCTGTGACGGCGTCACAGCCTCTCTCTGTGTGGTGGCCTCACCTCTTCTCTTTCGAGCCTCCCTTCCCCCACTAAAATTCCCTCAGAATGTTCTAGAACATTCTAGAGCTTTGTCCACGTCCGACAGCTATTGGTGAAAGGGTATTGCGTCGTAGAATAATTTCGCCCAATCATCGGAAGTTTTTGGGGCCGAGAAATGAGAGAGAGACCCGCACTCGTTCTCTCTCGCTTCAATTTTCTGTCAAATAGGGGCAGAAATTAATGACTGGGGGGGAACGAAAATCTCAAGGGAGGATGGGGAAGGCGAGGAGCGCCGCGGAAAAGTACTGGCGTGCACGTGCACGGGAAGACTTCCCAGGCTGCGGGACACTTGGGGTGCGACGAATCGTTAGGGGGCGGGTCCAGCGGGTGGCCTGGCGCCGCCGTCGGCCCCTCTGTCGCGCAACACGGCGCAATTCTCAGGCTCGCAGCCGTAATGGATTCGGTATCACTACAATATTTTTTCAAAATTAGCTCAGTAATATTTTACAAGTCTCTGCTTTGAAAATAAAATAAAGTACAATAAATCACACGAAATCAGTCTCATTTTAATTGATCGTCCAAATTTCAAAAGTATCGGCATTATATGCGTGGACCACCACGGTATGGGGACCGAACACGGCTAATTTTTGTTTTGATTCCGATATTTGCTGCTTGGTACCAACACATCAATGGTCTTAATGATTTTAACCGTTACTGTCATTCTTCCCTTGCGGAGCTAATACGGGATGTTATTAGAACAAAAATTGTTAACAGATTCAACTCTGCTGAGTATTTATCTAGTTTTTTATACGACAAAATCGAGGCTACACTAAGGATTTCCCGCCCTTCGAAAATCAAGTTCGAATTTTCGTTCGTGGATCAGAGTATTAGAATCTTAGAGTGCTAACCACAAATACTGGGGATGATCCGTTTCTTCAACATTACACTAATTGTAACTAAACCATCTTGTGAAATAAAGTGTTCTCTAAATATTGTTTTTCAACATTCTCTAAAGTTAAGCGAATTTGAAAGAATATGTTTTGGCTGTAACTCATATATTCCCGAGTTAAATTCGCCGCACATGCATTTTTTTTTGTCGTCTCACCCGTTCCCGCAGAGCCGAGTTTGAAGCTATCTGGTAGCAAGTAATTGCACATTTTATTGCAAAATTATTATGTTGCTAAATACTACTACTAGGGCGCTGCAAAATGCCAACCGTTGGTTATATCAACAATTTTTACTTTTCCTTTCCATAATATAGAATAGGGAGGAAAAATATTGGAATCACCTCAGTTGATTGTTAGTGATTCCCGGCGCGTCAACTGCTAAGATCGTTAGTCCCGTAAGAGAAATACATGTAATTTTCCCCGGGAGTTGGCGGTAGTCTTCCGAAGCTAAATGGCGAGATTGGGTGCCGACCTACCGTCGGCTAGCGGATTTTTCTCAACCAGGTTCCCACCAGCGGAGCACTGCCCCAGACGGGACAAGCTCTAGGCTCCTGATTGGTCTCTTGTAGTAGTGTAGTGCATATTAGTGTAAATGTGTGTAAGTAAGGGGTGAGTATAGGACAGGCAAGAGGAAAGAAAGATCGCTCGCGGTCAGAGCAGCGAGCCGCTAGAATTCTCCTCCAGGCAGTGACTGAATTCGACCTAGCCCACAAGCTGTCGAAAATCCTGCTCGAACCCAGGAACTCTCAGTCAGAGGCGCTGCAGTGACATCAGTTGATACCCTGACCAACTTCTCCCGATGGAATGCCCTCAACAATTCGATCTCGAATTTTCTGTAGCAAAACCCTTGTTTAAGGTTCTTGTGTGTTGTAACTTCGCACACTCGTCAGGATTAACCGTTAACTGGCATACTTATATTTTGTTACACAAATGTGACAATGGGGTCTCATCTCCCCATAAAATAATACAAGATTTAGAGGTTCTTTATGACTTAAATATTTGTATTTTACAAACCTAATGAATATTTTAATTCACAAACATACATATTTTCATTTTAGAACATTTTTTCATCCCTTTCCATTACTAACTCTTGTTTATTTAGGTTCAGTGTACTCCACACATCTGTGCAATCTGTCCTCATTGCAAACTCCATTTCTCTGGCGCAACAAAACCGATATTACGTATTAACCAGTAAATTAATATTTCAAAACATTTATCTGAATTTATACCTCATTAAAAATGGATTTAACTTTCAGAATGCAAGTGCTTCAAATTAAAAATACTTAAGTAAATATCTCCGTGGGTGTGTAAATTCACTTTATACTAATAGAAACTGACGTAACACATTATCAACAATAGAATTAATCACTACGATAGATGAACTGATTAAACGAATTTACGTAAAGTTAAATAGAGTTGTCAATATATGTTCCAGTAAAACAACATAAACATTGGGATTAGAAAGAAAGTGATCCTTCTCTTCAACCAAATTCCGTGATTGTTATTGAAAAGAATGACAGTAAAAACCACATTTTTATCGCTTACTATTATTTACAAGTTTTATATTATAAGTACTACGTTTTATTAATATCGTAATATTAACCTACCTGCCGCCGTTGGATAATGCCGTTTGGTTATGTGAGCTGCTATAGGTCTATTGAAAGCATTCATCGTTTAGGGCGAGCGTGATTGTAACAACATGTGATGCATTACGTTTTTAAATCAAGGTGGGTAGAAGGATTTACTGCGATATAACTTATTCTTTTATTCTTATAATATTTGACAAATGTTTTTTCTGAGACGAGACCATTATTTATTTTATGTTGAGACTTTTTTGTCTAATGAAGGCCTTTTGTGCTGTTAATTTTGCATTGTGCTACCTAAAAGGAATTTTCGCATCACTCACTAGGTACTATACTTGTGAACTTCTAAGTTACGAATTCAGTACAATTTGGGATAAATCAAAACTTACTTACCACTTTGGGATAAATCAAAACAATACAGGAAAGGCAGTAAACACTCTTCAGCCCAGCAAAATTTGAGACCTACAATCCATCAGACAGAAAATTGAGAACTAAGAGACATTTTCAAATGCTGAGTCATTATGGTGACTAAGGTCAAGTTTTACAGTACAGTAGATACGAAATATAACGGAACAACTGGGTCTATAACAAATGTACCTGTCCATATTTAAGTTGCACGAAATAGATTTTATGGATTATTATCTGCAATCACTATCGTTTAAAAAAATATTTATGTATTTGAATTACGGTTGAATTGCGTGTTTTTCAATATATGTGTGTTAATGCAGATGTAAAATTTTTTCACATTGTTAAACGTTTATAGATGTGTTGCATTGCGTTGCTATTCGCTTGTGATCCCTTTTGGCCGCCACAATAACGTTAGTGACAGGAGTAGTGATGGAAGAATAGGGTGGGGGCGAACTGAAAATGAATGCTGTTGAAAACAGCTATGAAGTCGGCGTTTGCCTGCACGGGCGTGCGTCGGCGATGTAGCGGCAGAGGGTTGTGGCAAAGGGGTGGCTGAGAGGGTTCGCGGGGAAACGTATGGGAGGATGGCTGGCAGGGGGGTCAGCACTCAGCCAGCGTAATGGCGGGGGTCACAAAAAGGGGGTCAAGGAGACAATGAGGATACGCAGAAGGATGGAAGTTGTGGGTCGGCGGAGCGGTGGGGAGACACGGTTGTGGACGAAGCGGAGGGTGGGTGGAGCTGTCGCATGGGACTGGCAACGACCGCCGGGTGCGGGTGTGGCAATAGGGTGGCGGGCGGTAAAACGCTGCGGAGGAGTGAGGCAAATAAAATGCCGCTTTACATGGCGATGCCTAATGGAATGAAATTGAATGAAGCCGTGTGAGTGCGCGAGTGTGCATTAAAATTACAGTTTGTAGCGCGGTCGTTGCAGATGTCTGGCACCAGAACCAGTACCTGTGCAGTGTGAAATCATTGATGTTAATGACAATTTTGAATCTCTATCCCCGGTCCGATATTTGATGTACGATTGATGATATTTACGAAAACAGCAGTTGTGAACATTTCACTCTAGGTTTCTCTGTTGGTTCAGATATTGTATTTATTTTCTCGTGTAAGAGAAAATATTGTAATGCTGCAAAAATCGATGTCGAGATTTTGATGGACGTTTTGAGGGCCTCTGGTACAGAAAAAGGGACAAAAAGTCAGTTCCTCACTCTGTTCATCTGAGGAAAACACTGGGTCTTAAACTACATACAGAATTGCCCCAAAACGGTTATTCTCCTATCAATGTTGCCTAAATCAATGCTCTTCGTATTTGAAACGAATCATCTAGTTTTTGGTTGTATTCCATATAAGTTTCGTAGCAAATCTGAAGTATTTTGCAATTATATATTTACATATTTATCTAGAATTGAACAATGCAATGAAGTAGGCTGAAGTCTTGTTTTCATTTAATCCTCCGTATTTTGAAAAATTGTAGTTTAAACTGCATGTGTACGGTTCTACATATTATCAATATTACGTCATTCGACCATGATACTATAAAATAGCAGTAGTGTGCAGAGAGAAATTTTGATAAATACTCAATCGACTAGCCATATCAAAAAGGAATGTCGAAGTTTAGTTAAAAATCTCAAGCAAATACTTAGGAAAATTTCCTTTGGGCAATATTATCATAGGCTCAAAAGTAAATACAAATGCACGATAATCATTAAGCATAGGTCAGACATATCAAGGTCGCGACTAAAGTAACTAGTTTGCTAGAATTTGCGGGTACCGCATCCAGAGAAAGTGCCGCGAAGTTTAAAAGTTAGGGTTGAGGGTTCAGGGAGAGGTTGGGTCACTGTTTACCTGGTACGTGACACGCTTTTGGAAAAGCCAAATAAATTATTGTGGCAAATATAGCCATACCTCTCCTGTAAATAAAGTCTTCAATAAATTGAAATACATCAGCATTTTTAAACTGATAAATTGAGGATAAAATTAAACATTTTGGATAGAAACAATCTCCATTTCCTAATAGAATTGACTGAATATTACTATAATTGCATTAATATCCTGCTCTCAGGTTAGGAACAAAATTCTTGTCTGTTAAAGAAACTGTCCAATCGTAAGATATATTCTAAATCTAACACTTGGAGGAGATTTTACAATAGGAGATAGACTGTATATAAACTTGTTAAAATAATTTAGTTCGCATTTCTGATTTATATAACAAATAAAATTATTTTATAAATAACAGGAACTGAAATAATATATAATAATAATATATTTATAATAAATAAACTAATAAGGGTACTGTTCCGGCATTTGCCTGGTGTTGATCGGAGAAACCACGGAAAACTACCTATCATAATACCCGGACGCTACAATTCTCCTCCAGACAGCGGTTTAATTCCACCTAACTGACACGCTAATATCGAAAATCCTGACAACGTGGGACCTCGAACCCTAGGACATTTCGATCAGATCCATTGCATTCACATTAGTTGACGCAGTTCACAAACTAGTTGAAGTATCTGAGCCAACTTTGCTAGTGTGTTGTCTTCTAAATATGATTGGAAACAATAATTGTTGTAATGCGAATAAAATGTTTTCTGATTTTGACCACTGAATGCCTTTTCTCCAGAAATTCGTAAAAAGGTAGAATTATTTATCAATTCCAACATATTTTCTACATTCATACATGATTCATCACTTCCTAATTTAAAACCTGGAGCGATGAATGGTGGAAGGCAGCTATCGTTTAAAATCTCCAGAAATTGGATATTCATAAATAATGTAAATTAAAATTTCATAAATCATAGAATTTTCGGTATTGCACTGAGTACCTTTGACTCATGCATGGCGCGACCCTTGCGTCATGCCAGCATAGGAACCCAGCGGAGGGCGCGTTTATGCACAATTCGCTTCGCGCAGCCGTGTGAGCCGGCACCTCGCGCCTCTCGACTGACACAAAGAGTTTGTCTCTGGGGCCCATTTCAGGTGGCGCCCGGTGACAAAAACCCTCCGAAAACCCCTCAGTGTCTTCTGTATCCGACAATGGGTTGGTCGACGCCGGACAATGGGACAATGCCGGACAATGGGTTGGACGGCATTAAGGGACTCGATAGCAGATCGCTAGCTAATTCCTAAGGGCTATAAAACATAATGGAGCTGTGTGACATGTCACATAGGCACCATGCGTCTTAGAAAACAAAGAACGACCAATTAGAGATTGAGAAATGTAGATTGCTAAGAAGTGGGGTCGCTCCAATCCAGTGAAGGAGATAAGGTGATAGACGATTCGAGAAACATGTCGAACGAGCCAACCAGAAACACCGCGTAAAGCACGTGACAGAGCTAATGCATTTTGTGAAAGGAGTGGGGATTTGGAAGCGAGTAAGCCACGGCGTGGTGAAAGAAAAGACTTGAGAAAGAATACAGGTGCGGAGCAGTTCATTGGTGACGAAAAGACTTGACGAGAATCCTCAGGGATGAGTATGTGTCAAAAGATCCTGACTTAAAACTCAGTAATACGCACTTAGCAATATAACAATGACAAAAGTATTCAATGACAGAGTGCAGATTCAAAATGATCACTTGCCATCGGAATTAATTCCAGATGATGGGCTAACTAGATCGACACCCGAGACATATTTGCGAAGGTGTGCAGTCCGACCATTCAGCTGCAAAAACGCGTTCAAGGCGACGTGTTACGAACTATGACTTGCGCAACGAAACAATGATTCGTCATTTCGCGGGCGGCTATCGATGGCTTCCTGTCTGATGCCGGACTCCCGGCGAGTTCCTGCCGTCTACGGGGTCTCATCAACGGTGTCTCCGCAGACCTTCTCCCACCGAAGCCGACCGGTAACGGATGTATAATACAGTCGAAGTGAGGTAGCAACATCACCCTTCTGTAAGTGTGTTCATGTCCATCTTAGTAACTAGTCAGATTAAAGATAGTTGAACAGCAGAAATGAGAAGATAAATGCATGAAAAGACATTTTCTTTTTAGAATAAACGAATCCCCGCCATTTTGAAGGGTTGCACTTTATAAAATTGCGTCTCGGTGTATTATTATTATTATTATTATTGCTTCATATCACTACTACAGATATTATGAGTCGGTTGAGTATAAAATCTACTCCAGGTTGCAACCAGCTACCTAGGGAGCAGATCTAGGGACTGTCGGTGCCTCTACAATACTTTGCGCAAAATGTGAGCTGTGCCAAATAAAGCAATTTCTTGCACTTCCCAGTCCTTTGAATGACCTGGAAGTTTAGCCAAGTTTAGCCAAGTTTTTACACACATTTTGCGGAACAAATCCCAGAGCTCCGATAACTATCGATACGACCTGTGCTTTTACGCCCCACATTCGGCTGATCTCAATTTCCAAACTCTTTTATTTAAGACGTTTCTCTGCCTCCTTGGTAAAGACATTTTGATCGCAAGGCACAGCAACATCCACAAGTACACACGATTTTTTCGCGAAATCCCGGATAACAATATCCGGTTTGTTTGCTGCTATCGTGCGATCCATTTGAATTTGTTGGTCGTAAAATATTGTACACAATCCAACCAACGTCACCGGTTTCGGTGTGTTCGTACCACTTGGGGCATATTATTATTATTATTATTATTATTTGGTAAATATAATGCAATCTTTCGACCCACGGCGCTCACCCCTGAGATGCTCAACGCCGGTGTCCGGACGGCAGGTAAGGCCTGCGCTTGGCGCCTTCTAAACAAATTCAGCGTGTGGGCCCTGCTATATGAAAGTGACCGACGCATCTTATTTGTGACGGTGATCCTCTCTTGCTGGTCGTGTCTCCCAAGTTCCACTACATAATTTGACGCCCAACATGTGATCCACCAAAGTATACACTCGAAAGAAACGAAAATAATCAGCCTTTATGAATAATTTAATTCATCAATAACATCGTCTTTTACGTCAAAGTTCCCAATTAACCCGAAGTTATCTATCTACTTGGAAGTATACATATAAATGGATGAATATATAATTAATATTGGAATGTTTATGAAGTAAGTTGTCATATTTACATACGTGCAGTTATTTGTGATTTATAAGCTTTCAATGTACATTACATATTAAAATCGCAGATAATCAAACATAGTACAGTTGAATTCTTCAATACACAATACTTCAGTAAGTTTCACGAATGATTCTTCGCAGATGCCTCTCTCGAAATCGATTCACTACTTACACCAGCGCCACCACGGAGCAGATATGTCATCGAAAAACTTTATGGAAGTCCGACCGAATCACTCGTTGCAACTACACCACTCATCAATTGAAAACGCGGTTAACATCGATGGTAACTCTAAAGGGAACTCCCAGAGACAAAGAGTATTTTCAAACGGCAAAGAGCTGACACCACTGCGATGGAAAAACACTCCAAATTATAAAACAAAGGCTTCATTATGACGACTCACAAAAACATTGACACACTATTGCTGTGAATTCGTGTACGGGAGAAGGACGAACTACGAAACTAATCGTTGGTCCAACGATTCCAACGACTGAAAAGGCGGGAAAGAACGGTTGATTCATCTAATCACTCCTTGCAATCACTATCTGCCACTGCTGTTGCATTTGTGCGCGAGTCACCGGCAGCGCTGTCCCGCGGCGATACCAGCGCGCTCCAGGAAAGCACGTGTGTGGACGCGCAGCGCTCTCTCGGATAATCGCATTGCGAGCTTTGATGAACGCCGGCACAAAATGAAACGTTAACTAAACAAGATGGTGGTCGTCAGTCACATGTTTTCGAGACAAATTTAAACGAATTAGTACGTGATTTAACCATTGTTTTAAAAAGATTTTCACCTAATGCTGCACCTTTTTTCTTTCTAGATAATTTAAAAATGAAAGGAGTTGTTTCGAATTTACTATTCTTAATATCAAAGGAATAATACATTAACTTATTTATTAATTTAATTTTGCTAAATATTTTTTTCCAACTGTAGAGCTGGATTCTCTTTCCATTAGGTGTTCCATGAATTTATCTATTCCATGCAGCTTATCTAGAACGTGAGATTTTCTTCTCCACTGAACATTGACAGAGATATTGGTTTTTAAAGTTAAAAATAATAATTGTATAAAGGTCTTAAAATCATATACATGTATTCCATGAAACCCCTACAGTAATGACTGAAGAGTTACATCGGAAACAGCGTCACCGTTGTTTTTGCAGCGATTGTATCTGGGAGGTCCTAAGGTACGAGTCCCGAAGGTGGCGGATTTTCTACTTGAGCTCTGTAGCTAGTGGAATTCAACCTCTTTATTGAGGAGAATTCTAGCAGCCAGCTAGAATTTTCTGTGATTTCTCATTTCAGTAGTTTTCTGTGATTTCTCATTTCAACACCAGGTGAATACGGCCCCACAATAAGCCGTGAGGGGCGCTACCGGCTGCGGGTGCAACTCAACGCGCCGCGCCCGTAGTTGTAACGGTTGCCGTAGTCAGCGCCAGCGGCAGCTCCGCTGGCAACGCGACGGCGGGCCGAGGTTCCGCTGAGTGGGTCCGGCGAACCGGGAGCGTTTCCCCTCGCCGCCTGGGAGGGGCTAGCAACGCCCTCCCCTCCGCAGCGGCGCTTAATAAGCGAGGCGCAGCGCCCCCGGGGCAGTCGCAGAGAGAGCCAGGAGTCGCAGCCAGTCCGACAGCCAGTCCGACAGCCAGTCCGACAGCCAGTCCGACAGCCAGTCCGACAGCCAGTCCGACAGCCAGTCCGACAGCCAGTCCGACAGCCAGTCCGACAGCCAGTCCGACAGCCAGTCCGACAGCCAGTCCGACAGCCAGTCCGACAGCCAGTCCGACAGCCAGTCCGACAGTCAGTCCAGGACACTGACGGGGAACGAGGCGGGAGCCGCCGCCTAGGGAGAAGACGCGTGCCGAAGCAGCACGCATAGGAGTCACGACGGGCAGCCCAGGGGCCGTGCTGGAAGCATGGCAGGATAGCGTGCCAGGGATGCACGCGGGGAAGTAGCACCGGGAGTCGTGCGGGACATGTCGCGACTGCCAGGCTGAGGCGCCGTGCAGTGTGACGCACGGCGAAATGGCGTGTCGGAGGAGCACGCCGCGGAGCCACGTCGGGAAGCGTGAGGGACAGTACTAGCGCATAGCAACGCACTAGCAACAACCGGCCGAAGAAGTGTATGATTGCCGGAAGATAGCCAATCCCATGTTCTTAAGTGTATGTAAATGAGATATGGAAAGAATAAACAAAAATTAAGTAACCGTTTATCCTTTCATTTGTCAAACATAACACTTTTGTTACAACTGCTCCGGCATTCGCCTAGTATTCATCAGAGAAAACACAGAAAATTACGATCAGAGGTCGGCCGCTACAATTCTCCTCCCGACAGCGGATGACTTCGACCTAGCTATGTAGCTAGTAACGGAAATCGTGCCACCGTCGGGACGTGAATTCTAGAACCTCCAGGTCAGAGGAACTGCAATGTAATTTTTCTTTGCGGAAAAAACTCTTTAAAAGACACCACTCTTTGGGGGACTTGGATTTCCACCAAGAAAAAAAAACGGTTTCCGCCTCCATCCGGGTACTGCTTGAGGGCATTTCTTCTAGATGGTGCTGTCATGTACTAACTTGTCGAGTCTTTGCTTTCTCTTTTTCCTGCGTAATGACTTTTGCCGATTTCTGGACACTATTCCAATTCTTCGGCGATTGAAGCATCGTAACTACTAGATATTCGCCTGTAAGTGTTTTGTCTAATCGCGTATAAGTTTCTTGCCTTGGTCTTTCCCAACGTGGGCAGTGCAGTTATTGCTCAGCTATATGTATGCTCAGCTGTGTCAGTTAGCTCACAGTATGTGCATCGCCCATCCTCAGTTTTTCATATTATTTTCGCCTTTTGGTTAAATTGTCCATGTCCTGTCAGTATTTGCGTCACAAAATAATATAGTTTCCTGTGCTTGCGTTTAAACCACTTTTCAATATTCGGAATTAATGCTTTGGGCCATTGGCCCACCGCCTCTATTACATTCCATTTTTCTTGCCAGTGGTGTAGGATTGCTTCTAGAATAATTGTTTTTCCTTTACTACATTTCCGACGTTTCATTCGCGTATATTTTCCTTTTCTTTGATTTGCAGGTCAATCGGTATTACCCCTGCGAGGACTTGCAGAGCTGCTGTAGACGCGGATCTGTATCCGCAAGTTACTCTTAGCAGCATTTTCCTCTGTACCTTTTCTAATGATGCTCTCAACTTTTTCCTCTGTAGTGATTTGGATCATATGGGACAGCATACAGCAGCATCGAGGTGACTGCGCTGCAGAAGTGACCCTTTGGCTGTACCTGGGCCTCCGATGTTAGGCATGAGTCTTGACAGTATTGCCATCTTTTGCTCCATTTTTCTGGTGGTTTCCTGTATGTTTCCGAAACGTATAGCTGTCATCTACCATTACGCCTAGATATCGTACCGCCTTGCTTGGATTGATGACCGTGTTTTTAGCAGAAGGTGAAAGTCTTGACTTTTCTTTGGTCCCTTCAAAATAGTGGCCTCTGTTTTTTGTGGAGCTGGGGTCAGTACATTGATCTGCAACCACCTATCGATTCTTTTCAGTGATTCGTTGGTCCTATATTTGAGTTGTTCGGAATCTTCAGTCGTGACAACCAGTGCTAGATCATCTGCTAAACCTAAAAATGTTGCTCCGCAAGTCAGCATAAGATTAAAGACTCCGTTATACAAAATATTCCACAAGAGTGGCTCAAGTACCGACCACTGTGGGACACCTGCTTGCATTTCCAAATTTTCGTTCTTCCTTAGTTGTATTGTCCTTTTCTGGAATTAGCACATTACCAAGGCTACTAGCTATGACAAAATATTTCTTCTTTTCAACTCCTTCACAATGATGTTCCATGCAGCCGTGTTGAAGGCATTTTTGACGTCTAATGTAATCAGCACAACCCGTCTGTCGTCGGTTTCGTCTTTGATGCCCATCACACGTTCTACAGCCTGAATGGTTGACTTGTCTGTCCTGAAACCGTACAGAGGAATGAAAAACCTCCCAGTGGCAACTGCAGTGGCATTAGTTGCTGCCTTGAGAACCTAAGCCGGTAAGAAATCTGTTGACCGGTATTTCTACCCTCAAAAATGTATTAATTCCCATTTCCTGGACTAATGCAAAGACATTATCCAATAAAATGAAAAACATAATTCAGATTGTCAATAAACAGTAAAATTAAACATTTTGAATGGAAATTATATTGATTTAAGTTTCGTGTTTACTTAAGAGTGCAATAATGGTATTGACTTCCAACGTTTAAATTAGGTTTACTGACAAAGATTCACGTCTGTTAAAAGAGGTGTTTGCCCGTATAAGAGACAGGATTGCCAGATGCTTCGTACAAACATCGATTGTTAGGTGGCTGTAAATGCATGCTTATTCTCTATGGCTTAACGGAAAATGCTTTCAGGGTCATCGTACTTCCAAAACATGACAAATTGTAAATGGTATGTTCTAAAATTAACTGCAAATACTGTCAATGTGATATATTATATTCTCACGTTGTGCATTACAAAAACGTTAAAACTTTTAGAACACACTCTATACTAAATGTCTAAATGCTAACATTACTCTCTTCTCAAAGTAAATTTGAACTAATTAACAAATGATTAATGAAAAATCATGTACAAAGTAAAAACATCAAACTCACTTTATCGTCGTTGTGTTTTTTTTAAATTTCGTCGTAATCTAAAAATCCGCCCAAAACCCTGACAAGAGTTCCTTGTTAGTTTACAGTCTGTTAATTGATTTTACGTAATAGCAATATGCAGCAAATAACAAAATGATTTAATAATACAACATATAACTAAAAGAAGCAAAGAATTTGCAATTCTACATATTTCTTGGTAAAAATGTTTACGTAGGCAGAATTTAAAAAGAAACTACATATGAAAAAAAGTATTAAGTAGTAATGCATGAACATATAATTCAAATCTAGGTTGTTTAATTGAAAATATCAGACAAACAATTTCGGAAAAAGCAACTGTTCTTCGAGATACTTCAAGCTTGCCTTCCCGCTTCAACTTGGCGTGTTCATCTCTTTCTGGTTTGGAAGGAAAACGAAAACGGAGTCAGGGAAAGTTGCTAATGCTTGTGGGAGCACCGGGCTTCCCAGGCAATCAAGTAATTCGTGCGAGGCTGTTTGAAATGTCTCATCTAAACATTCTGTGGTAAAAAAACTTCATTTTTCTGATATATTAATGCTTTTTTGGTCCGGAAATTTGAAGGTCAAAAGCATGTATTAGTGTATTTTTGCTCATTGAAGAATCGTATTTAAGATGCCCTAAATACAATTGTTTTGAGAATCTTTCTTAGCATATTTAAAAATTCCATTACCATCTTACGGTTAATCAATTTGAGTTTAAAAGGTCAATGAGCAAATGCCGTACTCCAAGGTATCAAATCCCTATACAGTGACTGCCAGTGTGCCTCTGTGTATATGTGTGTGTAATTCTACGAAATTTCCAAAAACGTATGTTTTGCGTGTTTTAGCGCTGCGATCTTGTGGGTAGACGGAGAATTAAATCAACGTCTCCTAAAAACACTGGTCGAAAAAAGTATTGCAACACCCCAATTGCTTTGTACAATTTATTCCTCCGTACAGATACAGCACATACACATGATTACAAGGCAGAGCCATATGAGACTCGCACGTCCACCAACAGAGAGAACCATGGACCGGGAATGCCATATCAACACTGCGAGTACCCGCCGCGGGCAGTACGACAAGCTCTGATGAGGACTGGGGTCCCATCGTACAGGTGGGGAATAGTGTCCTGCATTACACTGTTCCACGCCTCCTGCACCGCCTCACGCAGAACAGGCAGAGTTGTAGGAGGTAGAGCGGGGACAAATCTGGCGAGTGTGCCGGACAGGGTAGTTGACGAATATTGCGGAGAGCATGTTGCCTAGCGCGGGCAATGTGAGGGCGGGCATTGTCCTGCTGGAACAGCGCACCACCCTCCCGTTGCAAGAAATGTATCAGCACAAGATGCACAACGTGCTGGATGTGTCCAGCGCTGGTTAATGATCTCTCCACGAACACCAAAGATGAACGCGCGTTGTAGCCGATGGCACCCCACATCATCACTCCCGTAGTGGGCCCTACGTGACGTGGCCGAACACACTCTGGACGCACGCGCTCGCCTGTGCGACGCCGCACATGCACACGCACACGATCACTGGCGTGTAGGCAGAAGCGGCTCTCATCACTGCACGCCATTCCTTATTCCAGCTGACCCGCATATTGCACCACGCTAGACGTGGCCGACGATGGTTCGGCGTTAGAGGAAGTCGGACTAGCGGTCTGCGCGATTGTAATCCTGCAGCAAGTGGCCGGTTCCCAACGGGGCGTGGAGGCACATTGGGGGCCACATGTGTCTGTATCTCGGCGCGGGTGGCCGTACGGTCTGCCATCGCCGCCCTCACGTTGCGTCGATCGTGACGTTTGTCAGTAGTACCTGGAAACTTATTAAATTTTTAGAACGCCAAATGAATACGAGGAAAACCAGAACTGTGATCAATATTAGAGAACGGAAGCACATTCGTATTCGGTTTGCACATTTTCGTTCTTAAGCGTGCAAATACGGGAGAAAAATCAAATGTAATTGTAGAAGGTTTTGTGACTAAATTTTCGGAACTAATTGAAAGTTATCTTACATTAGGATTACAGAATAACGCTGAAGAACAGCTTAAAGGTGATATTTTTATGGGCATTTTTGTGCATATTAGCAAAAAAAGAGTAAAACATGTAGCTGTACTAAATTATAACTATTCACATCATCCAAACCTGCAAGTACTTTTTATGTCAATTAAAATTTTAAAATTGCAATATTACCAGTTCATATCTCGTATGGAGGTAACATTGGGTGTTCGCAATTTTTGAACGGGAATATAACATTATCGGCTAACATTACGATTCATTGGTATGCCCAGTACCAGAGACTGTAAGAACTTGAAGCTATGTATGCCATTTAGACATTTCCATCACATGACTTTTCACACAAATTTTCATCACATTTAAACTTTTGAAACAGTTTACAGCGTCGACGACGCCACATTCAACTAGTTGAATGTAGATTGCTTATTTTTCAAAATTGAATGTTCGGAAGCTGTTTGCACTCACTATCAATCTAAATTTTAAATTATTTCTTATTACCATGAAGTTTGGATACATTTCTTAAAATATAGTATTATATCACTGTGACAGTTTTTTCTTCATAACGAACTTCTTCTCACTCTAATAAGGTATTTAAGAAATGCGTATATGAGAAAGAAGTGTCTACACAACACAGGCCACACAGGATCGTGGCCTCTTCATACTATGCCAAGGATGAGGTGGTGGGGCTGTTCAACTGGGCTTCCACGACCACTTTCCGCAATCCCCATGGTGTAATGAGGTGGCGCGCCGGCAAGGCGTCGCAGCTGCTGCTGTTGCTGGCGGTTATGAAGAGCCATCATCGCAGCCACCGCTGCGCCATCTCCGCCTGCGACACGGCCCACTCCACGCGCCGGCCGCCCTCCGCCTCGCATCCTCCCCCGCTGCCCTGCGGGCGCGCAGGGGCGTCCCGGCCACTTAGCTGCCTCGTTCATTTTTCCTCTCTCTCCCGGCACGCGCTGCCCTCCTCGCCATCTCCGTCTTCCCTGCGGGTCGAATTCAACCTCTGCCTGGGAGGGAATTCAGCGGTCGGCTGCTCTAATCGGTGGTTTTCCGTGGTTTCTCCTTTTAATGCCAGGCGAATGTCGGAACAGTACCGTAACGAAAGGGACAGGGACGGTTTGCGATCTTTCTTTCTTCTTTCTTGTCCCCTCCTCTTTTCTTACATACACACACACAAACATACATATACTTGCTTGCTCTCCTCTACCGCACATGTCGTGAGCTTGTACCGGCTGGGTCAGTGTCCCGCTGAGAGATAAATGTAGAGGGGGAAGCTCTCGTGTATATCGGTGCCGTATGTGACATTCTAGCGGAGAAGGAACACCACCACCTCCAGGGATGTAACGTGCATTACATTTGCGGGACTAATGACCTAAATAGCTGACGTACCCGGACTCACTCCGACTTCTCTGCTGCACAGCTGCGCTGGCAGTCCTGCGTCCATTCTATGACTCATCTCCTTTCGCGGGTACAGGGGCCAAGCACGCTCCGTAGGTGAAGGGGTGCACTGGACGCCGAATTGACGGATTGTGGTGTGAGGGTCCGACAGTGCGCGGATTCTTATTTTAACGAAACAGAATTTTGCGCTAAACGCGCTGTCAGTCTCTTTAGCACCGTGAACGGTTCCAATGTTTTGTACGTGAAACATATTGGCCTCGATTTTGAAAATCTTTCTTCAAAATTTGAGGGTACTTTATATAAAGCCCCCCGGACATTTCCAAAATTTTCTCAAAAACTGCTCCAAATTTTTTCTTTAAACTTCTTGTAAGAATAGAGTAAAATACCCTTAGTAAGGTGGCATATGTCCCATTTTCACGGATAACTCTGAATTTTCAAAAATTGCAAAAGTTTGAAATTTTTTCGGCGTCTTCCTAGAACTACAAAATTTAAGATAGAGATTTTTCCTTCCAATAAAATTTGTTGTTCAAAGCGAGTTATTTCATTATGGTCATGCACATTTTTTGAAAATTTTACTAGTTTTTGCGCAATATTGCACACAATATTTTAAATTTAAAATAATTACAACACACAGATTTTCTCAAAAACGGCTCCAAATTTTTTCTTTAAACTTTTAGTAGGTATAGCGCCTAATGTACTCTATGAGACGGAATAAACGCCATATTGCTCTATTCTTTTGTTTTTTTTCAAAAATTACAAGAATGTAATTTTTTTGACTTCTCTCTCATGTCGTTAATATTTACATTAGCGGCGATTTGTCCACATTATTATATTAATAAATACATGTGATTTAAAAATATAAAATAAAGTTTCTCGAAAATTCAAAAGTTTTCTGTGAAAACTAGCTCAATATTCCGTATTTTCAGCAACGCTCAAACGCCATTTTTTCAAAAATGGTTTCAAATTTTTTGTTCAAAATTTTCGAACGGATAGCGGTAATTGCACTATTTAATATGACGTAAAGTTCATTTTGATATATGTTTTTGTTTTTTCAAAAATTACACAAATGTATTTTTTTTGAAAGTTCTCTCACACCGTTAAAATTCACATTTCCAGCAATTTGTAAACACTATTGAATTTGTGGGTGTAAGTGCTTTAAATTACTTCCAATGAAGTTTTTCGAAAACTCAAAAATTTTCTGTGAAAAAGAGCTCCATATTTCTCATTTACAGTAGCGCGTAAACGCCATTTTCTAGAAAATGTCTCCAATTTTTTCAACGAAAATTTCCATTTAGGACAAGTTGAACTGTTTTTTAATATTCTTAAAATAATAGTTTTGTTCTACTATTAGGAAAACGAAAAATTAATAAAATGTCAAAAAAAATTATTTTGGGCTGCGATAGATGGCAGCTGTCGAGAGTATTGGCAAGTCCGAATAGCTAGCCGAGACCAAACGAAACAAAACGAATACGGGAAAGTCTGTGTCATTCTGTAGCACCACTAGTTTTTTTTTTAAATTTTAGGATAACCCCATTAGTTTCATGCAAGATAACATGTTGAATAACCTAAAAAATACGAGACATTTCAGAATTTTCAGGACAATAATTTGAAATAAATGAAAAATTCTCTCTCCTCTCATTTTTTATAATTGTCACTTTGAATTTTTATAATTGTTTATGAAATCGTCCCAAATATTCAAACTGACTCAGATGGCGCAATAAATACGCCAATTTCAAGATATTGTGAGGAGGCAGGACACTTAAGTCGTGGATAATCAACGGATTATGATAAGTAACCAATAGGAAATGTGTGAAATGCATGTCTTGTTTCTAATAGGACAACCATGAAATATATATCATGAAACGTTATGATTCTCATAAGACAAATTTCTCTCTATGCACTGAAAAACAATAGTGCACAAAAATGTTATTTAAGAATAATCTAAGCAGCATGCATTCTTTGCTGTTATATTAGTAATATTTAATGCACAATGATGTACTGCCTCGGTACTACTACGAAGGCATTATTAATACATGATGGAATATTTTGCCTTTAAAAGATATCCTTGTCAAAGGGTCTTTGTCATAGCCATCCTTCCCGTGAGAGCCGTCGCCGCTAGTGCAGACGGGTCGGGCGGAAGGGAAACTGGTTAGGTAACAGGTCTAGGATCGATGGCTGCGTATTTTTAGGGGACCTTCTCCCGCCGCTAAATTCTTGATGAGCGCCCGCTGCCCGCGAGCGCCCGCTTCCGAGTGCGATCCCGCGGGGCGCGCAGCTGTAATCCGCTGTGACGGGCGGCGCCTCGCCGCGCCGGCAGAAGGTTCTCGAAAAGGTCATCGCCGCGCGCGATTGCCCGCCGACGGCGGCGCTGACGACGAGGACTGCTCCTCCGCGTTGGGACAGGGGTTACGACAGGGTCTAAATGTTCAAGTCGCTTGGTTACCTCTAGGATGATATGCAGGGCCTCCGAGGCCCTAACGTTTTTTATTTCGCTTTTTGCTACGCACAGTTGCATTTCTGAGAGTTTGTCCTCCGTGAAATATTCCTTCTATTTATCTCCTTTCAATTTAGTCACTGGTAAAGGAAACATTCACAAAAGTTAAACAGATAGGTCCTGAAGCTTGTTTCTCTTACGTTAATCGATACGCAGGGCTTTTAATGCCCTATTAATAGTTCTTTAAATAAATAGTCATTTGTTTAACATTAAGAGTTGACTTTTATTGAAATTATTAAGATATTAAGTTATTAAGACTGAAAAGAGTAGTTTGTGCAATATGTTAAGCTTTATTGCATGAGTGCATGTTTAAAAACCGAGAGACGTTGGGAACGAGTTTTCAGTTTTGTACAAATGCAATAAAGCAACATTATAAACGAGTTGCTTACCTATTTTTGTATAAAATAATTATAAGTTTATTGGAGAATGAATCTTAATTTTGTGAAATTACTTTCTTGTGAGCTGTCCGGTATTTGACATCTGTGCGAGAAAACAATGGTCGGCTGTTCCGTTTACCTTTACCATCCCACAATTCTCTCGCTGCGATTGGCTGAACTTGTGCTGATCCAATCATTTCTGCCCTGGAATGCTAATACACGATCATTCGTGCTGTAAAATATCCTATTATGAACGATTTCTTGAAACAGAAAAGTTCTTTTTTAATGCTGGTATAAACCAACGGTGCTAAAACTGCACTATATTCTCGCCTTTAATAGTGGTTATTTAATACTATTTATACCACAATTTCTCTCCAAATTAACACATCTCAGTCATAATTTTTTGTAAAACTCATTACAAACCGTAGAACATTAGGTGCGAAAACTAAATATTTTCAAGATAATAACACAAATTTCACAATTATAATTGCTTTCCATACAGCTAAATCGTGTCACAACAATGAGACGTAATTCACAGAAATTCGTGAGTCGCGACGTGGAATGCCATTGCGCATTCCAATCTGATATTCCCTGAAGGCTAGCAATTTTTATTTAATACATTTCAAATGGGTTTAAAGAATTTCTAAAAGATTAATTTATAAACGTGTATCAAAAGCTTCAATGTAAGAAACGAACAAAGAAATATGAAATAATATTAAAATTATAACTTACTAGCATCCAACTGCCTGGATTCACTCTGATATTACGTTCACAAAGCGTAGGATATTCGGAGTGAATGACTAAGTTTGGCGCCAAATTACTCAAAAAATACTTACATTTTCGAAAAGTTCAACAAGACCTTATTCGAAGATTTGTATTTAATGAACACATTTCACTTAGACTTTTTTTTAATTTTCACAAAATCAGGTATCTTAACAAACATGAGACGTACACTATTGTCTTATGCGCCCTTTACGCTATCTAAGGTCCAAATTTAATCCACAAATTGTGTGCCGTTTTAAAGAAAAATAGTTTAAAGAAAATAAAAATTTCCTATTTGACACAAATTTTTATACCAAATACTCATGCTTTTGAAAAATTGGACTTGACATTATTTTTAGATCTGTTCTTCATGAAAAAAAATTTTTATTAAGAGAAAATATTTGTCTTCATAATTGTATTTGTCGAAAGACGCCGAAAAAATGTTGAAGTTTTTCAGCTTTTGAAAAAATCAGGGTTTTCAACAAGCAGTAGACCTACACTATTCTCTTAAACGTCCTTCACACTATCCAACAGGTTTTTGAGAAAAAAATTGTTTTAAAAACATTAAAAATTGCCAATAATTTACGCAAAATTATGCAAAAAGTACTCAAATTTCCGAAACATTTTACATGACCTTATTTCATCACCTTATAATCTATTTTTAAGTAACAGATTTTACTAAAGGAAAAATATTTATCTTCATAATTACAGTTAGAGGAAGATGCCGAAAAACGTTTGAATTTTTGTCATTTTTGAAAAATCAGGAATTTGACATCTGTGCAACAAAAACGAGACCTGTGTCATTCTCTTACACGTCATTCACACTATCCAAGAACAACATTAAATCAAAAACTATGGAGACTTTTTTGAAAATTTTGAAAATGTCCCAGAGCCTTCTTGTCAAGTACCCACCAAAATTAAAATATCAAATACCCGCCAAATTCAAGGGGTCGCGACATCAGTCAGATCCATTGAGGGATCTCAATTTTAGAGAAAATTGGCTGGACGGTTTAGCCGCTAGCGTTTTTCACAGATGGACAGACGAAGATACTTTTTTGCCGTCATTCAATTTTTCGGTATCAATGACCTACAAAACATTGATTATGGCTACGCCACGTGTTATAGGTTTTTTTTATAAATTTAGCAACTGGATTTTTCCACTTTTTTGTTGTCAGGGCCTTGTATTAAGAGTTTTTTTCTGCCGAAAGTTCGCTGTTTATTTCGCTCAGCATTACATAACTTTCTCTCTATTGCGTAAGTAGTAACGAGAAAAAAATATCTGCATGATTAGAAAGCGTATTATGAAGGTCCTCAGACGCTGTGCATATGCATTCATGTAGTTTCACTGGTTCATGCATCCTAGAGTTAATTAACAGAGTCATTTCTTAATATCTTCTTGTGACGCATTGATGGAGTGGGAGTTTATGGGGCTTCAAACCTCTCTGAAAGCCAATGGCACATATTCATAAATATACCTTCTTAACAATTTTCTTTAGTACAAATGCCATTCATTCATTATGTCAGTTGTATACTGAGTAACTATGAATAAGTAATAAGTAACTATGAATTTACAAATAAAATGAATTTTAAATTTAGCATGCATGAAAAATTCTAATGAGAAAACATGACGAAACTACACCTACTGTCCGCAAACAAAAAAAATGGTTTCACCTCTGATATGTTATTAAAATAAATTTTATTTTGAATTCGGTCTCGATATGTGGTACCGAAATCACTGATAAATACATATCTCTGATTTCAGAGGGAGGACTATTATTCAAATGATGCATAAACCATTTTCAATACCTAATTACAGGAATGTTAAAATAGTGTTAAATTTTGATATTAACATTGCCAGAATTGCAAAAATATATCATAATATCCAAACATTTTATAATGTCCCATCGTTCTGTTGGCACAGAGAAACATTTAAATACCAGTATTTACTTGTTTACGTTGATACGTTCTAATAAGATCACGTTAAGGGACAAAATAAGTCAGTGCAAAATGTAATATAGTTTTTAATGTGGTGTGGAAGGTGGTATTAATATGAAATGTGTAAAATATACTAGAAACATCCTAGAGGAACTTTGCAGCATTGTGCCTTTACCGACTTTCCTATTCACTAAGCAGCGTCTTGATATTTATTAGAGGAAAATTAAAAAAGTAGGGTCGTTTCAGACTTTTGTGGAAGCTCTTCAAAAACAGACATAAAACATACGGTCATTTCTCTGGTAAAACATATTTTTGTTGAGACATTTATTACAAGAATACAATATAGAGATCGTTTAATTCTTTATTTATTAATTATTAGCCAAACTATTACGCTTCTTTATACTGCAATTTTTCTAAGAGCGACCCTCAAGGCCACTCAAATTCCATCTTCGCGATGGAATATGTCACGGCATTTCGCGTCTTTCTCAGTCGTTCCGCTAGATTTCGCACGATCGCGACCGAATGAAGCAGTGCTTGCGATCATGCGACTTCTACCGGCAAGACCGAGAAAAGACGCGAAATGCTGTGACATCGCGAAGATGGGATTTGAGTGGCCTTGAGGGTCGCTCTTAGAAAAATCGCAGTATAAATCAGCTCGTTCTACATCTACCAAAATAGATGTAATGAAGCAGACTGGCTACCAACAGTTAATCCACTTTTAACGCATTTGTAGCGTACAAAAGAGATGAATATGAGTCAGCGAGTGAGAAAGAGAGTAAATGAGAGAGAGAAAGAGAGAGCGAGAGAGAGAGAAAGAGAGAGCGAGAGAGAGCGAGAGAGAGCGAAAGAGAGAGCGAGAGAGAGCGAAAGAGAGAGCGAGAGAGAGCGAAAGAGAGAGTGAGAGAGAGCGAAAGAGAGAGTGAGAGAGAGCGAAAGAGAGAGCGAGAGAGAGAAAGAGAGAGCGAGAGAGAGAAAGAGAGAGCGAGAGAGAGAAAGAGAGAGCGAGAGAAAGAGAGAGCGAGAGAGAGAAAGAGAGAGCGAGAGAGAGAAAGAGAGAGCGAGAGAGAGAAAGAGAGAGCGAGAAACAGAGAGCGAGAGAGAGAAAGAGATAAAGAGAAGAGAGTTGGCGAGGGTTAGGGAGGGCGAGGGTTAGGGAGGGAGGGGGAGAGAATGAGACAGAGAGACAAAGAGGGTGGTAGAGATAGAGATAGATAGATAGATAGAGAGAGAGAGAGAGAGGAAGAGGGCTTGATAGGGAGATGGTGAGAGCGAGAAATCGTTTCTCTTCATTAGCGTGAAAATGAATTTAGGAGAAGCAATTGTCATTAAAAGATAAGTGTGTAAATGCAAAGCGTTAATGAATTTTTCTAATTCCTAATTTCCATTTCTAGTTTCATTTATTATAAGTGATTAAGTCTTTTTTAATATTAAACAGCAGAACTTGGCAATGTGAGGATAAGTCGTAATGAGTTCTAAGTCCGAAGATTGCATCTTTATATTGGTATGTACTTGAAAATAATTTCCTTCGTTCATTCGATTTCCTTCGTGTTCTCTCTGTTGTTTGAAACTTACTTACGAAATTCATTACTATTTAAGTGATAATGTGCCTTTAATCTTTTGATGGAGTTCAAAGGCTTATTAGTCAAATGTACGCTGGGAATATATCTGATACTTAATTCCCTCTAATATCGCTCAGTGGAAACAATACGAATGATTCTATTGATTCATTCATCGTATCTTGAATACAAGTGTTCATTTTCCAAATGACGCCAGAGACGTCAATGCACCGTGATTGGTAAAACAAAGCGTGCGCGCGCCGCGTTGCAACCGCCACCTACGAGTGGGAGGAAGGGGGGGCGAGGAGATGCGGCATGTCCTTGACCGTGCACCAAGTGGGCCTGCTTGCCCTCCGTGGCCTCTTTTGCTAATTCCCTTTGTCTCGGCCTCTCGCTGCCTCTGGGGTTCTGAAAGTTGCACGCGCGCAGTCACGCCAGTGGGCCCGCGCTGGGGTATCCAGGCACACGCCCACACGCTTTCGGAGCGATCGAAAGCCTGGGTGCCGAAGACGGAGCGTTGCAGTTGGGGTTGGATTAGGGATACGACGTCCACAGTCAACATCGATGTTTCAAAATATCGGTGTACAAATTCAAAATATCGATGTTAATAATACATCGACCCCAAATCATCGATGTTTTGAACTTACGTATAATATTAAGATAAACAAAATAATAAAACATTTTTCAAAACTGGGCCCAAAGCTTTAGCGATTCAGGGTAATATCCAGGGTTAGGGGTTCCTAAGTTCATCGTAGACGCTAAGACGGGGAAGACATTATGCTTGCCGTGCATATTTTGATGACCTCAGCTCCTAAGAAACACGAGGAGGAAATTCCAGGCATCAGACTCATCTTTCGGTCGAGAGATTATCTATTCGATGATGGTGCTAGCGCTTCCTTCTAAGACTTGAATCGTCCATTTTCAAAATCTGTTAAGTGTATCTTAGTCGGAACCGAGGAAATTGACGAAGACATCTTACGTCTGCATCCCACTTTGCCGAACCCCGAGTTTTTGGTCAAAAATTCCAAAAAATCCTCGAGTTGACTGTTAAACTCTGTATAATTTCATTATAACAGTTTCTTTTATATTTAAAATTTTAATTTAGACTCAACAGATTTTGCAATTGTAAAGCAATTAAGACATGTTTTCCTAGTTGACGTTCGGTCATCTGCTAAATTAATATGCTCAATTACTTGCTAAAAACCTGCTAATTAATATGCTCACAATAACAAATTATGAGATAAAGCTTGTGACTTGTAAAAATCAGCGCTGCCTAAACAAATAATTTAGAAAGAAAAAAGGAAAACACTGTCTTTGAACCTTCTCAATATTGAAGTTCTGAAATATATTGTGACTGCTCGGACCAAGCAGGCTGAAGCGATCCTTCCCTCGGGGTTTATACATTTTCTGTCAAGCAGCACCATACGCAAAGCCTACGCAGCTTGCAATGCAGAGAGCTTACACTGCCCGGAGCAGCGACGGTACAAGCGGCGAGACGCCGACCTTGGTGAGTAGGGGCGCGACGGAGGGGTGGAGAAAGAGTTGGAAGGGTTGCGGTCAGCTCAGAACATACCGCAACGGACTGGATCTCATTTCCTTGTTTGCCAGCACGTTAACTACTCCACATTAATAGTGTATTAGATGTAAAGAAAACCAGATTAAATTCAATGGAAGTGGAGCGATAGCGATACGTTTGTATTAAAAAGCTCAAAAAAAGGTAATTATGGAATATTCATAAAGAAACTCATGAGTGAAAGGAGAAAACATTTATCTTGTACCTTTACTATGTTAAAGAACGGTCGTGAAAAAACTTACTGAGATTTCGTAGCTAGAATTTGGAAATGACTTGTCCAAACTACGACAGCGTAAGATTCTGAGTAGATCTACACGCCTTCCTGTCGGCATCGGTGAATAATTTCACCAACATATCGTCGTGGAGAATCTTCTAAGGTATCACGGCGGTACTGCACATAGCGTGGGATCCCGTTAGAGCTGGCATCTGAGGCGACTCGCCATAACAGGAGATCCCCCAGTAAGCTTATCGTTTCCAATTCTTTTAACTATGAAGAAAATAGAACAGAACATTCTTGTAAAATCCAAGTTGATTTTACGTGCAACATGTGGTTTTTTAAACGTTCCAATTTGTACAGAATAACCGTCAGGAAACGCAGTGAATAAATGCGTTGAATTACAATTTCTCTAATTTACATTGTGCATGCATGGAAGTTAGTAGATGTAATGCTGTTCTAGTATTCAGGTGAATTAGAGAATTTTGAATCACGTTTTTGAGAAATTTTATGAGATTCTCAATTGCGTGTAATTTGCATACTTGATTTCATTACATAATTTGAAAGAGTGCAAAAGCTGGACACAACTAAGAAATAAGCTTCTTGGGAGACAATTTTACATAACCAAGTAATCGATTGTTCCATTTATTAGAATAAGAGTAATACTCAAAACGAGTTGTGTGTATTTGGTACTTCATTTCAATTTTTGTTTTCTTTCTTTAGGTATTATTAAATTTCATATTCATTGTGTTTTTTGTATTATATGTGAAACTGCTTTTGATACATATAAAGTATGTGTGATTTCTTATGGAATGATAGGGGTATTACTTGTTCAGTTTCCAATACATGAGTATGTCCCAGTATACTCTGAGGTCACAGTAAAAGAAACTTGTTTTGCTGACTATATAGTCAGAAGTGTAGGCACATTCATCAATAGGAGTCTGCCTAAACTACATAGTTTTTTTTAAATCATCCTCACTAGTAGTGCTACAGAATGGCACAAATTTCCCCGTTTTAGTTTTCTATTTCCTTTGGTCTCGGCTAGCTATTCGGACTTGCCACATACTCTTGCCACCTGCCATCTATCGCTGCTCAAAGTACATTTTTTGACATTTTATTATTTTTTTTGCTTTCCTAATAGTAAAACGGAAATATTATTTTAAGAATATTAAAGAACTGTAAAACCTTATTCTAAATGGGAATTTTATTTGGAAAATTTGAACCGTTTATAAGAAAATGGCGCTTGAGCGCTACTGTAATTGCGAAATTTGAAGTTCTTTTTCATAGAAAAATTTTGAGTTTTCGAAAAACTTCATTCAAAGTCATTTGAAGAACTGCAACTCACAAATACAATAGCGTTTATAAATTGATGGAAATGTGAATATTAACGGAGTGAGAGATCCTTCCAAAAATTACATTTTTGTAATTTAAAAAACAAAACAAAAAGTACCCCAAATGAACTTTACGTCATATTGAAGTGTGCAATTAGCAATATCTGTTTAAAAAGTTTCAGAAAAAATTCGGAGGAGTTTTTGAGAAAATTGCGTTTTAACGTTTCTGAAAATGCAAAATTTTGAGCTAGTTTTCATAGAAGTTTTTGTGATTTTTGTGATAGATAATTTAATTTTTGTGATTTTTGTAAAAAACAAAGAATAGAGCAATTTGGCGTTTATGTCATCTCATAAAGTACGTTAGGCACTATACTTACCAAACATTTAAAGAAAAAATTTGGAACCGTTTTTCAGAAAATCAAGTTTTTGTAATTTTTTAACACATGATAATGCAATATTGCACGCAATATTACATGATAATGCAATATTGCACGCAATATTGCGAGAAAACAACAAGTTTTTTATAAAATATACATGACCTTAATGAAATAAATCACTTTCGAGAACAAATTTTATTTGAAGAAAAAATCTCTATCTTCAATTTTATAGTTGGAGGAAGACACCGAAAAAAATTCAAACATTCGCAATTTTCGAAAATTCAGAGTTAACCGTGAAAATGAGACCTATGCCACCTTTATCAGCGTATTTCAATCTATTTTTACAAGAAATTTAAAGAAAAATTGGAGTTGTTTTTGAGAAAATTTCGAAGTGTCCGGGGGTCTTCGTGTAAAGTAACCCCAAAAATTAATGAATATTTTTCAAAATCTCAGAGTTTTGAGTCAGAACAAATGGGCAGGGGTTTCTTAAATTTGGAAAAAATCGTACACATAGTTTAGGCGCTAGTGTTGTTCACATACACCGGACGGACGGACGGTCGGACGGACGGACGTTTCGCTTTCAATTTGTTTTTCGGTATCAAGGACCCACAAAACAGGGATTCTGGCTTCAACACGTGTTAGGGGATTTAGAAACTGGATTTAACTTTTTATTTTTAAGGGCCGGGAACGAATCTTTTTCTGCCGAAAATTCTCCATTTTTTTGCATAACTTTCCTCATACTACGTATATTTCTCCATATATACTCATGTATACGGGAAAGTAAAAAGAGAGTGGCGATCGCAATATAATAGCAGGTTTTGCATGTGGATTGCTCCGTGCGCACATATTGCGTCAAGAGAAAGATACTAGGGGAATCTTATTCTCCTAGAATACGACAAGGGTAAACATCCATATTTGCGACTTGCTTTACAATTTTTTCTAATCTCTTTAAACATTTTGTGCTTTATTTTGATAATTAATTATGAAGGTTTTGAGAAAAACGCAACACACACGAAACTTTATTGTAATGCCGTAAAAATTTACTTTGAAGCTGTGAAAAGTTGTTATGAAACGTTAAAGGCAGGAGTAAGGTGGTAGAATGAAAGTGATTAATATTTACATCTTCAAAGACATGATGGAGAGGGAGTGTCATAATGTACAGAAGAGAGAGTGACAAAGGAAAGGCGGGGTATTTATTATTTCCTCAATAGTGACTTCGGTGTAATGATCGCCAGCCCTATCACGCGAAGAACAAGCCGTTTAACGGGAAGTAAAGGTCGCACGTCAATCATGAATGCCATCTTTATCCAGTGCTCTGAAATTGGCGTTTTACGTTTTTATCGAGCGATCTTACCGTCTATTCCATTTTACCGAAGTAAGTAGTAAATTGTGTAATTGAAAACGTTTTATTAAGAGTATCATTGTCAATTTTTAAATTATTAACAATCTCATTAACATTTTTACATTCTAGCCTTAGTAGATAAATAGCAACGAGAAAACATTATAATATTGTGCCGGAAATCGGCGATATTTTGACTGAAACACTCGTATTGTCGGAACCTGGTAACTGAAAGGTACATTCATTTTGGTCCCCAATATAGTAAATTACATCTTCTAATACACTGTGTGGTCAGAATCCACGTTTTATTGGTTCTTGATATGGAAAAATTGATTGAACACACAAGTGTGCATTTCTGACTGTCTGCTTGTCTGTCTGTCTGCCTGTCTGTCTCCGTGTCTGTTTGCCTAACAACCTTTCTGTCTACCAGCTTCTCTGTCTGCCTGCCTGTTGTTCTGCCTGCTTGCTTATACAGAGTCTGTCTCTAGTCAACGCAAGCGCCGAAACCTTTCAGACGATTTTGTTAAAAATGTATGTTCCCTAATTGATACAAAACAAACTCGCAGCTCTGCAAGTTTTAAGTATTTGGGGTACTTTACAATAGTCTTCAAAGAAATTTTCAATATTTAAAAAAAAGGCTCCAGTTTGTTTATTAAACTTGTTCCTTGGATAGCGAAAAGCCCGCTTAAGAATGGCGCAGGTCTTATTTTCGTTGAAATATCTGAATTTTTGAGTCCCTACAACTACAATATTGACGAAATATTTCTTCTAAATAAAATTTGTTCTTCAAAGACTGATCTTGAAAAATATTATATGCAATTTTTCGAAAATATGAGTACTTTTTGTGTAATTTTGCCTGAAATATAAGTCATTTAAAAACAATTAATTTCTCAAAAAGGCTCCAATATCTTTATTTTTCCCTTATGTAAAAAAGGTATGTGCTGTTGTAGCACCTCTAGTTTTAAGATAGTGAAGCTACACTGTGGAAGCACCTTTTTCCTTCATTCAATTTATAGTAAATGTTTTGCGGAATCAGATGGCTAAATGTAATATAATCTCACAGGACATTGTGTGGAGTAATTAATGAAAACTTGTAAGAAAATCATTTGAACTACAAGTACTCACTCTCGTCCTACAGTGCTGCGTCCTTCTATTCTTTACAAATAATACTATTGTCAGCCCTGTTTCATTGAAGTACGATAGAAAACAGCACTAACTTAAAATTTTGTATCAAACACAACGAAAAGCTATTTAACGAAAATTCACTTTCTCACAATTAATGCCGATTGATATTTAATGCAGAGAGAAAGAAAAATAAGCGGAAACCGAAGCCAACCTTACGTATAATAGTATTGCCAACTGATGAAAATCAAAAATCGTAAGAGATACTAAATTTCATATGAACCATTGTTTCCTAGTGCAACAATTTCATTATTCTCTCTTAGATATTTACAAATAATTATTTAAATGATTCATTCACATGTGCTTGAAACACAGAAGGTGTTGAATTAATTTTTCTTGAAGAGTTGTATGAATAATAATAACTACAAGAGATACTGCATTGAGTTAATACGAGTAGCAATGGTTGTTTAAAAGTTAGTATTTAGTATTAAAGTATTTCCATGCATTGTAAACGATGCAATGATTCATGGTTTTTGGACTAATCTGAGAACTGTTCGAGTACAATATCTATAATAATAATGATCGTCGAAGTAGTTTGTCATTTGTACATTATTCTTGTAAATTAAATTATTTTTAATTATCATTTCCGGATGAAAATGATACTAATTGAAATGAGCGTTGTATTCTCAAGCGCAAATGTATTCGCTCGCGCAATTGTATTTGCTACAGCAAATTTCGTAAACGTGTGGGTTTGAGGGGACGATCGTCTTTTTTCTGAGACGTGGCTCTCAGCGGAGAACCGCAGAACGTGAACGCCGAGCGGATTGCATAGCGCGTTGCGGCGCAGGGGCTCTCGTGGCGGCGGCGGCGGCGGCGGCGGCGGCGGCGGCGGCGGCGGCGGCGGCGGCGGCGGCGGCGGCGGCGAGCGGTCGGGGTCTGGGGATGGCCTTGCTGGCTCCCGCTGCTTCCCATACAGACCGACTCCCGCTCCGATATCGGCTCTATTGATCCGAACTGTGATGGCTCTCGAATAGGTACGTAATATAATCTTGCGGTGTGCGTTCCATGGTCTCTCCATCAAGAAAGCTGATTTTCTTGACGGTTTTGTACATATACCAAAGGAAAACATGGTAATAAGATGTTATATTACTCCGATATTAGAATTCGTTGCAAAGAAGTTTCATTTCCTTTTTTTAAAACAAATCAGAAGATACGACTTGAACTCGATATGAAAACTACTGAGAAAGGAATTATTTAAATATTCACAAATAGAAAAAAATAAATTAAGAGAGGTACAAAACTCAATTCCTATACTGAAATGAAAGATTGAAAGTAATCACCACTCAAAATAATTTTACTCAATCTTCAGAGAGTTCTATGAAAATAAAATACAAATTGATTTTTAATATGAATAATTGTTTTCTGTACTGCAGTTAATAAGGATATCAATAAAACCATTTCTTAAGATCTATATGAGCCGTTAAGGGTAAAAGTGTCGTAAGTCAAAAAACATACTTTATTGATTCTTACGTCTAAACGAAAAAACGCTTTAAAACTATAATGCTTTGATATAAACAACCTGACGTGTTATGAAGATGTTAACGAGATTTTCTTTTAACTTCCTACAGATATTTTGCACTAAAATATTGCTTATTAATTAAGTAATTAACTATTTTGTTGACTTACACCACTTTTAAACACTTCGTTTTTTAAACATTTGATTTCAATTCAAATAATTGACATGCATAATTTCCGTCTCCGATAGTAAAGTGATGGAAACATAGGGAACTATAATGAAAGATAATGCAAAACAAAATAACAATGTACACAATGTATTTTTCTACTATTTTTTGATATTTTATTCACTGTAAATTATAATTAGTTAATATCGCAAAATAGCACATTATGAAACGATAATGTAATGATGGGTATAAATACGCGAGTATCGTAAACTTCACACGAGTTTATTAATACCCATTATATCGCGTTTCATGCGGTACTTTTTCTACGACTTACGGCAACTTTTATAAGTTAAACTTTTACATCGAATCGTTTCGTGGCAGTTGACATGCAGGATTCTGTCAAGGCCTCCTAGCGGACAGACCCCAACCCACCGCAGGCGGCTTTGTTTCACCAGCCAGCTAGGGAGTACAGAAGTTGCTGCCATAATTTCGACATCACCATCTTTGCTTTTACACTTATTTCTGGAGATCTCAAGACCACCGTTGATTCACCAGACATTTTAAATAAGACATTTTTTATGGACAACCACACGGCAGCAACAAATACCCGAAAATGACTTGCGTTCAGATCTTAACCTTAGTCAGATGTTCTCTTCAATAACTAACACTGCGCTGGCCAAATAGGACCAAAGTGAAATAATAATTCATTTTAAATAATATTTCACGTTAAAAACTAATAATAATAATAAAATAAATTAAAATTAAGAAGCAGAATATAATATTAAATGCGAGACACAATTGAACGAAACATTAACTATACAGATTCTCAATGATCAATGAAGTGTCAATACTTGGTTTCCAAGCTTCTCTATGATTGGTCAAGAACCTGTATCATAATAACTGTATCGAAATGGGTATCATTATGCAACTGGTTGCAGCCATTAAGTGACAGTGTTATACAATGGGAGTAGAAAAAATAAAATTGGAGTTTGTTTACTATTTTTACAAGTTTTACATTAAGCCAATATGAATAAGCATTTTGGTGAAGGGTAAGCCAGCAGTGCTGGACAAGTTCGTTGAGACGGCAGGCTACTCCCCATTTTGAATTTGTTATAACGGTATCATACCTCTCTCAATTACGAATATTTTTAATGAGTTGAAGTAGGTGGGGTGCACTGCAGGTGTGTATTCCAGAAGTTAGGATGGTACTATGTTATTAGCCAGAGGGAACATACTGAATTTTATTGTTGCCAACTTTGGTTTATGTTTCCAAAGTCGGGGTAATTTTTCATAAATGAATGATACAACAAGTTTTGGTTAATAATGTTTTAATTGTTGACTTTGTCACAATTTTCATCCAAGTGAATGCACTTTTGGAGTTGCGGTTTTGACCTTATGCACGTATCACTAAACGCAAGTAAAGATTTTTCCGAGATGGCGACGCTAATAAATGAGGCGAAATGATTTTAGCTTCGGTGGTGAAATGGTTGCGTATCAAACTGTTATGCCTAAGTTTGCGGGTGACAACTCGATGAAGGGCGTGAATTTTCAAGAGCAAAAGATCCTTTCTTCGGAGAGAAAGTAATCCTGGATGTCCTATATTATAGATTTACTGTTTGCAAAAAGCTTCTTAAACCTAAAATAGTAAAGAAATTTGCATGGTAGCCTGATGGTAAGGTATCATTGATTGATAAATTTCTAACGTGATTTATTCTTTTCCGCTGGAAGGCAAAAAGAGCGCAGAAAAAAATGTATGGTGACCTGATGGTAAGGCATCATTGATTGATGAATATCCAACATGATTTATTCTTTTCCACTGGAAGGGTGAAAAGAGCGTAAAGAAATTTGTATGGTGGTCTGATAGTAAGGCATCGTTGATGGATGAATGTCCAACGTGGTTTCTTTTCTTCCGCTGGAAGGCGAAAGGAGCATAGGGAAATTTGCATGGTGGCGTGATAGTAAGGCAGTGTTGATGGATGAATGTCCAACGTGATTTCTTCTTTTCCGTTGGAAGGCGAAAGAAGCGCAGAGAAATTTGTATGGTGGCTTGATTGTAAGGTATCGTTGATTGATGAAGGTCCAACGTGATTTCTTCTTTTCCGCTGGAAGGCGAAAGGAGCTCAGAGAAATTTGTATGGTGGTCTGATGGTAAGGCATCGTTGATGGATGAATGTACAACGTGATTTCTTCTTTTCCGTGGAAGGCGAAAGGAGCGCAGACAAATTTGCATGGTGGCTTGTAGTAAGGCGTCATTGATTGATGAATATCCAACGTGGCGTACAGCCCGTTCGCTCATGCGCGAGTTGGCCAGAGCGCCCGGCGCGCCGTGCTGAGGACGGTGGTTGCGGTGCGCGCCGTTGGCGGCAGGGCAGGGGCCGAGGGGCGGAGCGGGGGGCAAATGCAATTGTTCGGCGCCGTCGGCGCGGCATGTGCGCTGTGTGACCCTGCGGCGGCGCCCGTAATGCGATCGGCCACTGCGCGCTGCGAACAAGCGGCGAGCCATCGCCCGGCAAATCTACAGGCGACTCTCCCCACTCATTCGCCTCCCTCTCCCACCCCGCGCTGGCGGAACAGAGACCTCGGTACCACATTCTCGAATAAAAATCCAGGAGGGGAGTTGGGGACTCCCACCTGCTTGCCCAGTTTCTCGGTGGTAAGTTGCTGGCAAAGTGATTGGAGTGAGGAAATGGAGACGGGGCTCCATGTCCTTCTCTACAGAGGAGTTACTCTAAGAAAGCACCAGCTTGACAGGTCGGGAAACAAGTGAATGCCGTTTAGAGCGATGGCATTGCAAGATATGGTGATGAAAACTATTTTCTAATGAGCTAAGTAAACGAACGAATTGACGAATGAGGGCTTGGACATAACGCACAGTTATGTTGTCAGCAGCAGCCAAGCGGTAACTGCCAAAGCGCTCCCTTCTTATAAAAATCTCTCAGTAAAAGCGCGGGAACCTTAGGAATCTCCGACTTTTTCATGGCAGTGCCTGATATTCATGAGTAATGAGGAGGTAATGGTCCCGGCGCAAAGGAAGTGGCGTTTTGATGCCTCTGGAACCAACCGGGAAAGCTGGTAGCTCCGAGCTGTTGATGTAACCTCACCCAGGTTATGGGCTAATGTTTATATGTCGTTTGGCGTATCCGAGTAGCAGCCCAGCACCTGCCCGGTGAGGGTGGGAGAATCAGAGTACAGTCTCTGGCGCCCTTTCCAAAGACGTAAAAATTTAATGCTTAAATTCAGGATGTAAAGAGGGACACCGCCAGAGGATTACGACTAATTCACCCATTGGGATGACCCTTAGCGTACTGACCAGCGTACTACCTTTCCACGTCGGATAACCGGGGTTCAAAGCCGGGCCAAACCAAGCATCAAGTTTTGGTTGCAAGTTTGGTGCAGATTTTCATGAGATTCTCTCGTTTCCCCTACCACTCATTCGCCAATTTTCTTTCATCATTTACATCACATCTTCAAAATTATTACTCATCCGTCTTATCATTAATTATTCCAAGTATAACCAAAGTGTTTAGGTACTAAAATCATAAATATCTGGAGAAACGTTACCTCTGTCTGCGTCCAGGTGAAAACAAAAATGTTTCAGACCGAGGAATATAGTGGAGCAACAATATGCTCGTAAATACAACCCTCTTCGATTCAAATGTATTATATTGCGACAACGCTGGTTTGCAACTAATTTTACATGGTTATCCTATGGTCCTTTACCTATCGTTCTATCTTTGATTCATCAGTCAGCCATTATTCCATTATTGCCCACCATTCCCATCTTAAATCACTGTTACCTCTACCGAAGGGCAAGAAAGGCCGAATAAGATCCGTCCGGGAGGGAGAAGAGTACGGAAAAAGAGATGGAGAGAAGAGGAATGTGGGTAATACAGAAGTAATTTTACATAGTCCAAGGTACCTAATAAACAATTTGGTTTAAGTTACCTACCACAGAGAAATTAAAAATATGACTTGGAAAGGAATAAATTAATAGGACATATTTCTTACACATAATACTCGAAGGCCTTTTAGTTTGGAAACCGAGCATCTAGAGATAACCGATTACTACTCGCTGCTATTAAATTAACATTTCAAATCGGATGAAAAACAGGTAGAAGAACTGTAGAGACAAAGAAATTACTCGAGATGTTTGAGAAAGAACAAGTTAAAATGTATTTGTTACTTCGGAAACTAATTTGACCACACCAAACTTGTTTTAAAAATATATGTGGTTTTGGGAAACTCTCTTCTCTGTAGCACTCTAATTCTCTAGTAGCGTAGAACGATACACGAACAATTAGACACCGTTAATGAATAATGAAGAAGAGCGGAGGAACGGAAAACGTAAGGGAAACTGCCTTGCGTTTTTTGGCGTGAAGTAGAACGGAGTGATTGAAATCAAGCGCCAACACACAGGTTAAAAACTGATCGCTCACTATCCGAAAAAGTGTTTATTTTAGTTGTTAATTGCCTCGACTCTTTTTAATTCATTTTCTGCTGCTCTAATAATTTAATCAATACAAATAATTTGTCGATTTATTTAATGTATTTTTCCTAGATATTTTTAAATTCGGTAAATTCTCATGGACATTTAAATCATCTCTCCAATCTTGACCCGTGCAGCATAACTTTATTAATTGAGATCAATAAAAATAAATTTTAGTTTATGGATAATTTTTTGATACTGTAAAGATTAGTAACATTGATAAAAACATGCAACATTTGAAGCCTCTGCGTGCTTCCCGTATTAGCGCAGCGGTGTGTGGAAAAATGACGCCGCCGTCTGCGTAAAGCGCGCGGGATTCCGATGGCGAGCGACGGTCGCCCGGGTGTCCCCACGGCATCGATGGAATGCCATTAATCAATGCCACGCAACCGTTGCAGGAATGCTTTGCACTTTAAAGGATAAGGTTCTTTGAGGATTCAATGTACTCTTCATGAAGATTCGCGAAATGTTAACATTTTATGATTGGCGTTACATGTGTACACATCGAAAACGATAATACTCATCCCATCCACATATTTACAACAGGTTAAGGAATTATTTATGACATCATCGACACATCCTGTAAATAAGCTATTTCTGAACAGTTTAATACATACCTTCCAATTTCAGTAAATATTTAGCGTTTATAAGGCGAAAAATAAATTTTGCAATTGTTTATCTTTAAAATTCTTATCTCTTGCCCGTGTCTTACTGAAATCCAATTTGCAACGGGTAGTTATCAGGAAAGGGGATCGTAATTGAATGTTGTGTAAGAAACAATTCTAGAATGAACGTTCTTTGCGACAGGTCAGGATAAAAGAGCATTTTGTATCTGTTTCCAACAAATATATCTATTTTTCTGACATAAATAGATGTAGGGATTATCCCAATGTCTTTAAAATACCATAAATATTTACATACATTTCATCATACCATACATTTCATATTTACATACCATACATTTCATCATATATATTTACATCTTCCATGATCATTAATATTTCAGTATAAACTCTTAAACCTCAAATTAAGGGAGGATACGAGTTTTTCTTTCTTAAGTTCTACTTACATAGAATAAAGAAAGTTCTTCGGCGGAAGACAGCCGATTTTTCGGCAGGAACACTCGTATTTTAGGTCCCTGGTAACGAAAAAATAGGATAATTATTCTTCCAATATTTAGTAAATTACAACCTCTAAACATAATATAGTCAGAATTCAGATTTTGAGGTTCTGGAAGCCCTCGACTTTACCCAGATTGTGTAAAATACAGTGCCGAGGCCTATGCGATGTTCGAGAAGTCCGTAGTTGCTTTACAGAGTGAGTTTCCCCAGAGGAGCGATTGGTACTGCGAGAAGCTCTGGTAGGTCTTTTTTGCGCCAGTTAATAGGAGCTTGGAAGGGGAAGGGGCAAAACCGACAAGCTATCTCCGACTCAAGAGAATAAGAAACTAACTAGGACGAGAAAGTCTGTGCCGTTCTGCAGCACCACTATTTTAAATTGTGAGAATATTAGTTAACTAAAACATTTTACTTCTGAACTACTCAGGTATCAATGCATGGTTTATTGAGTATTGATATTAAAAATGGAAAATTGTATTATGGTTTATTGGTAGAATTGTTGGCACCGGTGCTACTAGCTGGAATTATGCAATTTATATAGGGCAATTATGCAATTATATACTAGGGCTTAAATGAGAGGTCAGCTCAAGACACAAAACTCAATAAATATGCTAATGATGGTAATTATCGCAAAGGGATGCATCAAATATTTAAGATGAATCTTCAAAGATTATCGAATGCAATAATGAACAGGTGCACATGCAATTCGCAATTAAACGTATTATTTTATTTTTCACAGATTTTACGGTCAGTAAGTCAGCTACTCACAGGTATGATGCAGTTGCTTTATTGAAGATGCAGATGGCTTCTAACATTACGGTATGTATTCAAAATAACTGCTTTATGCAGATTATGTATACTTCTGGCATTCAAGTGAAGACACTCTAGTGTTCGAAGTGTCATTTTCGGGATCACTCCTGTGGCTGATATTATTATTATTGGCACAGCTGTAACTTTGCTGAAGTTCCACTGAGCAGCGACTTCATGGGTGAGATCGGTATATTTCTGGATCTTCTCTTAATGTTTTACCGATATGTTGTGTGTGTTAGATATTGATATATCAATAATGAAAGATTGCCGATTTACTATGTTATATCGGGTCTATTGCCACCGATTTTTCTGTCAGTGATAATGAAGCGATCCCAGTAGAGTGTGTGCTCACTATTTTCAAGCACATTCTGAAGGACATATTTACAATATGGCAAGGAAGTGGGGAGTAAGTCCGTTTTCATTGCTAATAATTGGTGGATGTGATTGGATAATTGGTGGTGGATCATGTCTCTTTTATATTCCAACTGTGCGTGGTCGCTACATCCACTTGTCACGTGTTGTATAGTTTTGCTTGCGTCCTCACATCTCCTACATGTGTCGGATTGGATGGTCGAACCTCTCAGAATGTTTCTTCTGTAGTTCAAAGTTGGCACCACTTGGTCCTGAATAGCTATCATGAAAGCTTCTGCCTCCGGAAAGAGATCCTCATGCTGGAGCCATGCGTGCGACGCAGAGATGTCAACTTCTGATATGCTCAACTCAGGAAGTATCTTCCGTGCAGTGCCTTTGCTTTCCATGAGGTTATCTTCTCTTCGGTTTCAATGACTGGCTGAACAGGTGGATCAATCATTTTCAAGTTCAGAGAACTATAGTTATCAACTGCGCTCACTGCTTTCAGAAGTCTCCAACAATGTTCCAAGAAGTATCGTTTAAATGATGTAATTTGAGAGCTATGTAGATTTATGAGATCTACAACACCTCGCTCTCCTTGTGATCTTGGAAGGATAAAATTCTCAACACTTGAATAGGGATGGTGTTTTCAGTGTTGAGTCATAGTAGTTCGAATTGTCTTCTATAGGTTGTCGAGGTCGGTATTGCTCCATTTATGTAATAATGCCAATGGAATATGTCAGCACTGGAATAACATATGAGTTGATGGCCTACACAAGATTTCTAGAAGAGAGTTGAGTTTTCAAGAGTCCATGCAATCATTTATACCCTTCAGTTGTTTGCATGTTCTTAGTGTCAGTGTGTTTAATGAGCAGTGACTGTTGGAAACCCAAGTATTTGTAAGCTTCATGATGTTCCATGAAGGCAATCTTTAGTTCATCATTATTTTCTGAATTTATAACTTGCGTATGACCCCGAATGATATTCACTCTCCTGCACTTATCCAAACCGAATTTCATCTTGATGTCTTCTGATGAATTTCTCCGTCACGCTAATTAGTTGCCGCATATGATTCTCAGTGTCTGGATAGAGCTTCAGGTCATCCGTATAAAGTAGATGAGAGACACGAAGAAGGGTTGAATTCCTTTTTTAACATCGATGCAATAATTAGATGCATTTAGTAGAGTGGACAGAGGATTCAAAGGTAAGCAGAAAAAGAATTGTTTTCCATTTGAGAGATACAGTTTTATATTCCATCGCCTCATCACAGTTTTCAGAAAGTTTTGGAAAAACGAATGGACCTTGTATACATCCAAAGACTGAAGGAGCCAAGGATGAGGCACGGTGTCAAATGCTTTAGCATAATCTATGTAGCATGCGTACAAGTTTCTTTGTTTCTCAAGCACTTGCCCCCATAATTACAGAGTCTATAATGAGTTGCTCCTTGCATCCCTGAAATCCAGGTCTACATCCTTTCTGTTTATCCGCTAAGATGTTCTGATGTTCCTCAATGTGAGTCATTAGTTGTGTAACAAATGACGTTATGAGTTTGTTAAAAGTTTGATGGCAGGTTATAGGTCTATATTTCGAGGGGTCTTTAGTGTCACCCTCCTTTGGTAACAAGTACGTTATACCTTCAATAAGAAAGTAAGGTATCTATTCTGGGTTGTGAAGAAAAGATTGAAAAATAGTAGCTATATGATGGAGAGTGCTGGTAAATTTTTGCGCAGGCCAACACTGCCTGGTGCCTTCCAGTTATGTGCCTTGTTCAAAGCTGTTTGGACAACTTCCACAGTGATGATTGGTTCGTCAATTCGAGGAATATCTCGGCGTCTGTCATATTCCATTTCAATCCACGACATACCTGGGTTGTGAGACACAGCAGATGACGAGATAGGCTTTCAAAAGTCCTCTATCTGTGCCTTGGTGGGAAGCTTCGACTCTTTCACATCACTTACGAACTCTGCCCTTTGAAAGATTCGTGTAGAATACTTTCTGGTTCCTGTTAAAAAGAGTATTCTGTTGCTTCCCCATAGTACAATTCTTATAGTGTCAAAGGCATTTTGTTAACACCAAAAGCTTTTGTCGTAGGGTGTCCAGATGTTCTGTTATTGTAGTATTTAAGGGTTCGTATTTTGAACATAATTTTGTATTGATAAGGATGTTATCCACCTTTCTTCCCAGTTTTTCTGATGTATTTCCTTCTTGAAATTGAGTGAGTCTCCCAATATCTCTTCTAAAGCGTTCTATACGATTTACCAGCCGTCTTTCCCACGGTGGCATTCTTTTTTTTTCACTTCGGTCATTATGGGCAGTTGCTACGCGGCTGAAAAGCTTGGAACCGTTACATCTTGAAGCCACAACCGCTGCACAATAAAGTGCTTTGTGCACTTGTTCGAATAATGATCTTTGTAGTAGATGCTGCGGCAGTACCGTTTCATTCAGGACACTGATAGTTCTTGCCAATTTCGTCAAGCAATTTTGTCTGGGAATTAGATGGCGATTCAGTGGGTCAGTTCTTTCAAATTCCGCAAGAGTGGCTGCAAAGTCATTGAGAATCGTCACTTCGTCACGATTTTTATCTTCAGTAATTTCGGATATGCTTGTCTCATTGTCATCCAGAGTTTGTTCAGCTGATATCTCCACTATCCTCAGATTAATGGATTCTGAGAAGTCAAACACGTTTCTCACTTTTTTCCTTAGTTTCATTTGTAGACATTTTCATAAAACGTCTACAAATGTTTCAACGAAAATTTTCACTTAGGGCAATGCTTTATTCTTCTATAATATTATTAAAATCGTATTTAGGCCCCACCATAAGGAAACCGAAAAATTGAAAATAAAAAAAAAATGTAATGGCTGGCGATACATGGCAGCTGACAAAAGGGTGGGCCACGATCAAAATGCTAGCCCAGACCAAAGAATTTAGAAAATTAAATAGAGAATGCGAGAATGTCTGCCACTCTGTAGAACCTCTAGATCCGAAACATTTTAATGTGCATTAAAAGGAAACAAAAAGTTTAGTTTGGAGCATGTTTTATGTTAACAGAATTGTGGAATACGTGCATGCTTTGAAATGTTTAACCACAATGCAACTTACTGTTTTTTCAATCACGTGCTTGTGTTTATGTACCTCAGTTAAGATAATTTTGATATTCATGTATTTTAGAATGATCTCATTTTCATTTCCTCTATTTCTGATTGTTTTCCAATTAATTTATACTATTCATTGTTGTTTCTTCCTTGACTTTTACGTTGGTAGACTGTTGGTGGCATTTCGGGGCTGACAAGGATTTGTTATCAAGAGATTTTGAGAGACTGGCTGCAGACGACCGAAGCCCTCCTCTGGGGTTTCGATGATTTTACTCGTGGTGACCTTCCTTTAGGCCCCACTACGCTTACGAAAAGCGTCTTTCCCACTAGTTTCATGAAAACTGTTCTTTTCTAATTAAATTTTTATTTTACTTTTCATTCATTACACTTTTTATTTTGTACACTTCGATGCTTTATGTAAAAGATAAGACACTTTTAAATGTACCAGTTAAAATTAGGGATATTTCGTATTTTTTAATCAATTGTAATACTTTTTCAAGTAAGAATATTATTTGATGAAACTTAGTTTAATAATCATGTCTTTATTACTTTCTGGCAATGAAACAATGTTTCAAAATTATTACCCATAATCTCCTTACTGGACTCCATATTCTTTTAGTTCATAAGAAATATTTTGATACAAGAAATATTTATAAATAACATGCATTATTAAAAATGAAGCGAATGTTAGTGGACACAATGCAGAACATATTCTGATAATTTTTTTTGTTATGCATAGGTGCTGTTTGCTCTTCATTATTTTCCAAAACTATACATAACAGAAAATGATTACGGCAGATAATTACGTTGATGAGGTACATTTCAAGGGGGTAACTGATTCTGTATTGATTATCAACAGCAATTAATTTTACGTTCTGTAGTTATGAATTGCCATTTACACAGATCAATAGTGGAATAGCTATGAAACACCAATTTCCTTGAGCTTAACCGCCTGCAGTTACATCGCAGTGATGAGTTGCTTTGAACACGGCGTTTCCGATCCATCCTTGTTGCATCCTATCCTTCTCACTCCAATGCCTGCTAATCCTCAACCCTGGGAAGACCTTTGCGAGGGTGGCCAAACCTGTGTCCACGCTCTGAAATGCATATTCTTGGTAGAGAATGCGACCTCATTTTATGCGTGTATGTAGTAACACACATGCATAAAATTATAACTTTTTTCTGCACTTGATACCGGTAGTTTCTTTTTGACAAGTGATTCATTTCTCCAAATATTAGACTTTAAAAAATAGTCCATTTAAGCTTTGAAAGCAATTCCTATATTTCAACGCAAACAGATCGCAAAACTTAAATATGAGGATGAACAGTGCAGAAGCGAATCAATTATTCTGCTTTTAGGTTATAAGTGAATATAATATAATTAGATTGCAAGAATAATGGTCAAAATATATAAAAATCAACTTGTAATATGAAATGTTATTTTCTTATCAATTTCTTTAATAATTCACCAATGGCTAGGCTTTCGATCATTGTTAGATGCGTCGATGACCAAGCAAAACAATATAAATATTGGATTTTAAATATTTTAGAAAAGGATTGGTTATAAATCAATATATTAGCATTTTAAAACAATATTTGTTACAAAACATAAATAGTATTGATTTAACGAAAAGATCCCAAAGAAACCGCTAATATTAGCACATCTAATTGAGTCCTCACCGCCCGCTCTCGGCGGCTTAACAGGACGTAGCGATTTATATTCTTTTACACGACAATAAGCTAGTCTTCTCATCTACGAGTTCGGAAAATCTCGACTGTTGGGCGATTTATGGCCGTGCCTGACGAAATGCACCATTTAAATTCTTATTATCAACTTGTGAGTGAAACGTTGCGATGTTTTTTAATGCGCCCAGTTTTTTGGGGCGCTCTTAGCGAGACGAGTTTTAGTTGTTATTGGGGTTCTATTAATTGCCCTTTAAAATGAGAATTACTAAATAAGAAGATATCGTAGATCAATGAAACAAAAAAAATGGTTCACATAAATTTGAAGAGAAACTGAACGGTGCAAAAGGCCAAAAACCAGCTCTTCGGTATTAAATCGACAACTAAAGTTACCAAAAGAAACAACGTGTACATCAAGCCCTTATAGTGTTTATGAGGGTTACAAGTAACTCTGTGGAATTATACTTCAAATCTCTTTTGAAAATAAAAGGCAAGGCCAACAAATCACTCCAGTAAAACCTGTGGATTTCTTTTAGATACTGTACTTTAAATATCCTTAGAAAATTAACTAAAGCTCACGAAAAATCAATATTTCTTATCATAGGAAAAATATTTCAAATCTTCAATTTCCCAGTAGCTTCGGAAAGTCAGATACAGATATTCGAAACATGTTGCAATGACTGTGCAAAAATGCATCGTCTAGCTGCTGTATTCGACTAATATAGCCTGCTCTTCGAGGTATATGGAAAAAGAAAACTAGTTAATTTTCTAATCGGGCGCCAGGAGAGTCGTTCTGTTCGATAGCTGCTTGGCCGCTAGCGACGAGGTTGGTACACCTGCTGTAGGCCGTTCCGCGGCGCAGACACCTGCGCTCCCCGCCAGGGATTCCCGGGTCTTGATTGGAATTGGGTGTTGAGACTGGAACACACCGCGCCATAATGGCAGGTAATAACAACAAGGGATTGCGGTAGCAGGTATTAGTACCAGAGAAATGGCCTTTGATGAGTTGCAGAAATGATCATTGACTAAATTAAATGAGGTTCGGTAGTCTGTTTTTTCTTCACGGATCTTTTAACGCATAAGAAACATATTTATGTTGTTGGAATTTATTCCTTATCATTCCAGACTTAATTATTTACTTGCCAAGAGACATAAATCCTGACCACAGAACTATAGAATAAAGAATTTTTAGTGCTGGGATTCTAAGTACCGATTTACACTAAATGGCAAAATATACTATGGGAAAAGGAAAGATGAACCAGTTTCCAAACATTTTGCGTAGAAAACGGTAAAGGGTTTGGTAAGTTATTAAATACTGGCAGTTACAACTTTACAACTGATAACTTTTTTGAATTTATAAGTTTTGAGGGATAAAATTTTGCGTCAATTTTTCTGGGTGAATTTCTAATGGAGAAGAATATAACATTACGAAATATTACACAGGAAATACCATGTGAACTGTGAGATTATAACGGTAGATAATTACGGTCGAAAATTTTTGAGCACCATGAAAATCTTTGGTTGTATTATACAAGCAAAAATAACAAAATTATTTGTCTTCTTAGCACAATACATCAGGACCACGACCAAGTTACGACAAAAAAGAATACATCAATTATTCTTGCACATAACAAAATAAAGATTAGAGTTGGCCTCAAGGATCAAATGGTCGACAATTACACATTATAAAGGCATACTCGTCAATGACCAATGAAGTTATTTTATGACAAGATTGACGTTGCCGCTTTGAATGCGTAATGTAAGCTTCACAAAAAATCCAACACTGTCAGTGGGAAAGCAGTATATGTAACTGGTAAAAGAATTTTCTCGTGCTAATATGAAAACATGAGTATGAAACACTAAATCCTCAAAAACACTCTAAATGCTCTTCAAGCCTTCGGGATTCGTAGGGACGCAAGATTGGAAGTCATATAGTCATTTCCAAAGAAAATAAAGAGGTTAGACCAATATTTACAAACGTTGATAACGTGGTAAAATTGTTGTAAACTCGTTCTATTGAGGTCGTTACTATCTTTCCAAATGATATTTATGCCTCTTCGAAAAAGACAAAATCACAGTGCTTCATCTGCGAGAACAAACTATTACCAGAACGTTAAAAAATAGGATTCCATACTATGATTGAAAAATAAAATGTGTAAAATTCATTGTTATGCGTTAAAAGTGTAAGTTATTTAATCGTAAAAAACATTGCATTCATTACTTCTTCATTATGGCCCCAAATTAGTGTTTTATTCAGACCGGGCCTCTGAGGTCCACTAAGAGGAAAAGCAGCAAAATTCAAGCTGCGTGCATCGAAGGGTTAATTTGCTCTTGTATTTGCATATAAATATTTTGAATGAATAATGTTATTTCTGATGAGAAACAAAGCAATACTTTACTCTCAGATTACTGGAAGAATATTTTACCCGAAGTATTCACAAAATGCGGAGACTGAAGGAAGTGAACAAAATTTATAATAGATATCGGAGGCTTTTCAAGGATTTCACTTTTCATTACGAAAGATTACACTAATTTGCCGCTTATTGTAATTATGAAGCCATACTCCTGCTCTAACAAGTGTTATGGAGGAAGGGCCAGGAGGGAGAAGGGGCGTGGAAGCGTTCGTCCTTGTGCGGGTGTGAGGCGGTGAGGACGCGCGTAATGGGCGTCGACACCGCAAGTCGCTCCCACGCGAGGACACTCGCAGCCACATTGGGGTGCAGGGGCTCCGGTGAAAGGGGCGGCTGCAGATCGATGCACCAAATGCCTCCACCCTTAGCCACGCTCCCTCTCCCACCCTCCGACCCCCCAGGTCTTTGCTGTTCCCACGCGCCGCCCCCTCCGCCGCCAAACGCCCTTACTGCTCCGCCGCCCCTACCCTCCTTCCGCTCCCGCCATCCCCGCCACCCCCCACTAAAGCTGCCTCGCACCTCCCGCTGCCCCCACCGCCCCCGGCCCATCTGTCTCTTCCGAACCTGTCGCCCCGCAGCTCCCGTACCACGCGCAGGCTTCGCCTTCTCCTCCGCCATCGCCACCCGCACTGCCCTCCTCATTCCCCAGACGTTCCCACCGTCGCCAACCCGCTGTCTCCTCTCCACCGCTTCTTCTCCAGAACCTGCGCCATCCCTTACGTCCCCTCACCATGCTTTTCTCTGTCCCTGTTTCCTCTCCGTCTCTGCTTCCCCTTCGTACAACGCTCATCCCATCTTACTCCATCGTCACGTCCGACACCAACTCCCCTCCCACCTCCGCCCCTGTACCAGTGCTTGTCCGTTTCCTGCCTCCACTCTTGATCCCGACTTCAACCTCGGCCTCCTTTTCATCTCTTTCCCTGCCCCTGTTTTCGTCTCCGCCGTGGCCACTACCTCCCGCCCCTACTTCTCCTCCGTTCCTTTCCCCGTCCCCACCACCAGCACCTCACCTCATCGTCATCCTCAGCCCTCGCTACCTCCCCTTCCTCACACCTCCGAACCCACTGCCAACTTCGTCGCGCCAGCTAACACCCTCGCCAACTTCCCCCCGTTAACGTCTCCCCGTCAACTTCCCCCGCCACCATTTTCTACCCCACGCCTCCACCTTCGCTATCACCACCACTCCCGTGGTCACCGCAGCTGTGATTCCTTGTAGAGCTGTGCACACAAACCTTGGACTTGGAATCCACGTGCGCCACGAGGCGTGCGTCCTGTGCATTTACGCGTCCGTGCCTTCTGCTTCCAACCTCAGCAGCCTCAGCTGCCCTGCCCGGCTCGCTCTGAGGCCTTGCCTTCTCAGCGATCCGTGGTACAGAGTGCTTGCCTTTCCTCCCCGCAAATCTCACTTCAAATTTTGGTTACAGGGTTGAGAGTTTCAACGAAAAAGCAACACGTTTCACGTTAACACGTGGAAATAAGAGTTCTCTAGTTTTCTCATTATTTCAGCATCAACTATACGTGGGTATTTTGAGGGTATTGGCCAACCTTCTTTCTGATGATGATACGATGCGATGCAATGTATTCTATTCCTGAATTAAAATATCCTTTCAGTCCTCTGGCTTATCCCATATTCTTCCCAATCAAACGTGTTGCTATCTCCAAAGCTTTGTCTCCTCCGCTTTTTCAGCGTCTTGTGACTAGTGTCCAGCCACGGACACTACATACGCACGAGTATACCTCCAGATATCCTAACAGAAGGCAATATAGAGCGAGAAGGTGACTTCACTCGCGTAGTAGAGCCTCAGCCAATCACAAACGTAGAAGAAACCCTCCGCTCTGAATAGCCGTTAGAAGGAAACATTGGTGTGTACGTCGTGGTAGAACGTGGTAAATTTTCCTTTGTAACGGAAGATTAGTATTCTAACAACGGAACGTGTTACAACGAATTATATTCAACAAGATACTATATAGAAGAAGAGCTTCTGTTAGTAGAAGGTAACTATTTCAGTATATTCCAGTTAACTGACTATAGAAAATAAGTAGTATTGAAGTACATGCTGTAACAATCGCTGGGTTAAAAGATTGACACCAAACTGAATGCAGAGGTATTTTCCTTTCCAGATTTGATCTTAACCTTAAATTTTATTTTATGATCTTGTCTCAATTCAAGCTTGCTGCAAGATTCCATCGAAACTTTAGTTAAAAATGTATTAACTACTGCATGGCGAACAACAAGCTTGCGCAAGTAGTCTACTAGATCCATGTGGCTTATTCATCACGTGCCTTAGGTTCTACGCGGCGAGGAGCTTTCTGCGTGGGAGGATCGCAGAGGCAGCGAGGAACTTCTAAACAGCGGGAAAAGCTCTTCAATTTTCCTAGACAGCCATAGATAGCAATGGAGAGCCACAGCCGGGAAGGGCAGCCGCTGGGATTGAATCAGTCTTCCAAAGCGCCGGACAAAAAGAGAGGACTCGATATGGAACAAAATTCTCCATACCTTCTGTGCGCTCACTGTGCAGCAATGTTTTGTGTGTCGCGAACTATAATAAGATCTAGGCATGCCGTGCGTTGTAAGCAAATGTATATGTTCTCAAAAGTATCAATGGGAAAGCACATTCGTGACCTCGCCAGTAGGGATCGTTAGGGAGGGGAAAGAACCGTAGAGTGCCGCGGCGAGCCCGTTGTCCCGTTACGCAGGAGAGGCATAGCGCTTACGAAGGTCAGAGAGAATCGGAATACAGAAATCATTGGATTACTGTTATTACATTAACTTGAGATAAGATTAATTGATTGGTACTATTAAACCAAAACATTTTTCGTTCCAACTTTTACGCCAGAATTGAACAGTAGGGCTTCATTAGTGGCGGAAAGAAAGAGTCATATATAATCTACCAAATGAGACTTACTAGAACTGGATAATTTTGTTTAAGTAACTTGAAGAAAAAAAGGAAAAAATCACGGAATGAGTAGGAATGACAGATTAACTTTGTACAGATTGTTCAAATGAGTTTTTATGTGTGGAATAATTTACAGAGTTTTGTACATGTAAGTATTCCGTAGTTTTGTTTTTTAAAATATATCACGTCGGTTTCATTAACTAAACTAGTGGTACTTCAGAATAGCACAGACTTTCCCGTATTGGTTTTTATTTCCTTTGGACTGGGCTAGCTATTTGAGCTTGACACAATCCCTTGCCACCGGTCATCTATCGCCACCCAAACAATATTTTTTTGACATTTTTTAATTTTTCTGTTTCCTTATGATTTAATAGAAATATTAATTTTAGAATATTAAAGAACACAAAAACTTCGTCCTAAATGGCAATTTTCTTTAAAAAAATTGCAGCTGTTTTTAAGAAAATGGCGTTTAAGCGCTACTAAAAGTACGAAATTTGAAGCTCTACAGAAAATTTTTGAGTTTTCAAAAAACTTCATTTGAAGCACAAGTCATTTGAAGCACACTCACTAATATAATAATTTTTACAAATTTCTGGTGTTGGCGCCTGAGCGGCCAAAATTGATTCAAATTTGGCGCCGTTCGAGTAAATCAATTATTTATAACAATCTTTGGCATTAACTACCAGCTCAGAACATATATTTCAAACGTCCCGCGTTCGAGATACCCAAATACCCAAATTCCGCGCAATAATTGCAACAAAGAGCTGAGTCACTTCTTTCAACGATGTGCTTTTCGAAACAAGTTTTTTTATGGTAGATTTTAAACTGTTCATGCTTTCAGACACGACCTCAAGACTGCAGCACTTACTGGTCACCTGGCAAGCCGCCGTGGCACTATCAGAATTTGTTAGAAAAGGCTTAGAGCTCTACTTTAAAATGTTGTTTGAGCGTTTCTGAAAATGCGTAACTTTGAGCTAGTTTCCACAGAAGACGGTGGAGTTTTCGAGAAACTTCGCTTAAAATTTTTCAAAGCACATGTACTTATAAATATAATAATGTGAACAAATCGCCGCTAATGTAAATATTAATGATGTGAGAGACAAGTAAAATATTACTTTTTTGTAATTTTTGAAAAAAACAAACAACAGAGCAATATGGCGTTTATGTAATCTCATATACTGTATTAGGCACTATCTTTACCAAACGATTAAAGAAAAAATCTGGAGCCGTTCTTTAAGAATTTTTTAAACTATTTTTTTAAAAATATTGCACGCAATATTACGCAAATATTACAAAAAAATGCACATGACCTTAATGAAAGAACTTACTATGGAGAACCAATTTTATTTGAAGGATAAATCTCTAGCTTTAATTTTGTAGTTGTAGGAAGAGGCCGAAGAAAATTCAATCTTTTGCCATTTTTCAAAATTTAGAGTTAACCTTGAAAATCGGACTATGCCACCTTCATAGGTGTATTTTTCTCTATTCGTACAAGAAATTGAAAGAAAAAATTTGGAGCCGTTTTTGAGAAAATTTTGAAAATGTCCGGGGTGCTTAATATAAAGTACCCCAAAATTTTAAAGTGTTTTTCAAAATCTCAAGCGTCGACTCGAGTCAGATGGACCGAGTTTTTTTCAATTTGAAAAAAAAATCCTACGTGTGGTTTAAGTGGTGTTCACAGACGGACGGACGGACGCTTTGCTTTCCGTTGTTTTTTCGGTATCGAGGACCCACAAAACAGGGATTCTGACTACTCCACGTGTTGGGGGATTTTTTTTTAATTTAGCAACTGGTTTTGTCCGCTTTTTCGTAATCAGGGACCGTCTATGAGTTTTAATAAGAAAGAGAAATAAATAAGAAGAAAGAGGTTAGAATCCGATGCCACTGAAATGGTATTAATGCACTGAGAACGGTTGTTAAGAAAACAAGACTGAGTTTGGAAGATGTGAAGCAAGAAATGTAAAAACTGTACGAGGTTAACTCTTTCTCAAGACAATACAACTGCCAAACAATTAGATGAAGTACTTTATTTTGAATAATTACAGCATGGTTAAAGACATCATTAGAGAATTATATTGTGATAATGTTCAAATGGAAATATATAGGTGAAATTACAAAAATCGTGTTCACGGGCAAATAAAGAAATACAAATTTTAATGCTTTATGTATTCCACTAAATCGGAAGGCAAACAGACAATAGACTGCGAGTAAATGTTTGCTTTTTGTGAGAGTCTGAGAAGAGCAGGATTAATTGAAAGTTGTTCTCGACCGATATTCCGTAAAGCAGAAAGACTTTAAGTAAACTTTGTTACGGATGCAAAGAGAAATTTACTCGCCCTATGAAGGAAGTGATACTGAAGGGATCTAAAACTTCTGTTCAAAAGCGAATATCTTTGAGGTTCTTTGCCTGAATCACAACGGGAATAAATATATAATTTTTAATTTAATCATTAGGATCAGTTGACGATTAAAATATAAATACTATCATTAGTAAATGCAAATATAAACTAGTAGTGCTACAACAGCACATACGAGTACATTGTGCTACTAACGCCTCTTCATGACACTTCTGTTTGAACACTACTCCTAATAACACATGAAAAACTTCAAACCAATCGAAACCCGCGGTGTTTAAAAATTCATATTCCTAATTTTTGAAATTCAAAAGGTTTAATGGAAATAACACTTCTGGCATTGAATTCAGTGTATTATGGTCGATTATAAAAATTTTAACGAAAATAATGATGAATCATCATCACTTACTTTCTTGCATTACTTGAAAAGGCCTGAGGAGTTTTATTGAGTAGAATTTCACTACTACATGAAGCTGCAAAAGTGTTTCAACCCAGCAAACATTTTTTCCGCGCTGAGACTCGAACTCAGGTCTATCGAGTTCATTTGCGGTGCGATTTGCCGCTACACCACGCAGTAACACTGCCATACTCACTTAGGCCGAATCTTAAAAATTTAGTTGTCATAATTCCAATACACAATTTTTGAAAGTTATGAGAGTTCAAACGAAAATGAGACCTGCTCCACTCTTCTGAGCGTCCCATGTTTCCTCCGTGGAAAAATAATGAAAATATGTAGGGGTTTTTCAAAAAATGTTCTTTTTGTAAATTGCACCGCTTTCAAGCAGACAGTGCTCACTTTCAAAACAGTGTGCATGACCTTTTTTTAAAGATATGATTTTATAAGAGACTTTTTTGAAAAAAAACTATTTTCGGTCTTGTAGTTATGAAATGTTAACTTTTTGCAATTTTCGAAAATACAGAGTTCACCAGAAATGAAACTAGCACCAGCTTTTATTGTCCTTGGATACATACTAGAAGAAAATTTAAAGAAAAAATGGCGCCGTTTTTGAGAAAAAATACGATTGAATAAATGAATTGTCGCCCAAAAGTCACCCAAAATTACGCAAAAAACTGCTCGTATTTTCGAAAAATTGCACATCACTTTATTTCAAGATCTGATTAAAAGAACTGATTTTTTCAAGAAAATGTATCTATCATCAATATTAAAGTTGTAGAAAGACGCCGAAAAAAATGTTGAACTAATGAAATTTTCAAAAAATCAGTAATTTCAACGTTTTGTATTTATTATTTTAATGTTAATATTTGTATTATCCATAACGTTTTTAATTATTAGACCTAAAGTGAGACCTACACCATTCTTTTAAGCATCCTTTAAGCTATTCCGAGGACAAAGTTTAATCCGAAAGAAAATTTGCAGACATTGTTGAGAAAATTTTGAATATGTTGAGGTTTTATGCAAAATATCCCCATAAAAATTAAAATATCAGTTTCAAACTCACAGGACTGGAAGTACGATTAGATCGATCCGGGAATATCAGTTTTAAAGATAATAGTCTCAACGGTTTAGGCATTGGCCTTGACCACAGACAAACAGAAGGCCACAGACACGTTTTGCCGTCAATCGATTTTTTGGTGTCAAGGACTCACAAAACATGGATTCTGACTACACAATGTGTTAGAGGAAGGAATTTACTATGTACAGGAACAAGATTTATCCACTTTTTCTTTCCCAGGATCCGTCATTAAGAGATTTTCTGTCAAAAATTCGCCATTTTTCCGGAGCACTGTTACAATGCTTTCTCTTCTATCAAAGTAAAAGCGAATAAGTAAAGTACACATTGTTATTAAGAATGCAAATAGATGTTTTTAATTTTACACTAGTGAAACTAAATATTTGGGTGAAATTGCACAAAATGGAGAGCTGTAGAACAGTTAACACAGGACATTTGCACAGTACGGAAAGTGGAAAACGCGCAAAATGTTCTTTCATGTCGTTTAGTGCTTATTTTCGAAAACCCATGACGCAGACTAAATTTTCTATTGTACAATACAATCACTATTCATTGTAAACACAGGGTTGAACATACTTCTGATAATACAATTGATTATGATTATTACTTCCCGAGATTTGTATATGTAGTACACTGCAGTGGATTATAGCTAGCCAAATCAATACGAGCAAGTTATAACAGTTATTGAGCCCACTACCTTTTGTTTTAAAAAATCCTTAAATTTAGTTGAATAGAAAGCTCAAATTTCTTTCTAAACACAAACCCATAATGTTTTAAATATACAGATAATATTGGCTAAATGCAGACACCAATATAGTGTTATAATACCAGGAGGTATGTAGGTATAATGACTTAACCATCCTTGGGAAACGTTTCCCTTATATAAACGGATTATTTGAACTTCATGCAGGCATTGCTGATGTAGGTATTACTCTCAATTAACTTGCTGATGTAGGTATTATTCTCAATTAACCTTTCGGCAGGCGCACGGCAGCACTCCGTGCTGCCTTTGTGCTTTTATTGTTCTAAAATGTAGTACGGTTATTTGACATGTCAGATGGCTTCAGTATTCTCATTTCGTAACATTCTAAACGAAACGCGAAAATCTCCGTTCCGTTGCCTTCTCCCTATCAGTCGTAAAGAAGCTTTGAGTATAAAAAAAAGCACAGTACTTCATACTCTACCGCGCCCACTCGTGTGACTATTTTTAGTATTCCAAACGAATATTTTACTTATTCAGATTGTTCGTTTATAAGTATTTTCGATCACTGTACGCAAAGTCAAAGATGTTGAAAACTTTTTTTTATGGATTTTTTACTATTACTTGTAGTCTTATTTTTGTTTTTCTTTGCTGAAGGGCCGAAACAGACGAAGAAATCAGGCACCTTTTTGAGTTGCTGGAAACGGCTTCATGAAAACCAATTGATGCTTTTCTAAAATTTAAGGACAGTAACTGTTCCATTTAATTAATTCGTCTATTTAATAACAATTTTCTAGTTAATTTTTTCTCTGATGTATTTTGTTTTATAAGGTTTTCTGAAACAGTGTTTTTTATTATTCTATACCTAAAATTAGCCATAATTCTGTGATTTATAATATGTTTTAACATGAAAAATGTAATGAATAGTTGTGAGGTTTTGTTCTTCCTTCTTCAATTAAATAATAGAAGTTTTGAGGGTGCAAAACACTGATTTCTCGAGGCAGCATACAGTGTTCCTACGCGCCCACTTATGTGACTCAAATAGGCGCGCCCACCAGGAGGTTAAGTAGGTACGAAAATGCGAAATATTAGAATCGTATCCAAATCATTATTTTTGGCTCATTTATTTATGTCCACATCAAGCCAGGGATACTCTGACACTGAAAATATAAAGCTTTATATGGGTCCAGGAAATTTAAATGTCGACAGATATTTTGTTCAACTGTTTTTCTGATAGCCTCCTTTTCACATCACTTCCACAATTAAAACACCTCTCTTTTACAAAACATTGAAGTATTACAGTAAGCAACTTGTGTGAACCAAAATGGATCTCTTGAACTTCCTATTACATTTCGATGGTGGTTGGTGTAGTGCATGTGAACGCGGTGTTGTTTCCCCGCTGTATGGTGACATGAGTACGGTGAGTTCGACTTACGTGTTTTCCTCCACAGGTACCTCCCACGAACGGGTCACGCCCTACCCTGGACAAACACTAAGGTCCTGACTTGTCTTCCGGCATGTGTAGTAGTGTAGTGCATGTAAGTGTAAGTGCGTGTTGTTAGGGGAGGGGAAATGACAAGAAAGAGGAAGGATAGGTAGTGCGCAAACCGTGGCCCGTTTGTTACGGTACTGTTTCCGCATTCGCTTGGTATTGAGCGGAGAAACCACGGAAAACTACCGATCAAAGTAACCGGCCGCCAGAATTTTCTTTCACACAGCGGCGGATTCAACCTAGCTATCTAGCTAGGGTCGAAAATTCTGCTACCACCAGGACTCGAACCCTAGAACCTCCCGGTCAGAGGCACTCGGGGGCTGGTGGGGCGTCAAGGGGTGAGGTGCAAGGGGAGGGGGAGTGGCGGGTGGAGCCAACTGCCCGAAGTAGCAAGGCGCCTCTCCAATTAATTCTGTCGCCGTGGCGAGTGGCGACTCCCGAGGCGTCTTTGAGAGTTCTTTGATATCTGAAGCGAAACACTGCTCTGCTCTCTGAGTCCCCAGTTGCCGATTCAGCAGTAAATTTGGTGTTTCATGAGTGCTGGTCGAGGCGTAGCGAACGTGGCCTGGAACCTTTTTTCCGAAGAGGTCTCTGCAAAACTGGATGAAAAAAGTTTGATGGTGGAGGAGACAGAGTGCAATAAGTATCGAAAAAGTATAGCTTTAAAGGTAAATAACGTGAGATTTCTACACGTAAAGAAGTTAAAATAATTTATTCAGCCACTGAACATAATTTATTTTCCCATCATTAGGTAGCATTTCAGTAGATAAAGTTGTACAAGCAATATCGTCAAAGGACGGTAGAACATTTATAACTAGTGGTGGTACAGAATGACACAGGCTTTCTTGTATTAGTTTTATATTTTCTTTAATGTGGGCTAGCTATTTGGGCTTACCATATACTCTTGCCAGCTGCCATCTATCGCCGCCCAAGGAACATTTTTTTTGAAATTTTCTCAATTTTTAGGTTTCCTAATAGTACCACCGAAATATTATTTTAAGTACATGAAAGAAGAATAAAACCTCGTACTAAATAGCAAGTTTCAATGAACAAATTGGAGCCGTTTTTAAGAAAGTAGCATTTATACGTTACAGTAAGTGTGAAATGTGAAGCTCTTATTTACAGGAAATGTTTTTATGTTTTCGAAAAAATTCTTCACAAGTCATTTGAAATTAGAGAGTGACTTCATTAGAAGTCACTCTCTATTGCAACAGTGTTTACAAATCGGTGGAAATGTGCATTTTAACGGCATGAGATATATTTCGAACAAGTGGTGCTATTCGGACTTGCCACATACTCTTACCAGCTGCCATCTATCGCCGCGCATTTTTTGACATTTTATTTATTTTTCAGTTTCCTAATAACAGAACGGAAATATTATTTTAAGAATATTAAATAACAGTAAAACCTCGTTCTAAATGCTAATTTTATTTGAAAAATTAGAAGCCGTTTTTAAGAAAATGGCGTTTAACCGCTACTGTAAATGCGAAATTTGAAGGTCTTTTTCACAGAAAGTTTTTGTTTTCGTAAAACTGCATTTGTACTCATTTGAAACACGTATACTCACAAATACAACAGTGTTTACAAATTTGCTGGAAGTATGCATATTAACGGTGAGAGAGTGCCTGCAAATAATTACATTTGTATAATTTTGGAAAAACAAAAAATACCCCAAATTGAACTCTACGTCATATTAAAGAGTGCAATTAGGACTATCGATTCGAAAAGTTTAAAGAAAAAATCGAATCCATTAATGAGAAAATGGCGGTTCAGCGTATCTGAAAATCCGGAATTTTGAACTAGTTTTCACTGTAAACGGTTGAGTTATTGAAAAAGTTATATGACACTATTTAAAGCAGATGTACTTTTTAGTATAATAATGTAAACAAATCGCTGCTAATGTAAATAGTAACAACATGGGAGACTAGTCAAAAAATTACATTTTTATAATTTTTGGAAAAAAAACAAAAGAATAGAGCAAACTGCTGTTTGTGTCATCTCATATAGTACGTTTAGTGCTGTCCCTACCAAAAGTTTAAAGAAAAAATTTGGATCCGTTTTGGAAAAAAATCTTGTTTCGGTAATTTTTAAAATTTGCACATATTGCACGCAATATTGAGCGAAAACTACTAAAATTCGGAGACACGGACGGTTGTTTTGAAGAAGAACAACGTTTTCGGTTTCAGGGGACCCCATAACGAGTATTTCCGTTGGAATGTCGAAATCGATTTGCCGCATCATTACATAACTTTATACTACGTACATTACTCCGTTTCTCCGGGCCCGTCCTCTTGAAGGGGGGGTAGTCCTAGAAGTGTAGTGCAAGTTCCATCCCTGGAGGTAGTTATTCCCTTCCAACGGAACGTGAAATTCGGCGCCGTCCTACACTTCGGCTTGAGAGATTTTCCCAATTACGCCTCTCCCCCAGACGGTCACCGCCCCAGCCAGGATAAGCTCAAAGCTCCCCACATGTGTGGTAGCGTATTGCAGTTGTGATACTGAAGGCATCTTGAAGAGGGTGGAGTAGAGGGATGCGCTGCAGGTTGCGGGGTGAGAGTGCAATGCTGTTAGGGGAGTTACCGGACTAGTTTGATTCCTAGCTACAGTCTCGCTGACGTGCACAACAAGCGTACCAATTGACCTAGGACACCTGTGCCACTTGTGCTTTGGGAGAGGACAAACGAAAGGTTGACATGCAGTTGTGTACCGATATTGGAAATGAAAAATGTTGCTAATAAGTAACAATATGTGGAAATTAGTTTGAAAAAGTTGAAAATAGATTTATGGGAAGTACAAGTGCATGGATGTATAGGTATTAAGTTAATACAACGTCTTAACAAGATTTTAGACTTTCACATTGACATCTAAGGGGAGTTGCCATGAACGCCGTAATGGTACTTATGTACTTGAATGCACGTTTTCAGGCTACGACGAGAACATTTAAAGAACGTGGGTGCGTTGGAGCCGGAACGCCTAGGGAAAGCCTGACGGTGAAAACGGATGAGTTGGAAAATATGAAAGAAAACAAATAGGACCATGGGCGATGGTTCGCGTAAGATCAAAATGGGCTTGGCCTAGAGATGCGAGTAAGACAGTATGTGTTTATTGTACTACTTAAAGTGTACATGTCCAAAAGCGTCGGCCTAATCGTAGTAGGAAGACCGGTACCCGGGCTCTAGCTCCTATGCCAGGTTGGTCAACTGCTTAATAAATTCACTTTTCAAAATCTGGTGTTGTACAACAACTCTTTATACGAACAGAAAATTTAGAAAAGACAATTATAATTGTTAAAACTGAGAGGCAGCCCTTAGATCACATAAACATACAATGAAAATTTTACATGCCATGTGTGAGACACGGAATCTCATGGATCTGCGTGGGAACGTTGAGGACGGGCCATGGGGTAGGTGCAGTGGGCGCGAGAGAGCGCAAAGCGGCGCGGAAGTGTTGGAACGGTGGCGGTGGCACGAGAGTGATAACAGAAAGGAGCGGGACGGGGCGGAGCGGGCGGGGCGGAGCGGGCAGGGCGGGGGGCGGAGCGGGCAGGGCGGGGGGCGGAGCGGACGGGGTGGAGCGGGCGGGGCGGAGCGGGCAGGGCGGGGGGCGGAGCGGGCAGGGCGGGGGGCGGAGCGGGCAGGGCGGGGGGCGGAGCGGGCAGGGCGGGGGCGGAGCGGGCAGGGCGGGGGGCGGAGCGGGCGGGGTGGAGCGGGCGGGGTGGAGCGGGCGGGGGGGCGGGGTGGAGCGGGCTGGGGGGGCGGGGTGGAGCGGGCGGGGGGGCGGAGCGGGCGGGGCGGGGCGGAGCGAGCGGGGCGAGGCGGAGCGGGCGGGGCGGAGTGGCGTGGGGCGTAGTGGGGCGATGTGAGGCGGGTCCGCCGGAGGCAGCGGGCGGCCTGGAAGGGGCGCGTGGGGCCGTCGACGGCCGCCGCTTTTCATTAGAGTCGGGCGAGGCAGTCGCAGGCTGCAGGGCTGTCCACAGCCGCCGCCGCTTACGCCAGAGAAGCGTGATTCTAAATTGCAAATGAAGTTTACTTCTCGTTCCTGCCATCCATAGCGCCACCATTGCCGTTCAAAGCGAGAGTTGTCCACATCCTCGTGATTCACAGCGTGCTCGGTTCTTGGTTCACTTATAAGGGCTAGGTGACGATTCGCTATGCATTTCCAAGTCGAGGACGAGGCTGAGTTTGACTGATTGTTTGTTTGAATATTTCCGTCAGTGTTTCTGAGCGCGTCAACCTTTAAAATACCGTAAGTGTAGTACATGTTTTCCCGGAGAGGTGGCGTTGATCTTCCCACTGGGATGGTGAGATCCGGCGTCCACCTGTGCGTCGGCTAGCGGGTTTTTCTCCAACCACGTGTCTCCCATCAGCGGAGCACTGCCGCCACCGGAAAAAATTTCCCGACAAGTCTCCCAATATGTGTGGTAGTGTAGTGAATGTGTTTGTGTGTGTGTGTAAGGAAGAGGTGAGGACAGGACAAGGAAACTGAAGGAAGGAACGTTCGCGGTCCTTGATCCGGCATTCGCTTAGTGTTGATCGGAGGAACCACGGAAAACCAACGATCAGAGCAGCTGGCCTGGAGAATTCTCCTCCAGAGATCGTCTGAACTCGGCCTAGTTATCTAGCTAATATCGAAAATCCTCCCAACGGCGGGTCTCAAACCCTGGCATGTCCCGTTCAGAGGCACTGTAGTAATGGATGAAGCTCAGATCTTCGGCCTTCGCGTTAACATTAAACCTTGAGTATGCTACGCATCCTTGAGTATCTGACACTTTGAATTTAAAAAATTAAAAAGTGTCACCACGGACCCCGAACTCGCGAATATGATATGAGACTAAAATTCAGGCTAGTATGGTACCAGTGGTAGGTTACGAGTGACTCGTCCCGAAACAGTAGAAAACCAAACGCGTCTGGTGGCGCTTTGAACGGCCTGGACGATAACTGAAATTCGGCTGCAATTTGGAATTATGCTGCAGAGAACGCGGAGCGCGGGGCGACGTTGTCGCTCTCTGTCGGTGGCGCAAAGGATTAGGCACGTCGAGGGTGGAGAATGATGGAGGGCAATGTAGAGTGAAGCCGGTACTAAGTGGCTAAGATTGACGAGAAGAGACGCGACACGCTGAACATTGCCTGCATGCACGACTCGCTGGAGAGGAAGGAAAGAGCGAAGAAGAATAGAATGGGAAGGTCATGGGAAAGCTCAAAGTATATGTTGCTGCTAACAAGCGTGTCTGAATTTTCTACTTAAAGTGAGGAGGAGGGACCAAAACAGTAGAGAACTGACGCTTCCGTGTACGTAATATAAGCAGTTCAGTTGACACAGTCTCTTCGTTTCTGTTTTGAGAAGAAATAAAAATATACATTCTTAAGGAAATGATGCGAACCAACCTCGATTAAACAATAAATATTTTTATTCAAGTACCTACCAATTTATCAATTACCGAGATTCATTTTTCCAAAAAACGTCTACGGATTTTAATCTCAAAAAGTGTTTTTAAAACATGCTACAGTGGATAAAAAAGTTACTACACTACTTCTAAACTACTAGACGTTTCCCGAGACACCTATAAAAACATACGAATATAATTTTAATCGTAGATCATTAAAATGTATTTTTCCGTTCGTTTTTCCAGTGTTGGTGTCGACCTGAACATTTTGTTACCAAAACACATCGGGGCATATTAATGTGATCAATGGCAGATGTACGTACGTACGCACTTGGCGCAACATCCCGTGAACGGGCTCAGACCTACCGGCGACGTCCCTGCCTCGCGGTCATGGGTTAAGGGGGTATGTGTAGTTAGCACCGAGACATCCTCTCGCCGTATTCGGGTCTTCTCAACCTGAGAAGTGAATTTTCTCATCGTCACCTAGCAACATTGTGCCTGACCCGGAATTGAACCCGGGGCCACATAGTGGAAAGATGAGCACGCTGACCAAGAGCTAGCCACGAGTCCCCGATCAATGACAGATAGGCATTATATTTCTAAAAATTATTTGTTATTCAATAGCAGCTTAAAGAGAATAAAGAGATTCATGTACTTCAAAAATAAGTACTTTTCAATATATGCTCTTGTGAGGTAATACCTCTCTTAAAACAAACTCAAGTTTACGTACCGATTGCGCATGCAAAATGCGCAGGTCTTTACTTAGGAAGCTTTATTCTGACAAAGATAGCATTATGACGAACCTCTTACCAAGAATTCTCTCTACAACTTCAACAGTAAGAGGATATAATTCTTCGAATTTCCAGACTTTGTGTTAATTCTTGCAGTACTCTCTGTAAGTATTGTTATATGTAAAAACTGTTTTGTGATTAGAAGAGTAATTGTGGACCTTGGATGCTATTTTTATGAAATGAATAAGAACCCAGAATTTTAAGTGTGGTGGAGGTTCCGGAAAGAATAATAAAATGCGAAGAACCCCTGTCGATGTTGTATGGTGAGCGGGAGTCGATGATGTGGATTCAGACCTGGACCTGGACCTGGTCCTGTCCCTGAACCTGGGCCTGGGCCGGCCGGGGGTGGCCAGGGACACAAGGGGTGGGTGCGCGTATCGAGCGAGAGAGCAAGCGAGCGGCCCGCAACAGGTCCAGGCCTTCCGGGTCCCGCGATCGATGCAGCAGGCGGCGGGGCCCGCGGCGGCGGCAGCGGGGCCGGGGCCGTGGCGGGGGCGGGGCGAGGGGTATGGGCCTGCCATGAGCGGGGGTGCCTGGGGACGACCGCGCGGGCCCCGGGGGCGGCACTGTGCCGCGTCATGCCGCCCGCCGTGCGCGGGATGCGAACCCGGCCCGCGCGCGGCCGCGTCGCCTCCCTTGCAAGCCCCGATGCTCCGCCGTCCCTCACCCGCCGCACTCCCTCCTCGCCAGCGCGCACGCGCCCCGGCGCAGCCTCCCTCAAGGCAGCGCCCCGTCGCCGCGGGGCTGTTTTGAGACATCGTTTTGCAGCACGCGGACCGCGTCCGCAAGAGACCTGAGTCGTTATTTGTAGCCGTGGAAGCGAAAATAAGATTTAAGTATTTACTCCAATAAAGGAATACATCAATAGCAAAGTTAAGTGGTGCTACAAGAGCATATTCTTTCTTGCATTATAGAAGAAAACATTAAATTATTTATACATTACACTAAAAAATAAAAGAAAACTATTAAAAGTTTCGAATAATTTTATACATGCTGATGTTCAAGTCTTTGAAGAACAGATTTTATTAAGGAAAAATGTCCATCTTCAATTTGTAGTTGTAGGAAGTCGTAGAAAAATGTTTGACCTACTGTATTGCAATTTTCAAAAATTCAGGGTGTTCATCGAAAATGGGACCTTCTGAACTTTTGAAGCAGAAAATTGTTTCAATTTTGTTAAGGCTTCATCAAAATTACTCCTCAGAAACAAAATGTACGTTCAAATTTTCAGGCCCCTGTGTTCAGCTAGAGCGATCGGGAAATAACAATTTTGGAGAAAATCATTTGAACTGTTTAGGCGATAGTGTTGACAACAGACGGCAGACAGGTTCCCAGACAGACCGACGCGCAGACAGACGGATGCAGACAGACGCACAAACAGGCGGACGCACAAACAGACGAACGCAAAAACGGGCGGACGCACAGACAGACGGACGCTCGGTTGGACGCACAGGCAGGTAGACGCATGGATATACGAACGTAGGGACGGACGGACAAGTGCACAGTCGTTTTTCCGTAAACCAATTTTTCGGTGCCAAGTAGTCACAAAACGAGGGATCTAACTAAACTATTGTTATTATTATATTAAAGAAAGTAATTTACTACATAATGGTTGACGATTTATCCACTTCTTCGAAATCCGGGCCGCAATACAAGTTTTTCTGAAAAATCGCCACTGCTCGAACCAGCATTACATACTTTCTCTACTACTTAAGTACGTTGCAGGCGAGAAAATGAAAATGTTGGCAATTTAGGAAATATAAAGAATTTAATGAATATAGGGAATCAATGAATGATTTATGCACGTGTGTGTTTAGACTAAGTTGAGTCGTACCTTATGTTAATATTGTTATCAATCATGACACATGAGTGCGAATATAATAGTACCTATTTTAATATGATCTCAATGGATACTAGTTGTCTAATATAGGATTAAACATAAAGTTATGAATTATCTAAGCGCCTATTTCTATGCATAAGTGAAAGTATTCACTTCGATGCTTCAAGAAGAGAGCTGGAATTTTCTAAGATCTTTCTTTCTCTATGAGACTTTAGAATTACTACGTTGCTTGGGGAGAGAATGGCGTATCAACAGGCCTCAGTCTTTATAAAGATTATATAATGCTTTTGTTATTTTAGGATAGTATGATATATGATTATAATAACAATCTACTTGTCTGGTGTAAACTTGTATTCAAAGTTCTGGTCTGTGGATATCTCTTATTAAGCAATGTCTGTGCGCAGTTTAAATGAACCCTCATTTAATGAATACATTTCAATATAAATAATCATGATTACGCTACTTTAGTGCTACAGTTTTAATGAACTCATTTATTTAACAGAGTTTTCAGTATTGGATATTGAATTACGTTGTAAATAATAGAAAACATTTCATTATGTCTAATTGACAGTGCCATACATTAAAATGGTTTATTTCGCTTATATAAATTTTTCAGTGTCTACTAATTTTTGTGGGTAATTTTGTGTTATGCAATTATAAAAAAAGGGTACTCGATTGAACACAAAAATTACTGATGAGTTGTTACAATTTCTCTCCTTCATGTTCTTATCCATAATTTAAATGATAAATAATACATCCACAGATACATTCACAAGGATATTCACAGAGACATTCATTGGGCTTGGAAGTCCAAGAAGAGATGAGCCTAAAGTCCACTTCGGAAGTAAGGCTTTGTGGGAGACAAGGCTTCCTGGGTTGAGTTTCACCCAGCCGAACGTCTTTGGTTTAGAGGTACAGTTCCACTAGAATTTAGAGAACCTAACCCAATACAATGCAGTTACTTGATATAATTTCAACGCACATACATCAATTAATTTTAATTAACTTTCATAAAAAGTTTTTGCGATATCAATGTATACAATGTTTGAAGACTATTATTTTTATTTGCTAATTAGTCTTAATGACTATCATTTTAGTTTTAACGATGTTTCGTTTTATTAAAAGTGCACTTCGAAGTTTTTGGAGGCGCTGTTTTGAGAGGGAATAAAGATATACTTTGCTTCATTCGGAGTTTTAAATAATTTCGTCCTTTAATGAATTATTTATACTCATCTGAAGCGAACAATATATGCACTCAGTTGAAAAAAAATAAAACATGTTCATGTTTATTCGGATAAAAAATTCAATATGTTGTGTACATCTCTGCATATTGTTTGTTATTAGTATTTTTTTGATAACGGCATGGATTCCACGGATGTATTTTGCAGCAGATTTAGGTTATTGTTAAACAGGTATTCCAGAACATGCTAATGAATTATTCAGTGCCATATTCACTACGACGCGACGTAACAATGAATTTCCACGGAAAATAATTCTTACTACCCGCATAAAACTTTATTCCTGTGTATTGTAGTATATTTTTAACTGACTTTTACCTTACCGTATACATACATATATACGGAGTAATATGTATAGTATTGGGAACGTTATGCAATGCTGTGAGAAAAAACGGTAGATTTTCGGCAGAAAAAAAATCATTGCCGGATCCTGATAACGAAAAATGGATAAATCCAGTTGCTAAACTAGAACCAAAATATTCTAACACGTGGTGTCTCCAAAATCCCTGTTTTGTGGGTCCCTGATACAAAAAAAAATTGACGACAAAACGTCCGTCCATACGTTTGTCCTTCTTTCGTCTGTCCTTCTTTCTGTCCAGTGTATGTGAACAACACTGGCGCTTAAAACATGCATAGGATAGTTTCCAAATTAAAGAAACCTTTCTCCATCTGGCCTAAGTCAAAGCTCTATGATTATGAAAAAAATTCATTAATTTTTGGGGGTACTTTACAAGAAGCCCCAACACTTTCGATTTTTTTTCAAAAACTTCTACAAATGTTCTTGTAAATTTATTGTAAGAATAGAGTAAAATACACGTATAAAAATGCCGTAGTCCCAATTTTTACGGTCAACTCGAATTTTTGAAAATTGCAAAAGTTTGAATTGTCGGCGTTATCCTACAGCTACAAAACACAATGTAGAGATTTTTCCTTTAAATAAAATTTGTTCTTTGTGTTTAAAATTGCAGATGTTGCTTACAATAGGTGCAATTTTAAAAAACGTCAAAAACAAGATTTTCCCAAAAACGGCTCCAATTTTTTTCTTCAAAATTTGAAATAGATAGAGCCTAATATACTCTATGAAATGACATAAACGCCATGTTGCGATATTCTTTTGTTTTTTCAAAAGTTACAATAATGTAATTTTTATGACTTGTCTCTCACGTCGTTAATATTTACATTAGCGGTAATTTGTTCACATTATTATGTTATGAGAACATGTGCTTTACATAATGTTAAAGTTTCTGGAAAACTCAACTTTTCTGTGAAAACTAGGTCAATATTCCTCGTTTCCATTTTCTTTAAAGTGGCTCCAAATTTTTTCTTCAAACTTTTCGTTCGGATAGTCTTTATTGAACTATTGAAGATGTCGTAGAATTAATTCTGATGTATTCTCTTATTTTTAAAAAATTACAGGAATATATTTTTTAAATCTCTCACGCCGTTAACATGCACATTTGCAGAAATTTGTAAATACTTTTCATTTTTCTGAGTTAATATATTTCAAATGACTTTCTATGAAGTTTTTCGAAAATCCAAAATTTTTTGTGAAAAAGAGCTTCAAATTTCGAATTCAGAGATGCGCACAAACGCCATTTTTCACGGTTCCAAATTTCTCAAAGAAAGTTACCATTTAGGACGAGGTCTTAGTGTTTTTACTTTTTCACCTTACGAATACTTCCTAAAAAGAGGAAATTATGTTATCGTGCGCCGGGAAACGGCGAATTTTACCTGGGAAAAACTCTTATAGCTGGGGTCTGTTAACAAAAAATTGGATAAATATTCTTGCTAAATTTTGAAAAAAAACTCCAACTCGTGTTGTAGCCAAAATCCATGTTTTGTTGCTTCTTGATACAGAAAAATCGATTGTCAGCAAAATGTTCGTCTGTCTGTCCGTTTGTCCGTCCGTCTGCGGTCAACGCTAGCGCCTAAACCGTTCAGCTAAATTTCTTCAAAATTGATATTTTGCAATTGTTTTGGCTGATGTCGAGGCTCCTGGAATTGAAATGGATATTTTAATTTTAGGGGGAACTCTACATGAAACCCCTCCGACATTTTCAAAGATTTCAAAAAAAATTGTTCCAACTTTTTTGGTTAAATTTTGTTGTTGAATAACGCAAAGGACGTTGAAGAGAATGATGAATGTATCATTTTCGTTGATATGCCAAATTTTTCGACAATTGCAAAAAATTATTTCAAAAGGGCAAAATTGAAAATAGAGATTTTTGCCTCAGAAAAAGTCGGTTGTACAAAATGAGCACTTTAAATAAGGTCATGTACAATTTTTTGAAAAAAACCGGTAATTTTTACGTAAATTGCTCTTGAAGCTTACCAAAATGTTTCTTCTCAAAAACCGCTCTAAAGTTTTCCTTTAAATTTTCTTACTTACGTAATAAGGGATGGTAAAAAAATTGTGCTACTCCTATTCCCGGATATGGCTTGGTTTTTTGAAAATTGCCAAAAAGTATTTTTAAAACTACAAAATTGTGGAGAGAAATTTTTACCTCAGAGAAAGTGTTTTGTACAAAATTATCTCTTCAAAAAAATTTTAGAATTTTCTGAAAAACGAATAGTTTTTGCGTAATTTGCGTTTGAAATTTACGAAACAAATGTTGCTCAAAAATCGCTCCAAATTTTTTCTTTAAAATTTCTGCACATGTGTAATAATAGACAGTAAATAAATAAATAAATAAACTAGGAGTGCTATAGAATGGCAAAAACTTTCTTGCAGTAGTTATTTTTCTAATCTCGGTAGTTTGGTCTAGCATTTGGAGTAAACCATTCATGGCTGCATTTCTTTGTCGCCCAAAATACTTTTGTTTTTCGCATGTGGTCAATTACCGGCTTCCAAATGCTAGAGGTAATTCAATAACGTGTTGACTAATATATAAGTAATCCGCCTGTAACTGACCCGGATGGCGAAGCTGATTAAGGCGCGGGCAGACAGAACGCCATAGTTGCAAAGGAACCGGGTTCGAATCCCAGACAGGTATTTAAATTTGATGAACGTGCGGTTGCAGAAAAAACTATTAAGAATGGTAGAAACTTTATAGAAAATCATTTACAGGACTTCTACCCACAAATAGAATCAATGCTAGAGCAAAAACACTTATTAAGGTGGCATAGGTCCGATTTTCACTGTTAACTGTGAATTTTCGAAAAATTCAAAAGTTTGGATTTTATTCGGTCTCTTTCTTAAGCTACAAAATTAAAGATAGAGATTTTTTCTTAAAAAATGTGTTCACCATAGTGAGTACTTTCATTAATCATGTATTTTGTTTGAAAAGTTTAGTAGTTTTTGCGCAATATTGCGTGCAATATGTGCAATTTTAAAAAACGACAAAAACAAGATTTCTCAAAAACATCGCCAAATTATTTCTTTGAACTTTTGTGAAGGATAGTGCCTAATATACTCTATGATGTGACATGTGATGTTATGTTGATATATTCTTTTGTTTTTCCAAAAATTTTAAAAATGGAATTTTTTTTACTTGTCTCTGATGCCGTTAATATTTACATTAGCGGCGATTTGTTTTCATCATTCTATTTATGAGTACATGTGCTTTAAATAATGTAAAGTAAAATTTCTTGAAAACTCAATCGTTTTCTGTAAAAACTAGCTCAAAATTTCGCATTTACAGAAATGCTGAAATACCATTTTCTCATTAATGGATCCAAATTTTTCATCACACTTTTCGAACGGATAGTGTTTATTGCACTCTTTAAGATGACGTAGAATTAATTTTGCTGTGTTCTCTTGCGTTTTCAAAAATGACGCAAATGTAATTTTTTTTGAAATATCTCTCACACCGTTAATATGCATATTTCCAGCATTTTGTAAATACTAGTGGATTTGTGAGCTGATGTACTTCAAATTACTTCTATTGATATTTTTAGAAAATTCAAAAATGTTTTGTGCAAAAGAGCTTCAAATTTGGAATAAATGGTAGCGCTTAAACGCCATTTCCTTAAAAACGGCTCCAAATTTTTCAAAGAAAATTGCCATTTAGGACGAGGTTTTACTGTTTTTTAATATTCTCATAATAATATTTCGTTTTTTATTAAAAAACCGAAAAATTACGAAAATGTCAACAAAATGGACTTTGAGCAGCGATAGATGGCTGCTGGCATGAGTATGCGTCAAGACTGAATAGCTAGCACAGACCAAAGGAAATAGAAAATGAATATGGGAAAGTCTGTGTCATTCTGTACCACCACTAGTTTCTTTTTCTACTCTCATTGTATATTTTCTCATTTGATGGCTGCAACCAGTTGCATAATTATACCCATTTACTCTTACAGTTTTCATTATGACACAGGTTCATGACCAATTACAGAAATGCTATTGGCACTTAGTCTTCGAAAAATCTTTATAATAAATGTTTCGTTCGATTGTGTACATTAAAGTTGCACTTCGTATTATAATATGCTTCGCAGTTTTAATTTATATAATTATTAGTAATTTTTAACGTGAAATATTATTTGAAAAAATTAATTCGTAATTTCACTTGTGACCGTTCGTGTAGGTCGGCCGTGGGGAAATTTCGTGGGTAATTTGGCTCTTGTTGAAATTTTGAAAAAAAACACAAAGTTGAAAGCCACAAACATTAATATAATTGAATCTCAAAAAAAAAAAGAAACACAAATTACAAAATTACCTAACATGCACAGATAAACAAATGAACAAAGAAAAATACAACACTGAACAGCGTAAAAAAAAACCTTTTTGAGGAAAAATCAACTGCAGAAATTATGAATTTCAAAGTTGGCACAAACTAGCATCACAGCAACATCTTCTGTGACAAAAATAAATTGAAATCCAACAAATTGAATCAAAGATATCTCTGGGGAGATGAGTACACATAATAGTACATCAGAGGGTAGAGCACAGGCATTTCGGATGACAAAATGCCTCAGCACTTTCTGTTTACAAAAATTGCAATTAACCCTTCCTCAACATACACTGCATTAGCATACATAGTAGTTTCTTGCAAAACAATTCACTTCAATTACAAAGACATATGTTGTGTACAATTAAAATGAATAAACATAGTTTTGAAAACACAGAATATTCAAAAGAAATTGCAAAAAAAAAAAAAAAAACTAAACATGTGTGTTTACACCATAAATGTGAAACATTTATTACAACCTACACCTTTGGTTGAAATTAAAAAATATGTTGTATTTTTACTCAACAGGCATCCAAATTTCAATAAATATTTCAAGATATTTAAGTTCACTTAAATTCAACAGTTCATAGCAAATATACTTTTATAACCTTTTAATTGTTCATAAATAACCCAAATTGTTTCTAACTTGATTTGGATTTTACACTATCATCAAAATGTTCCTTTTGATTTAAAGACAGAAACTGCACTTGTAGTGTATTAACATGACAAGATTCTATCATAAATAAGTGATGTTCTCCCCTTAGAAAGACACACTACTTCAAATATCTTTTGAAAATAGTCCACAATGATTATGGAAATACCAATGGTCGGGTATATCATACATTATGCAAGAGTGTTAATGGCCAAAAAAAATATTAAACAATCTGACAGTGAACTACAGGAACAACACTTCAACCTGCATTCTACAGTCAATTGCTTCCAAATTCTCATTACTTTTTATAGTATCACATACAAAATTGTTTTGTCTTTAACACCGACCTTATTTCGGTGGCCGTGGCGTTCGCCACCAGCGCACAACTCACAGCGAACTAATGCGGCTGCCGACGCTCTGTCTTGGGCCTAAGCACGGGTTCTCTCTGTAACCACGTCTTACTCCAAGACCAGATGCCTCCGTCGAACGCGCATCTGCGGTGTGAATTTAGCCACCACTGGGCCAAACCTCTTTCTCGCTAACTGGAGCTCGCGGCCCCACACCATCAGCTTCCAAATTCACGCTGCTACCTCACGCTGCCGCTTCTCGAAACATTCTGCGCACTCTCCTCACACCGCGGTTACAACCCCTTCTTTTCCGCGTAGGGGGGGGACAACTGTCTTCCCCCCGCCACCCCTCCAGCGATCGCTGATAAGGCGACGGGTTACGTAATCGCGCGGCGAAGCACGCAGACGAGGTCTTTCTTATCGCCAAATAGTGACTGAGCAAGCTCAGGATCGCTACACACTTTGATCCTAATTGATTAGCGCAGTGATTGTTATTGGAGAGAACATTTGATAAAGGTTAAGATCTGTCATCATGTCATTTTGGGTTATATTTTGCTGCCGTGTAGTTTTCCTGGAAATAAAGTCTGGTTTAAAATATCTAGTGAATCAAAGGTGGACTTAACACTTCCAGAAATAAGAGGAAAAGCAAAAATGGTGTCGTCGGGATTATTGCCGCAACTTCTGTACTCCCTCGTAGGCGATTTGGTAAACCAAAGCTACCTGCGGCGTAGTGGCTAGGGAGCTGTCCGCTTGGTGGCTTTACTGAATCCTGCATGTTACTTACCACGAAACAATTCAATGTAAAAGTTTAACTTATAAAAGTTACCATAAGTTGTGGAAAAACTAAGGTATGAACTCGATGTATTGGGTATTAATACATCATAGTTTCATAATGTACTATTTATTGCATTGATATTAATCTCGACATTTGAGCATTGCCTCATTTATAGCACTAGTAATAAAAATGGAACTTTTAGCACGCTGTGCCTGCCCTAAAATTGACAAATTTTAGTAGTGGATGTCTAAACATTTATAATATGTGTGGTAAAATTGAAATTTAATTGTGGGAGGAAAGGTTGTGATACGAGGCCGATAGGCGAGACCGAATGGCGCAATCCTACAAGCAAAATAAAATAACTTTTACCATGCGTATCGTACACTGTTTTCAGATAGTCTCTTTGACTTACATTTTATTTTAATTCAAGCATACAAATCACTTCATGATATATAATGGTGAGTAGCAGATAATTCGACCAGACGAAAATATTTTTTGTTTGTTAATTTTCTTTGTTGAGCATCGACTCACTTTTAAAACGCTATGCAGGCCCTGAAAGAACCGCTTTTACTAGTGGCTGTCTAAAAATTATTTAGTCACCTGCGAGGGCAGGAGAGGAAAAGATTGGAAATGGGGAACTCACTAAGGCTGTTCATTTCTACTGGACTTTTCGAAACAAAAATGGAAATAGGAACCAAGCAAAAACATTCATTAGTCCTACACATTAACGGTAGTCATGTGTGTTTCTATTAATGTCCATATTCATATATTTATCTTCTATAACTTAGTTGTGTGAGGGGTTTCAAAAATGTATTAACTTTTTGCAATTTTTGGAAACTCAGATATTTTACTGAAACTTGGACGTGCAACATTATTATCAGCGTACTTCTTGTATTCGAAAAAGAAGATAAATATTCGGAGATTCTTTTGAAAAATGAAATGAAAACGTCTTAGATACCTCATTAAAGTAAAATGAAAAAAACGTTTCAAGTTCGAGAGACCACGACATCATTTATGTTGATCGGAGAATGTTCATTTTAGTAAAAATCCTATGTACGGCTTGTGCTTGGCATACTGACAGATGTTTCGAGAAGAAAACTACTTTTCGGCATTAAGGACTCCTAAAATGTAGATTTTGTCTATTATACGTACGAGAGTAGGAAAATTCACTTGTTTGGTACAAGGGTCCACAGATAATAGGCACATTTTCTTGGATCATTCCATAACTTTCTCTTTAGTGCGTAGTACCTGAGAAAGTAAAATGCTGAAGTTGATAGTATGAAAATAAAAATAAAAAACAGAGTTCGTAATATTTATTTCTCGTTTTGCTCTCGGAAATCCCCTCTTGCAATTTGTAAACATTTATGACATTAAATACATATTCTATAACTTGTAGATCATTAGACACAAAAGAAATTAAGTAAATTGTGGAATTAATTAGTCTGTTATTCATATCACTTATTATACACTATAAACTAGATGTTTAGATCCTTTTGCCGAGTGCGTTGGGCAGCCGCTCAGCGTTTCAGGATTTGCATAAGGTATCCCCGAAGGGTCAGCGAAGCAGCGAGATCTTGGGAATCCCTGGGCCCCTCGGGCGCCAAGTATCCAGAGCGGCTCCGTCCCTCGGGAGCCTGCCCGCAGAGCAGCCGCGTCCATTAGGACTGATCAGGGCCGGCGCGGCGCTGCGCGGGCGCGGGCGCGGGCGCGGGCGAGGTGGCTGCGGCGGAGCTCGGACGGAGCAGCAGCTCACCAATATTTGAGAGGTTAATTCGCGTGCGTTTGCGCTGCCTGTGTTTGCAGCGGGCCTTGCCCCATCGCGTGCGCAACCGCGCCTCCTCCCTGCCGGATCTCTCGATTCTCCTGTCCGCTTAAACGTAATTTAATTCCTGCTTCCAGTGCCCGTCGCTGCCACCGTACAGTCGGGGCTGCGCTGGCCGCAGCCGTCACCGCGGGGCGGGGAATAAAAATAGAGACAGCGGGGCGCGCGCGGCGGACAGGCCGACAGCCCCGGGTGCCGGGCGCGGCGACCGCGGCCTGAGCTGTGGTCCCCCAAACGCCCGGCTACGCTGCTCTACGCCACCCCATGGCCAGCCACAGCATTCTTGTTGTGTTGCTATTGCAATGGATTTGTTTCGTGTTGAATGTTCACGTGGTCACATGAATGTACAACATAGGGAGAATTCATTAATTATACTGTTTGGAAAGATAAATATGGAATATGTGTTTTATTAACCATGAAACGGTACATTTTATTCCTAGAATCTTTAACAGTACACCGTGATACTGACGAGGAAAAATTCCCAGGTGACATTCTCCTATTTTAATGAATTTTTGTTATGTTGTTCGAGATAATGAAATAAGACATACTGTTTCTTTTGTTTCTGCGGACAAGCATTTTAATGCGATGAAATATCCTTCATAAAATGCTGGAGGGAGTAAGAAAGTTCCTTTTGATTTCACTATTTTCACATTTCCTTTTGAAAAATTAATCGCATGATTGCGGCTCACGATTACATAACTTCCTCTTTTTACGTAGTAAGTGCGAGAAAGTTAAAATATACTACCATAGTTTCTTGAAAAATATAATTGGTAGAATTATTATTTTACATTAGATTTAGAAATTTGAGCGTAAATTTAAAAAATACAAAGGAACCCTGCTAATTTTGATCAGATATTTAAATCGACCACTGAAATTTTACAAATTATTAAAGTAATAAAATCTGTATTAGTTGAACAGAAAAAATTGTTACTCTCAGCATACTTATTACTGGCTTTCATGTCTTTCATTCATGGAAAAATAAGGCATCTTGCGGACCTATTTCCAAAAATCTGTCTATAGCTAAACAACATGAACGCTTTACTGAGGCAAATGTATTATGGACCAAGACAATGAGGTCATGGAACCTCGTGAGAAAAAGGATTGACAACACAAACCTTTATCAGAACAAAACGTCTCTGGAGCAATGATCGTCGAATCACTTTTCTTGATTCGGTGCGTACTTTTCGAGATATTCCCAAACCTAATTTTAAACGGAACACTGTATATTCTCTCATAGAGTCAATATGAAAAATTAAATTTATGTCTCATGTGCAACGAAGAATCCCATTCCCTTGTAATTCTAATTCTCTTAGAAAAATTGACAGCGATTTCAATTGAAATTGATACTGATGCAATAATGAATATGATAATAAACTATTTTTGTGGACTTTTTAGGCAGAAAATGTCATCTGATAGCACACAGATTCAAATAGTGTATTATTTTCTAATATAATATTAAGAACAATGCGCATCTTTCAAAGAAATGAAATCATAGATTAATTACTATATGATTATTTATTTTCAGAGGGAGCGTTACATAGATTACAGCGAAAGTTTCCTAAATATTTTATTAGCAAGGTATCCTCAAACTCTTACATTGTGTCTTCTTGTAGATATCATTATTTTACAACAATTACTAAACAATTTAATTCTTATGCCTTTTCAGTCAAATGGCATCTATATGTGTAAATACAACTTCATTATTTTTTCCAAGCTTCTAATAAATTAAATGTCGTATGTGGATGAAAAGTTTCTTTGTAACTTTCTATGATTTTCATCATTAAATTTGATTTCAACCTCTCATTTTTCATAACTAAAGTTTACAAGACTTCGTACATAAATATAAAAGAGATAAACTAATTCAATAATTCTGAACTAATTCACACTTTAATTTCAGATAGCGGCACTATATTTGAATATATCACATTTGTGTATACAATTTTAATCATTCAAGTAAGAAAAAAAGTGCATTGAGTCTACTTTTTCTCAGCAAAACCAGGGAGAAATATTAATGATCGTAAGCTGTAGTTAATTCTATTTTTAATGATCCAGATAAGAATTTGTCCACAAAGAACGTATTATTATAATATAGCATTCTTTGAAATATAAATCCTAGATGTCATTGAAATTGTTGATACACAGTTATGTGACAAAAATATACATTATTTTTCTCTATTCAAAGAGAAACTTATACACTGATATGTTGAATAAGATACTTCCTTTTCATTGTACTTTATATTAGAAGACTATTATATAGACCATTTAAAGTTTCTAATAACAATATTTGCCTACAGTGCAGTGAGATATCTTAATTCAAGAAGTGTGTCTTACAACAATACACACTAGGTGATGATCTCGCGGCAAAGTGTTAAAGTAAAATAACTCTATAGAATTTAACATGAGCCGAAATTCATATTTTGTCCAAAGGAAAGGTGGAGTGGGCGTACACGGGCGTGTAGTTGCGCGGGTACCAGGGCTCTGCCAGCGCGGAGAGCGGGCGCGACTTGCCCTTGACGGGCCTGCAGCTGTCTGTGCAGGCCTTGACGGCCGCGTCGTGGCCTAGGTCTTTGGGGCCGCCCTCGCCCGCGCCGTCGCCGTAGCCCGCGAGGCCGCCGCTGGCGCCGGCGGCGTCCCCGGCCTGGCCGTTGGCGTCGCCCTGGCCGCCGTCGGCGTGGACCTTGGCGTCGGCGGGCGGGCGTTCTCCCTGGCCCGCCTGCCCCCCGGCGGCCGGGTCGCCGTCCCCCGGCGCGCGACCGCCGCCCTCGCCCTCGTCCACGTAGTTGCCGCCGTCCCCGCTGGGCCCACCGTGGACCCCGTCTCCGTCGCCGTCGCCGCCGCTGCCGTAGCCACCGTCGCCGTAGTCGGTGGTGTCGCCGTTGTGGTTAGCGTGAGGAGCGTATTGCACGTGGGGAGGAGCTGTGTTGGCGCCCACGGCGTCGGTGGGGAGGGCGACACCGTTTAGAGTTGAAGCGTTGAGGGAGGAACCACTCGCGCCCTGCTCGGCTGCGGTAGTCACAGCGGAGTTTGTCTCTTCACTTCTTCCGTCAGTTCGGAGACTCAAGTTGCTCATTGCCTCAGTACAGAGACCTTTTGCGATTTCTCCCCTTACAAATGGCGGAGCATTAGGGTTTATGACCGACGAAGAACTGGATGAAGGCCTGCTACTCGCACAGACGGTGACTGGACTTGTTCGAAGACTACTGGTATTTCCTGAATGGTGGGTTTCACCATCCCCATCGTCTGCGTCGCCACTACCATAAGAGAGAGCGTCAATTTCGGAGAAGTTTCCAGAAGCTGCGTCTATCTGTTGGCTGCTTTCCATATCGATGTCGCCGCCAGCCTCAGCGCTGACGTATGATGAAGAATCGCCGTCGCCGTCTTCCAAGTCTTCCCTGCTTTGGCAAGTTTCGATTTCGGCGTCACTTTCGATATCTACTTTCAAAGAATCACTGGCGGAAGCACAAGCGTTGATATTTGATTCAATTTGTATAGTGGGAATGACCATACCGGCAGCAGCGTCAGAATCTACTTTCTCGGCGTTATCTCTACAAGACTTAACAACTTTAGTGTTGTCTCCCACGTTTTGGTTTGAAGGGTGGGTGTCACTATTACCTGTGTCATATCCACCTTTCTTGTCTAAAGGAGGAGTTTCCTTGATAATATTTGCCCTGCTATTATCACCACTTCCACCTTTCACTGTATTGGTACTAGCTGCTACACCATTTTTAGAACTTGTACTCGCCAAATTAGTTTTGCTGCCTGTTGATGTGCCTTCAGTATTGCCAGCTTCTTCAACTTTCGTGCCTGTTAATTTATCGGAAGACATTACATTTTTCTTATAATTGTACAGTTCATTATCAATTGTATTCCTATCTATACTGGACTTACCATTAGAATCCTTCATTTCTGTGCTGTCTGTAGCAACCACGCCTTGTTTCTTGACAGACCCTGCAAAACCACAGAAAACCTGTAAATATTTTTACGCTCACACTCTCTTTAAAATTTCCAGCATTTTTGATTCGCCTTCTTTGGCAGGAATAATATCAATTTTAGCAATAAACTCACCTTGTGTGTTAGGGACCACAGATCCGTTGGCAACAATATCCATTTTAGAGTCACCATTCTCCTGGACCTTCTCTCTACAGTGAGATTTCAGGGTACACTCAGTATTGGCATTTCCATCTTCCACGACATCGGTTTTTTCTACTTCCGCGGTACCCACCGCGCCATTGAGAACTGTATTATCTTGAGTGCTGGCCACATTGTCAACAGTAGTGCGATTGGCGGTAGCATCTTCCTCGGCGTCGGAAAAGATTTTGGCGCGAGCATTTTCTTCAGAGTTGGTATCGTTGCTATTGCCAGGGCATTGGCCATCTCTGCAATCACCAGCTCCTCCAAAAGAGACCTCGGGTGAGTGTTTGGGGGTCGCTTCCGGGCCCTTACCCTGTTGATGCCTCCAATATTCCTCTATTCTGTCATTGGAATAATACTCTGAACCCATCACCCCGTGAATTTGCGCTCTTATCTCCATGCCTACCTCCGGTGAGTACTTCGGTTTGCACGCGTTTGCGCCTCCAGTGGCCTCTCCAACCTAGAATAAATAAAATTTTAATACGTAATTACAATATTTTCAAAACTGTTTCACCAATATTTTCAATTGTGGTGATATTGAAAGTTTTACCCTGTCGAATATGCGAGTAAAAGTGATATTATTGAATGATATTATGAGCGAGGAACGAGAAAGTATCGTAAACTTCAAAGAATATATCACATTTCATACAGAACTTTTTCTACGATTAATAAAATCTATTATATGTTAAACTTATACATTGAACGGTCACGTGGCCTTTGGCGTGCTGTATTTAGTCAACACTACCCATCGCATTGTCACCTAGGCCCCTGGTAGCATTCAGCATAAACACAATCTGACTTTAAATGAGCCTATTACACAAGTACACGAGTGTAATTAAGATTCAATTTATTGCAGATAGGTCGTCAAACTACACTATGTGTTCTTAATTTATCAGCTTAATATTTCATACAGTTCCCACAGGAGGCTTCAGTATTCTGATTGACTTCTCAGTTTTGGAAAAGGGAGAGCTTGTGCGGTTCATCATCACTGTCTCAGTTTGTCTCGGCACAGTAATATATACAATCCAACGAAACACTTAATAGAACGATGTAATGAGGGATGTAGTTCACAGGATTTGGTCGGAGTAGAAACAATTAAACAATTAGTTTGCCGACGTTTCTGAATATTTTAATTCCATCTTCAGAGCATAGTAAATAATTATGAAACTAGTGGTGCTACAGAATGGCATAGACTTTTCCGTACTAGTTTTCTATTTCCATCGGTTTCGACTAGCTTTTCGGAATTGCCACATACTCGTGCCAGCTGCCATCTATCGCCGCCCAAAGTAAATTTTTTTGATATTTTCTTAACTTTTCGGTTTCCTAATGCGAGAACGGAAATGTTAATTTTTAAATATTAAAGAACAGTAAAAACTAGTCCTAAATGGAAATTTTCTTTGAAAAATTTGGAGCCGTTTTTTAAAAAAAAACGACGTTTAAGCGCTACTAAAAATGGGAAATTCGAAGCTCTTTTCACAGCAAAATTTTTGAGTTTTCGAAAAACATTTGAAGTCATTGGAAGCATTTACACTCACTAGTACTCACTAGTACTCACGCAATATAATAGTGTTCACAAAATGCTGGTAATGTGCATATTAAAGGTGTGAGAGATCTTTCAATAAAATTTCATTTGTGTAATTTTTGCAAAAACCAAATAGTACCCCAAATTGAACTTTACGTCATATTAAAGAATGCAATTAGCACTATCCGTTCGAAAATATTGAAAAAAAGTTTGGAGCCATTGATGAGAAAATGGCATTAGAGCGTTTCTGAAAGTGCGGAATTTTGAGCTAGTATTCACAGAAGACGGTTGAATTTTGGAGAAACTTTACTTGACATTATTTAAAGCTCATGTATTCATAAATATAATAATGTGAACAAATTGTCGCTAAAGAAAGTAATAACGACGTAAGAGACAAGACAAAAAAGTACCTTTATGAAGAAGAAATTTTATTTGAAGGAAAAGTCTCTATCTTCAATTTTGTAGTTGTAGGAAGACGTCGAAAAAAATTCAAACGTTTGCAATTTTCAAAAAATCAGAGTTAACCGTGAAAATCAGACTAATGCCACCATTATAAGTGCATTTTACTTTATCCTTATAAGAAGTGTAAAGAAAAAATTTGGTGCTGAGAAAATTTTGAAAATGTCCGGTGGCCTTCATGTAATGTCTGAGGGGCTTCATGTAAAGTGACCTCAAATTCTGAAGAATTTTTTTCAAAATCGCGGCACCTGGAATGGACGCAGATCATCCGGGGAATATCCATTTTTGAAGAAATCGCATGAATGGTTTAGGCGCTAGTGTTGACGGACAGACAGATGGACAGAAAGACAGACAGACGGACAGGCAGACGGACGGACAGGCAGACGGACGGACAGGCAGACGGACGGACAGGCAGACGGACGGACAGGCAGACGGACGGACAGGCAGACGGACGGACAGGCAGACGGACGGACAGGCAGACGGACGGACAGGCAGACGGACGGACAGGCAGACGGACGGACAGGCAGACGGACGGACAGGCAGACGGACGGACAGGCAGACGGACGGACAGGCAGACGGACGGACAGGCAGACGGACGGACAGGCAGACGGACGGACAGGCAGACGGACGGACAGGCAGACGGACGGACAGGCAGACGGACGGACAGGCAGACGGACGGACAGGCAGACGGACGGACAGGCAGACGGACGGACAGGCAGACGGACGGACAGGCAGACGGACGGACAGGCAGACGGACGGACAGGCAGACGGACGGACAGACGGACTGACCGATGGACAGGCGGACGGACAGACGGACTGACAGAGGGACGGACGAATGGACGGACGGATGGACGGACGGACGGACGGATGGACGGACGGATGGACGGACGGATGGACGGACGGACGGACGGATGGACGGACGGAAGGACGGACGGACGGACGGATGGACGGATGGATGGACGGACGGATGGACGGACGGATGGACGGACGGATGGACGGACGGATGGACGGACGGATGGACGGACGGATGGACGGACGGATGGACGGACGGATGGACGGACGGATGGACGGACGGATGGACGGACGGATGGACGGACGGATGGACGGACGGATGGACGGACGGATGGACGGACGGATGGACGGACGGATGGACGGACGGACGGATGGACGGACGGCTGAACGGACGGACGGATGGACGGACGGCTGAACGGACGGACGGATGGACGGACGGCTGAACGGACGGACGGAGGGACGGACGGCTGAACGGACGGACGGAGTGACGGACGGCTGAACGGACGGACGGAGGGACGGACGGCTGAACGGACGGACGGAGGGACGGACGGAGGGACGGACGGAGGGACGGACGGAGGGACGGACGGAGGGACGGACGGAGGGACGGACGGAGGGACGGACGGAGGGACGGACGGAGGGACGGACGGAGGGACGGACGGAGGGACGGACGGAGGGACGGACGGAGGGACGGACGGAGGGACGGACGGAGGGACGGACGGAGGGACGGACGGAGGGACGGACGGAGGGACGGACGGAGGGACGGACGGAGGGACGGACGGAGGGACGGAGGGACGGGAGGACGGACGGAGGGACGGACGGAGGGACGGACGCAGGGACGGACGGACGGATAACCGGACAGACGGACGGACGGACAGATGTTTAAAAAAAAACTTTTTCGGGGTCAGGGGATCCCAAACCGTGTATTTCCGTTAAAATCTCGAAATCGATTTTCCGCAACATTACATAACTTTCCCTATACCACTATATTATTCCGTATATACGTACGTATACGGGGAAGTAAAAATTACAGTTCAGGGACATTATGACCAGGTTCCAACCCAACACCACATGGAGTTGGTGCAGCGCAGGTGTCCATCCCGTACTATATTTGACTTTCTCGTACTAGTTAGGTTTCTAGTTTCTTTGGTCTGGATAGACCTTTTGGTCTTCCCCATACTCTTGCCAGCTTCCAACTATCGCTGCCCAAATTACATTTTTTTAAATCTTCTCAATTTTCGGTTTCCTAATGGCAGAACCGAAATATTACTTTAAGAAGATTAAAAAAGAGTAAAACCTCTTCCTGTGTAGAAATTTTTGTTCAAAACTTTTGAGCTGTTCTTAAGAAAATGTCATTTAAGCGTTACTGTAAATGCAAAATTTGAAACTCTTTTAAAATGGAAACTTTTGAGTTTTCGAAAAAAATAATTGGAAGTCATTTTAAGTACTTTCTCTCACAAATACAGTAATGTTTACAAGTCTCTGGAAATGCACATGTTAATGACGTGAGAGATATCTCTAAAAAATTACATTTGCGTAATTTTTGAAGAAAAAAACAACAAACGAATACAGCAAAATGAATTTTATGTCATCTTAAAGAGTGCAATTAGCACTATCCGTTAGAAAAGTTTAAAGAAAACATTTGGATCCGTTTTTGAGAAAATGAAATTTAAACATTTCTGAAAACGTGGAATTTTGAGCCCATTTTTACAAGAAACGTTTCGGTTTTCGAGAAACTTTATAAGACATAATTTAAAGCCCATGTAAACACGGGCTACTTGGACTGAAATTTTGAATTATTTGGTAGTTTTTCTTTACTAATTCACGAAAATATAAACAAAATACGTTTATAATTTTTATATCAATAGAATGGCATAATGTAAAATGCTCGAGAGTAGTTTGATAAGGTATATTAACACAAAGCCCACACAATTTTTTTTTAAAAATTGCATTAAAGTTACACTGGCGTATGGGCTACTTGAACCCACTATGGACTACTTGAAGTTTTCTTACATAAAACCATTGAGTTTTGCTCTAGGTCTATGTAGTTCCTAGATTTTCTGATACAAACATGAGTGTAAATATACCACAACCATGAAGAGAACTACAATAGCTGAAAGACAATTTTTATTTTCCAACTTCTTATCATTTACTGTGGGCAACTAATTAAAAATACTCATTTTACCCAATCCGGCCTTGGGAGATCGTCTTTGAAAGTAGTGACAGTTTTGACACTCATAGATAAGACTTCGCAATAAATCTGAAATCGAGTTCATCAACCGGAAATCCGAAATTACAGATTTTGTCAATGAGGCTTGCAAAGGCTAGTTCTTCATGTTCAGTAAACACTTGTGGATGGCCCTGTTTCTGACTGGATTTGTGGTTCAGTTTCCTTCTTATAGTTGATCGACATATTTTAAATGTCGCTTGTCTCTATAACATTATTCCCTACTGAATTGCTGCCAAACATTCCTCAAGTGGTCCGTATAATTCGCCTATTTCCGATTTCATGCTATGTTGTTTGTAATTGTGTACCACCACTGGCCGATAACTGAAGAAACAAGAGAAAATAGACATTATTGATGTTCTAAATATCGAAATAAAACGTTTAACGCATTAAAAAGAAAGTTTCGGGCTATTTGATCCCACTGCGAGCGTCAGTCAAAGTAGCCCGGTTTTTGAGTTTATGTGCTCACAATTAGGAAATTTAAAAAAATTGGGAAAGGCATTTTCCTAGTGACAAAGTCACCATAGTAGTGTTATTAACAAATATATAATGACTAAAATGTAAACTTATCGCTTGATCAACTATCTTAAAAATTCAGTGTCTAGATAAAAGGATCAAATATCGCCAGTTTCGACCTTAGACATTACAGAGCTGTAACATACAGGTATACCACCAACTATGCAAAATGCATTGAATGTTTCACTAATGTTGCCATCGAACGGAAGCAACTGCAAACTCGTTAATGCAAAGTATAAGCGGTTTCAACAACTGAAAACATTTTTTCGCGTGGGTTCAAGTATTGCTCACACAAGTTTTCTTGATAAAAGAGCTCCCTAGTCTTCAACCAGGGCTAAATAACACGGCCCGTAGAGATACTTATGTTCGACTCGGTACGGCACGAACCAATTTACAATTCTGCCAACAACCACTTCATACTTTCAAAGCAATCTTAGCATTTCTCGTGGCACGCTTTGGTGAGTGATGTGCATGCCCACAGTTGGTATGCCCTTTAAAGTTGTGAAGTAACCAAACCTCTTCCCGCGCCCCCCGCTGTGGAATATCAACAAAACTTGGGCGTATAGTAGTGCCCTAAGGAGTGGTGATGATGGCACTCTAAAAGGCAATAATGTGAACAAGTACTGGCTAATGTAAATATTAGCGAAGTGAGAGACGAGTCAAAAACAATTTTTTGAAATTTTTGAAAAACAACAAAATAATATAACAATATGGTGTTTATGTCATCTTATAGAGTACATTTAGCATTATCCATATCAAAAGTTTTAAAAAAATGGAGCCGATTTCGAGAAAATCTTATTGAAAATTGAAACTTTTGAAAATTTCGAAAACTCAGAGTTAACAGTAAAAAACGGACCTATGTCATCTTTATAAGTGTATTTTACTTTGTTTTCAAACAATTGAAGGAAAAATCTGAAGTCATTTTTGAGAAAATTTTGAAAATTTCCCTGGGCCTTCATGTAAAGTACGTACCCCAAAATTTAAAGAATATTTTCAAATTCGCAAAACTTGGAGTCCAGCCAGATCGACCGGGCAATGTCCATTTTGGAAAAATTCTACGTATGGTTTAGGCAACAGTGGTGTTCACAGACGGACAGACAGATGGACATTTTCAAAAAAAAAACACTTTTTCGGTATCAGGGGACCCCATAACGTGTATTTACGTTGAAATTTTGAAATAGATTTTCCGAAGCATTACATTACTTTCACTACAGTGCGTACATACATCCGTGTACGTGAAATGAAAAACTAAATTTAAGGGTTTAGGACGCGTCGTTTTTAAGTTATTAACTATGGTAACACGTGTTGTACAGTGTGTGTTGCGAGATGCATCTGTGCATGCTTTTTTCTTAATATCATATGTAAAATGCTAATTTTCTTGTCTGAAATCTTTTTGGTGAACATTAAGGAGTAATTCCTTATCCAACAGGACACATACTGGATTTCAGTAACACCTATAGTTTTTAGACATGTGTCGTATTTCCTTAGTGTACTGTTCACAGAGGAAGTCATTTAATACCCAAATTAATCGTCTCATTCGCTAAAAATAACTTTTCAACTCATGTTTTTGCCGAAACCTATTTTCTATTTCTTTGTTTTATTTATTTCAATGTTTTATATTAAGGTAAAACCATTTTTATTTTTGCAACTTTATCCTTCTAATGTTATTGTTTTACAGTTTTTATTTAATCTTCACTTCATTTGTTTTGTCTGTTTGGAATTATTTCACTTCGTTTACCATTTTTGCTCCTGTTTGTTCTGGCTATCTAGTACTTTTATTAAGGTAGACAATTGCGGTGAGTTGAAATTCTTCGAAGTCTATGCTTTTCTTTTTTTTTTTACATTTCCTTGTTTTTACGTTCTCGCCTTACAAAGGAACTTTGTAAGAAGAGACAATTATGTAATCGTGCGCCGAAAAAAGAGAGTTTTCTTCAAGAAATAATTTATTTAATATAAAGATTTAATTTTAGAGATTTATTCCCTTTTTTGTTTGAGAAATACACACAATAGCAAAGAGAATACTCTAAGAAGGGAAGTTGAAAGTATATTCATTTCGCCGAACGGAACCACTATAAGACACTTTCAATTCCAAAAATAACCTCCAATCTTGCATGTGTAAATTAGATAAATGTTTTATTGTTTGTATATATACGAAGTATGCGGTCAATTTGTACGGTTAGTTTATACTATCAAAATAAATAATGGAAAAATGATTGTAAAGACATTTTTCAACACACTTCTTACGGTTAGTTTATACTATCAAAATAAATAATGGAAAAATGATTGTAAAGACATTTTTCAACACAACCTCATAACAATTTTCGAAATGTCATATTCCAAATTATGACTAAGTTAACTTTAATATTTCAAAGCATTTAGGCGTTACCAGAATGTTCTTTAAATTTCCAGAGAAAGAAAATGAAATATTCACTATTGACTTAGTTATTTTTTTAAAGATTTTTTTTCTACCTGGTATTTTTACTCAAGGTACATAATTACAAGTATTTGATTCGAAAAATTGAACTTTAAGAGAAGTGGGAAATATATAGTAAGCAATTATAGTATTAATTTGAAATAATTGCAAGCAACATTACTTATTCATTTCCAGAATGACTTAGTTAATTCTGTTTTATATCATTATAATGTATAAAATGTCATAATTTGTTGACTAAATTCAAGAAAAAAGGCATAAATCAGTAAAATTTAACAAAATTGAGTCTATTAGCGAAATAATTTTAACAAAAAATTAATAATTTTTGAATTTCAAGCGAAGAATATTGTTAAATTTTCCCCTAATTTTGTGCTTTCAATACACGGAAACAATGGCTTGTTTTATTACAGCAAATGTTATGGAGAATATGAAGTGTGTTCTTGCTATTTATTGAAAACTAAATAATAATAGATTGTCCTGAAAAATGTTGTTGAAAAATATACAATATAATCACCTAAATCCAAAAATGTTTGATTTCCACAATCCATCCACCTCTGTTATATAACTATTGGTATCGATGATTTTCCTACCTCAGACCAATTCCAGGTCGAAGTTGCTGAAGAACCGAAGGATGGGTCTGCGTCATCGAACTGCTCGAAGTTGCCCTTCTGACCATCAGCCCTAGAGCCTGTGCCATTGTTTTCAGATCCTGGGCGACAAGAAGGCTGTCCAGAAGAGAGTCCTTGACGACGTGTTCCTTCTTCGATACAGAATAAAAAGAAATAATTGATTGATTAATTGATGTTTCCGGGCACGTCAACTTCTATGGTCATTAGTACCTTCAGTGTACTGAATGTTTTATCCCAGGAGGTAGCGGTGATTTCTTCCCCGCTGGATGGTGAAATCCGACGCTGACTTACAAGTCGGCTTGCCTCCTCAAGGTATCTCTAAGCCCTAGACTGTTCTCCCGACATGTTTGGAAGTGTAGCGCCTATGTGCGTGTTTGTTTAAAGAGATAGTTTAGAATAAGAGGAATGGACCATGGAGATGCGATCCATGGTCCATTTGTTACGGTACTGTTCCGGCATATGCGAAGTATTGACCCAGAGATATCGCGTGAAATTCCCGAACAGAGCAACCGGCTCGCTGAAAGTCTTCTCCATATAGCGGCTGCATTCGATCTAACTAGTGTTCAAAATTCGCCACTGTCGGGCGAACTAAGGATCTCGAACTCTAGGATCTCCTAGTCAGAGTCGTTGCAGAGTCAGCGGTAATGCTGGCTCTGAACTAAACTCAGCCAGTGAGAAAGAATTGAATAAATACAATCAATATATAATATGCAATGAATATCAATAAATACAATATATAAGATTTTCAATGAAGATTGACTTTTCAATATTTTCGTGAAATTTACCTTTAATACAAAAGCAAAAATTGTTCTTTACCTTATTCTTGACCAATTATATACTACTTTCATCTTTTAATATAACAAATTGTGAATAACTGTTTCTTTATGAATATAATACACACCGTTCACTTGCAACAACGAGAGTCCAAAATTTAAGTATGTTGATAAAATAGAACTAGTTTTTCGAAACATTTTACTCAATAACATAATAATGCATCGAACATTGACCGTGAGAGAGCAGTTGGGATGATGTTTCGCCGTTGCATTTTGTTCATGAAGCGGAAATTCTAACTTTCGTAGGAATGTAAGTATTGCAGCGAATGAGCAATCAAGTATGTATGGGACGCATTGAAAAAGTCATTATCTTTTCTGAAAACTATTTTAATTCTATTCTTTTGTTACGATTTATCACAATCATGTACATTTTAACCACTAGAATGCTATTTCAAACTGTTAAGCCATTCGAATGTATATTGTCCTGGACTATGATAATTATCAATTCAAATACCTTCCACATCCATATACAAATCATAATAAAATCTAGACAGGTAAAATAAGGATTTGTCAAATTCTACAGAATTGCTTGTGATGACTCAAGGTCATCCATTTGAAAATCCTACAGTAACATTTTATATAAATATATTTACTATTCTTACGACTTCTATGACTCGAACAGACGTTTTCAGAAACAGAATAGTACTATACCTATAGATTTACTGTTTCAAAATTACTACCTTCCACACTAGGATGAAGTCCCCTTGTAGCTGACATCTTTTCTATTCTCGCCTCTGATCGCCACATCGCTTGAATAATAAATTTCTCGAGCAACTCGTTGTGGCCACGCTCCCTTCGACAACGTTCCTCTGTCTTAGGGAGCAAGCATTGTTTGACAAAGCCTTCTGAAACGAATTAATTAAGATGCCAACAGTTTGAGGTTGTGATGTGAATAGGTTAGGTTTTTCTTTGGAACTAACAAGTTTTGATTATTCATCGTCAATATAACAATTAACAAGTTAAGAAAGGAGTCAGAACGTTAATCCTGGTATTGTAATTTGCTTCTAATAATGAAGTTCTTAGTTATTCATTAATATGAAAACAAATTTCTGTTAAATTTATGTTCTAATTCATTAAATCACGTAAAAATGTATTAACAATGAATTAATATCCCCCATTCTGATCGGATAAGAATTTTTCAAATTTAATGACAGAAAAAATACGATGATTGAGTAAATAATTTGATGTGCTAGGATCAATTCATTCTGCTTTTATTCACAGTTATGAATTATTTTAAACATGTGATGATTGGCTTCAATTTTATTTACATGCTTACAAACTGTTAGTACCTTCACTACGTCTTCTCGCTTCTTTTTATTCCATACACACGTCGAATATTCCTAATTTACGTCGTTGAAAATTCTAGTAACGAAAATTCAGTATTTTGTTGTTGATGTTGTTCAGTAAAATTTGCATACAGCAGCAGTAAAATACAGCAGCAGAAATTACAGGTAATTTTTGTTAACATATTTTTCCTTATTTGAAACCTTATACTAATATAACTCTCAGTAAATGGTATGCATGATTTTCACAGACAAACTGATCTTTCCTTGAGTTGTTTAATCTAAGATTTAAATATATTGCTTAAATTTAGAAAAAGTTGTCTTTTGAAACGGAAAGTATCTTCACTGTAGGGTGGTGTATTCAGGGCTAGGTTATTTGGATGTTTGTTTAATTATATTTGGCGTGATATGATATACTTTTGCTGATATTTTCACATAAGGAAGGTATGTTTATCCTTACGTAGTGTAAATATACTCACTGAAGTACTCCGGTTATTTTGAATATATGATTGATTTTAAATCTTATTTGTGCAATATATTTATGTGTTTCCTCATTCCCATACCTACTGTATTCAGTAGTTCAATATTGCTGATATTATTGTTTTGAATGTTAGTATTTTTTATGTAAGATCCCAAGAGATAGCTAGTTAGACAATTTTGTGACAGCCGTATTTTTAGCTTATTTTATATTGGTGGTGATGTTCCGCTTCCTGATATGTCTCTGATTTATGCCAAGAGTTTTACACTTTTAAGCTCGAGGGCTACATTGGAAACCGTAGCCATAATTACGGCCCTCACTTTAATATTACGTCAATTATTTGTAATATTCTGCAAATAGAAAAGATGAACTAGAATGGAAAATTAAGCAGAGTTTAATTGAAACAAATGTTTAATTTTAATTACTCAACACACTAACAAATGCATTTAGTTGTCAGTGACGATGGCTGCTACCCCCCCTAAAATTGGGGGTTGCAGCTCATTTGAGAGACGAAAATGCTTTAATTAAATTTAGATGTATTCATTGGTGCATACCTAATTTGTATGTTACACTGAACGTGCGAAATAACGGTAGCCCAAATTGTTCTACAAGGTTTTCAGACGCGTGATGTTTTTTCGTACTTTCCACTACTACTTTAAACAAAAGTAATAGAAAAGATTCGACATGCTATTCGTTGTTTTAAATCGAAATTCGAAAATGTGTACTCACCTCTAAAGAATTTTCTGGGGAAAATAGAGCTATCTTTGAATCACACCTACACAAAATGGAAAATAATAAAAAGACATTAAACAAATTAAGTTTTATATTTTCAAAAAAAAATGAAGACCTGAGTTGAATTTATACGTCTCTTAATATATGATTTTTCTTCAATAGGACATGAACCTAAAGGAACTTTTTTAATTTTATACTGAAATAATTGTCTAATCGTAGTGCCAACCCACAATAAAATTATTGGAGTTCGTGTAAATGAGCCTCAGGTTTCAGCAACACCAAAAATTAAGTTTATCTCTTCGTCAGAAGTTTCAACAATTATTAGGTGTTTAAAAACGAGAGAAGACCAGGGTATAATGATGTAAATAATAAATTTATAAAGGAATTAAACAAGTATTCCATTCATACAGCGTCACAGGCTGGAAGCCTGTCAGATGAGTCGTGAACTAAGACGAAACGCTTTTACTACCTTAATTGCTATTCTTGGCGCCTCTGCGCTAGGGTCACCCTGCACGCACACTTGTGCGGTAGATGGATACAGCACCACATCGCTATACCCTTTTTCTCGAATCCACCTACCGGTTAGGATAGTCATAACTATACCCTCTAATAAACAGAAAATGCTCATTGAAATTGAATGTCAGCATATGACATTTAAATAAATCATGTTACATACCTTAACATATGCGCGTCCTCTTTGGGGAAACGCCGCACCTTCATCTATAGACAAACACTGTACAAAACAGGTGGACGAAACATACAGACGGTACAAAACAAATTTCTTAGAAAAAACATAAAATCGCCCTGGTTTCTACCCATTTATCAGATCCATGGGGAGCTACGTATGGATTAAATAAAAAATCACATCTCCACAATTTCAGAATTTGTTTTTTGTGCCACACTTAACACTTCTCATTTTACAAATACATTTTATCCTAGAAGGTAATGCTGTGCACCATTCTCGAATTGCATCTAAATTTCCAAAAGATAAATTAGGCTCCCCGTAAGTACATGATAAAAGGAAAGTTATAAACTTAGTGTAATATTAAAGAAAGTAAATATTAAATAAACGCTAAATCAAGCCCATTTCGAATTAAACTTCTAACAAACGGAACAGTGATGTAAAGCTCAAAAGCCAAGAACGCTCATTCCTATTAGTAAAAATACTATTGTATTGAAGCCCTTGAAAGAACACACAGCCGAACAAATAAATGAAAACTTAGTTACTTCTCACAAGGCCACACTTTGCATAGTTTCTTTAAATTTTTTCGCTCTTTGAAAGACTGTAATATAAGTACAGGAAGTTCTTGCGTTTGTTTTTACTTTCTCAAATACGGAGTATAGAGAAAGTTATGTAATGCTGCGCGAGAAAACGGTGAATTTTGGGCAAAAAACTCTTATTACCGGGCCTTGATAAGGAACTAGTGGTGCTATAGAATGGCACAGACTTTTCCGTATTAGTTTTCTATTTCCTTGGGTCTTCGCTAGCTATTCGGAATTGCCACAAACTCTTTCTTGCCAGCTGTCATCTATCACCGCCAAAAGTACATTTTTCTGTCATTTTCTTAATTTTTCGGTTTCCTATTGGTAGAACGGAAACATTAATTTTAGAATATTAAAGAACACAAAAAACTAGTCATAAATGGCAATTTTCTTTTAAAAATTATGTGCCGTTTAAGAGAAAATGGCGTTTTACTTTACTAAAAATGCGAAATTTGAAGCTCATTTTCACAGAAAATGTTTGAGTTTTCAAAATACTTTATTGGAAGTTATGTGAAGCACTTACACTCACAAATATAATAATTACCAATTGCTGGTAATGTGCATATTAATGATGTGAGAGATCTTCAAAAAACAAAAAAATAACTCAAAATAAACTTTAGGCTATACTAAAGAGTGTAATTAGCACTATCCGTTACAAAAGTTTGAAGAAAAAATTTGCAGCCGTATATGAGAAAATGGCGTTTGAGCGTTTCTAAAAATGCGACATTTTGAGCTACTTTTCACAGAAAACGGTTGTGTTTTCGATAAACTTTACTTGACATTATTTAAAGTACATGTACTCGTAAATATAATAATGTGAAAAAATCGCCGCTAATGTAAATATTATCGACGTGAGAAACATGTGAAAAAATTTGCATTTTTGTAATTTTTGAAAAAATCAACCGATAGAGAAATATGGCTTTTATGTCATTTAATAGAGTACATTTACCACTATCCCTACCAAATGTTTAAAGAAAAATTTGGAGCAGTTTTTGAGAATATCTTGTTTTTGTAAATTTTTAAAATTGCACTTATTGTACGCAATATTGCACAAAAACTACTAAAATTTTGAAAAACATTTACATGATCTTTATGAGAGAATTCAATATGCAAAACAAATTTTATTCGAAGAAAAAATCTCTGTCTTCAATTTTGTAGTTGGAGAAAGACGCCGAAACAAATTCAAACTTCCATGATTTTCGAAAATTCAGAGTTATGAGTGAAAATCGAGCCTATGCCATGTTAATAAGTTTATTTTACTCTATTTTTACAAGAAATGTAAAGAAAAAATTTGGAGCCGTTTTTGAGAAAATTTGGAAAATATCCGGGGGGCTTCATGTAAAGTACCCCCAAATGTTGAAGAATCTTTTCCAAAATCTCAAAGCTTTGACTAGAATAAGATCGACTGGGGAATATCCATTTTAGAAGAAATCGTAAGTATGATTTAGGCGCTAGCAGTGTTCACAGACGGACAGACGGACGTTTTCCTTTCAATTGGGTTTTCGGTATCAAGGACCTAGAAAACAGGGTTTCTGGCTACATCACGTGTTAGGGGATATTTTTCTTAATTTAGCAAGTAGTTTTATCCACTTTTTCGTTTTCACGGCCCGGCAATTAATTTTTTTCCGCCGAAAATTGGCCATTTTTTCGCGCAGCATTACATAATTTTCCCTATACCACGTATATCACTCCCTGTATACGTACGTATACGGGAAAGTAAAAAGTGAATAAGTCCAGTAGCTAAATTTAGAAAAAATCCTCTTAACATGTGGTGTAGCCAAAATCCCTGTTTTGTGAGTCCTTGATACCGAAAAATCAATTGATGGCAATACGTCCCTCCATCCGTCTGTCCGTCCGTCTGTGAACATCACAAGCGCCTAAACCAAACATGATTTTTTTCCAAAATGGATATTCCCCGGTCTATCTGGCTCCATTTCAGGCCCTAGGTTTTTGAAGAACATTCTTTGAAATTTGAGGAACTCTACATGAAGCCCCTGGAACATTTAAAAAAATTTCTTAAAAATGGATTCAATTGTTTCTTAAATTTCTTGTAAGAAAAGAGTAATACACGGTTTTAAAGATGGCTTAGGTCCGATTTTCATTGTTAACTCTATATTTTTGAAAATTGGAAAACAGTATTTTCCTGGCCTCTTCCTACAACTACATAATTGACGATAGAGATTTTTCCTTCAATTAAAATTTATTCTCCATATTTAGTTCTTTCATTAAGGTCATGTATATATTTTGTAAATTTCACTAGTTTTTGCGCGTGCAATATATGCTATATAAAAAAATAACAAAAAAAGGTTTTCTAAGAAACCACTTCAAATTTTTTCTTTAAGATTTTGATGAGGATAGTGCTTAATAAACCCTTGAGATGACATAAAGCGACTTTGCTCGATTCTTTTGATTGTTCAAAAATTACAAAAAATTTAATTTTTTTGATTTGTCTCACGACAATAATATTTACATAAGCGGTGATTTGTTCACATTATTCTATTTATGAGTACACGTCCTTTTAAACAATGTCATATAAAATTTCTTTTTCTCGAATACTTTCAAGTTTAGGACGCCGCAGGAAGGTCGTCGCTGTGAGAAACAGGTCTGACACCTGAAAGGAGACAGCGATATTGAACGGTCTTCTTGGCCTTGCTTGTGATTTAAACAACTTTGATAATGCAGGAAGAAGAACCTGTGGATTGGTCGTTTGGTTTACTCCATGCTATGGGAATTGCAAATGACATATATCGCGACTTTTCGTTAAGCCAACAATTAAGCAATGATACATAAGATGCACAGCAATTCTGAGGGGCCCATGATTGGCCCCTATCTGCTACCCGAAATAGTATTTATATGCCTTTCTTCTTAAGGGAATAATATTCCGCCTTTAGCTTTTGAAAATTACCTCACCACATACATAACTGAAATTATTTGGATGGTTTACTCACTACCGCGGAATTGCAAGGAATCTGTAGAAAAATTAACACTAGAACGCAACAAATAGATGAGTCGTGCACTATAGAAATATCAACGCCTTTCTCGCGTGACATGCGGGACACAACTAACATTCAGGTGTCGCACCAACTATGGACCACCCCCATAACTTCTAAACGGTTCAGGATATCGAAATTCAGTTTCGATGAGGAATCATGGGGGCAACAATGCGGAATCATGGGGCAATTAACACGACGCAGAGAAATTGTCTATAATAATTTTAGTTGCCGATAAATTTAATCATCTTTGATTTTTTAAATGGAAGTATACATTTTTTTCAGCAGCACTGTATAGATCACGAAAAGAGGAATATGAGAATGTATCATATGCTAGTATTTTGATAGTAATTTGAGTATAAAATTAGATTTTCTGATATGTGATTTTGAATTAAACGGATTATATTTCGTGAAGCAGCCCTTGCAACTCTCGCCTTCGGGAAAAGTGGCCTTCGCGGCTTCGACTTGTGTGGAGAAAGAAGACTGAGAGGCGTGGCAATGAGGGATAAGAGGCCTAACTAAAGCAATCCAGGGTCTTGTCACAAAGGTCACCTTAAGAAACACTAATTTCAACGATCTGAATAAGAGTTTTTTTCCATTGATTTATCTGCATTTAACTTGTCTTCTTTATAATAAATATCATTTTCGAACTTGATAAGAATCCAACCACCGTCTTTTCGTTGGTAAATTTAATTTTTAATTATGATGATTATTCGTCCTCTGCGCAACAATACCTCTACTGCTGTTCTTAAATGGAAAAGAAAACAGTACACTTCCGTCTTCTGCCGTGGATTTTCAAGTTTGTGGCAGCACTTGGCATAATGAAGTGAGAAGCTCTCCAATTAGTATTAGCTGAATTGACTGTCATGATTATTTCAAAATTTGTATTGCTTTTTGTATTTGCACGAATTTAAATGAGACGTTTATTAACAGTAAATGATAATAGAAATTGTTTACCTATTATTTAATGAATTAATTGAGGTTACAATAAAAATCTTTAATCATTCATTCCCTTTCCATGTTTTAAAATAAGAGCTAGTTTCTGCCAAAACACACTGAGCTTGATTCTTGTAAGTCTGAAAAGGACCTTTATTATTATCGTCCTTCCGCTACAAATTATTTTTATTTTGTTCTTTTTGATTATCGTGTCTTTGGAATTTCAGTAGACGAAAAGTTCAATTCAGATGAACAAATGGCAAAAATCTCTCATTCTGATCGTTAATATTGATGTTTGTTCATATGATCTTCATGTCAAGACCATGAAATGCTGTAGTTACTCCTCTATCCCTCACGACCGCCCCTCTCACACACTTTGTCTCCACGAAACAGTCTCGACGCCGCGAAAGCCATCTTTACCAACGGAGACTGTCGCTAGAGCTGCTACAAGAAAATACCGTTTACTTAAAAATCACATGTCAGAAAGTCTAATTGTATACTCAAATTACCATCAAAATACTAACATATGATACATCATTTTATTCCTCTTTTCATGATCTATACATTGCTACTGAAAAAATTTACATTTCCATTTAAAAAATCAAAGATGATTAAATTTCTCGAAAACTAAAAATATTGTAGACAATTTCTCAGCGGCATGTTACTTGCCCCATGATTCCGCATTGTTAATTGAAAACTGCATTTCGATATCCTGAACCATTTAGAAGTTATGAGGGTGGTCCATAGTCGGTGGGACATCCTGTATAGTGACCCACGTACTCAACGCGCCGAGACGGCGCGTCGTTTACAGAGGTCACTGCAATTCACTTCGCATTGAACGAAATTGCTCAACTGATTTAACCGGTCTGGTATCTATTTTATGTCTTGAGTCTACAATATCATATTTGTTGGCGACCATCATCTTATAAACCTGCAATCAACTAGCGTTTCAGCATAAACGACACGTGGCTATCTGCAAAATATAAATAGTTTTAGCACATGCGCGATTACACGAAAACTGAGCCCGATGGGAAATTTTATGTTTGTATTCGGCTTAGCGTTGCAAAATACATAAGAATCAGCTAGAGTTAGCCATTTAACAAAATCACTGTCGACCAGTGTGATTAGTGCCATAAGTGTTTCGCGATGGATGGCATTGATCTTCCCCCGCTGGATGGTGAGATCCGGCGCCCACATACCCGTTGGCAAACGGGGTTTTCCCTCAATCAGGTATCTCCCCCCAGCGTGCTCCAAACTAGAATTGGACAACTTCTAAGCTCCCGACTTTGTCTCCCGGCGAGTGTAGTATATTCACAATATAATCGTAAGAACATTTTGTATATTTAACAAGCAATCCTACTCGTGTTTATCTACCAATTAAAATAAATTTTTGAAAGTTTCTGTTAAAATATTTTCAGTTTTTGATGTATGGATCAAGATCATGTTTGGTCATTTTCTGTACTTGCGGTTCCTTTCCGCAGGGTCACAGATGGTCTTGTCCGTGTTTGAAGAACTATTTCAATAAGCATAATGTTGCTCCGACTAAACAACTGTTATCTGCATCGACAGATTGTACAATAAGATGGGGAAGCCACGCCCGAAGACAATGCCAGGCTTTCTACGAAGCTATTTTACACGGAGATGGATTCTAATTGTTTGGTAAACATCCGATAAGCGTTGAAAGACCAAACTCTCACTTAGGGTAAAGGAAGGTTATTATAACAAAACGACTAAACGATGAAACAGTAACTCCTTACCCAACCAATCATAGCTGCAGAAAGTACACTGGGATCCGTTATAGATCTCCCCAAAGTGTAGAAGTCAGTTGAATTGTCCTTCGTTGTAAGGCTATTTATTAATCACAATCTCCTATTAGGCAGGAAAAGAATTGATTTCTGTAATTAGTATAACCATGCCTCTTGCATGCTCTGTTCTGACATTTCCCAGTCCTGCCCGATCTCATTCTGCCTCGTCTCACCCTCCCTGCCTAGCCCCGACCTTCTTCATCTGGCACCATCCCTCTCCGCCTTGCCATGTTTGCTCTTCCGATAGTTGTTATTATCGTTGCTACCATCATAGTTCCTATGGACAGCTGTAAGCAGAAGCAGTGTTGATTTTTTGAGGTAAACTTCTAAATACTTTTGACTTTCTATTACTCAAGGTCCGATGGCTTATCAAAATAAATATAAATTCATTTAGTAGGAAATTTTATTGTTTTTTGGAAACATTTAGTTCACCGTTTTTGATAAATTAGCGAAAAACTGAAAGTGTAAGCACTTAAATTTTGCTTTAAGGAGGAAGAAAGGGAGACCGGGATTATTTTACTGAATCTCAAGTAGACGGAACTTTTCTCCAGTTTTGAATGTTATGTGTATAAAAGTCTATTGTAGGAAAAAAACTGTAGATTTATATAAAAAGCAAACATTTTTCTGCTTATAAGGGAAAATAATGATTTGAAAAACGTAGCCTAAATCATGCCTCACAAAATGGTTAAATACTTTCATTTGCAAATGTCATTAAAATCAGTTGAGCTGTTTCTCAGTCTAGCTTGGATAGATAGAAATTTAGACAGATATTTTTTTTTAATTTTGAGGATTTTGTATCGGGTAAATAATTACAATATATCAAATTTTAAAAAAGCAGTTATTTTGAAATAAAAGGTAATTTGATATTATTTCTAAAAATTACTAGTATAAGCTCAGGAAGGATTTCTAGTTGGTGAATAGTATCAGGTCAATAAAGAAAGATCGCTCAGTTACCCCCTAAGTTTATGTGCTGCTCCGAAAATTTCCTTTGTGTTAATACCTAAAACACTTAATGTATTTTTATATTTTTCTCACTCTGTTCCAAGAGATCATCCCCCAAAAAATAAACGAAAACACCTACCTTCATCTGAGACAGGGCCACTTTGACCTACATTTCTTCTTTACTGCTCTTTACTTCCCAGCTCATTTGTTTTCCCTTCATTATGATTAAAGCAATACAATATGATTACTGACCTCAAATACTCACGCCACAACGAAATTTAAAAAAACAATATGAATAAAAAAATGTAGTATTATATCACCGTTTTTAACCTCTTCTGTTTTCTCGAGAGTCTGTCACAGAAGAGAGAAACTGCGAAATGTCATTGCTCTCACTGGGAGAATGCGACAGCAGACGCTGTAAACGTTTGCGCCGAAGGGCGGGAAAGGGTAGTGAAGGGAAATAAAGAAAGGGAAGAGATGTGCAAGCGAGCGGAGGTCCAGTGCAAGCAACTGGGGTCCTTTGGACAGACATCTCGGCTGTGAACGTTCGCCCAGCTCGCTACGCGATTCCCCTCGGCGCTTCTGTTTTAATGAATTCAACTCTGCTTTGCCGGCTTCGCAGGCCTCGCTGTGTCTAATTCCCTCCGTCCTCCCTTTGCAAGGCCTCATCGGTCGTGCATTTACCGCCTCGCCGCCCTACTTCCTCTGCATCGAGGTGATGGTATCATCACATTGCCTTTCGTAAATATCTCTACAATGTCTCCTTCCGTAGTAGTTCTCAACAGTATTGTGGTGGTCAGAAGTCGCCCCTGCTGTACAACAACTGCAGATAGAGCGATACGTTCATTCATCATTGAGCATTAATTGCTGTTTTTAGAACTTTCTTCACTTTTTGCTGGTAAAGCAGGATATAGCTGATCTTGTAGCACCAAAATAAATTCGCAAGATTTTATAGAGATACTGTAGTAATTATTATTTGCATAAACCGTAATGTAATAGCAATTCATTAAACGCGTAGCGCATTGTTCAATTTGTTACATATTTTTAATGCATTTATACTCAGTATTTTTCATTTATTACTCATTGACGTATCTTGTGAGTCTAGGGATAACATAATTATACAAATAGTTTTACATTCAGATGCATCAATATTATTACCCTTGGTGTTCTTTTGATGATTGTATTGATGAAAGTTTTACTCTCTGCATTTTGAATTACAAGTAACTTTAAATATAGTAAATATCATGCCATGTAATTTCCTTATCGATGTAGATGAAGCTCTAACTCCAATAAAATTCTTCTTCTTCTTCTTCAAAAGTGCTCTAGCTACTTCTCTACAACTCGTTCTGGCCTGTCCTCACTGCCATTTCGCCATCACCATCTTGCTCACCATCAGTGCTCGAATTCTAATGACCTATTTTTTTGAAAAATGACCTATAAAGTGTCTTAAAAATAAGAGGAAAATTACCTAAAAATGACTTAAAATAAGAGGAAAATGACCATTTTTTAAATACCAAAAATGAATATAAATATGTTTTTTTATTCAATGAATTTTCCAATTTTGAATAAAATTTATTCTCATCAAATTATATTTAATATAAAGCGTTTGTTTTTGGAGGAAATGTAAACCTTAGCTCCGATCTTCCAACCGTCAGTGTTGAAAGTTCGAGGAAGTTACCAAAGATTCGTGTAATTTTGAGAGTTAAAAAACAGTCCATTCCAGTAGTGAATTTCGTCATAAACAGATGATACAATAAAAACTTTGTTTTAGTGTATCATTGTAAATTCATGAAGCATTCACTAACAAAAGCCACGAAAAGGGAAAAAAAAAGCGTAAAAATTACAGAAAGGTCCAGGAAAATGACCTAAAAATCTAAAATGTAAAAAATTGACGAAAATGATCCAATAACTATACATTTCTATCACCTATATGTCATGATAAATATTCATTTACGATTTATCTACATGTAGAATGCACCAATGAAAAGACGATATGTCATCGGAATCCGAGCCCTGCTCATCATCGTCTCCCTTTTCCCCGACCTGCTGGTGTTTTCTGTCCACTTTCGCTGGCTCGCCATTGCCACATTCCCCTGGGGCCCCATCTGTCCTCGTTCCCTCGGCTGCGCCCGCTGCTTCTGCATCCCCTCCCCCACCCCGCCCCTCCCCCTCCCCCTCCCCATCCCTCCACCGCTCACCGCCCCGCGCGCCGCGCCTCTGTCTCAAAGCGACCTTGTGTCCCTTGAAACGAGAGATTGCCGCGCGCCAGTTCCCCGGGATGCGCACTCCTTGGAGCCCTATTTCATTGTTAGCTGGGATTTGCAACTGACAGACGAAGCGCGACGCCGCGCTGCGCCGCCGAGTGCCATTCGGGTTTCCGGGAATTGAGTTCGAATGCAGGGAATATCAATTGAACTAAGCTTTAAGATCTTAAATAACCTACTTCGGATCTAATTTCTCTCCCTGAATGCAAATTGTGGATAATAAGATAACGATTTTACAAGGTCACGAATTATTCAGTAAAGTCGGTGCCAGCATATTTACTTAGCAAATTACACTTGATGTACTCATAAGACTAAGAAGGACGATGCTGGTAGGGCCAGTGCTTGATTTATAAAATTTTATGTCCCGGATCGCGCTCCACATTAAATATGAATAGAAATAGTTATATATTTATAATATAATTTAACAATTGTAAATCATACTTAATAATTAGTCACATTAGTCATTAGTGGTAGCACTGACTCTAGGTGAATGTAATGATAACAAGAAATAAAAAAAATAGTTTATGGTGATATTTATCGTTTTTTACTAATAGTTTTATTGCATTTGTAGAAACATCATTGTTAAGTAGAAAATTATTTAACAGTCAGTTTACGAAAATTGGCCAAACTAAAAATCAAAAGCTGCCAAGTGTTTACCCTTTTTTCTTGGTGTTTGTTTCTTTCCTATTTTGTTCCCGAGGTATCGGCAGAAATCAGGCCGTGAGGAGGATTATAGGAAGTTTCAAACGGAATTGAATTCTATTTGTTTGTTTATGAGGTAATTCACGTTTCATAAAAAATATATGAATAATTTATTGTGATTTATTTTGTGTGGAATGAATTATATTATTGTGAACTTGTTCTTTAATATTTTGACAGAAACGAACTTGTTACTTTGGAACTAGTTCATTTATTGGCCCCTTGTCAGAAATAGTGTTCGAAATTTTGTATTCATTCATCCCTTTGTTCTGTCTCTATTGTTCCTCAACATACTACGAACGTATTATTAAACACGTTTAAAAAGCATATTTATATTTCATTTTGATTCATTCTTCGGTACTATGTGTGGGGATTTGTGTGGATGTTGACATTTAATATTTTAGAGAAGCTGAAATGAAAATATCCGTTTCGATGCCCTGCTGTTAAATCAGGTCACAGCACACGATGAGTGATGGATCGCATTGACAACAAAAATGAACTAGGGACTGCATTGGTGCGGCTGGAAAAAGGGAGTCATTCTAAAGAGAAACTGTTTTCCAGCTTTGACGAAAGGTACATCACGTTCTCTAGTTGATGAAATGTCACCAATAATACAAAATGCAAAGTACCAGGAGCAGATATCGGATAAAAAAACTGACAGTTCTCGGTAAATCTCGTAATAATTACGAAGAGGTGACGAGAACATATTGAAGTATTTTAAATTATGGAAATAGAACAATAACAAATCTCACATTACCAATTTGGGTATTCTTTACCTTTAATGATTCACAGCTTCAAATACAACTACACTCTGTATGAGTCAGAAAAGGAGAATAAAGGAAGAGGACTCAGAAAACGAGACAGATTTACCACCTTTGCTAGTATGGAAAAATAATGCAAATTCGCATCTTATCTCAACCAACTCAGTGAAATTGTAAGTTGTATTTTGATTTGAAGAACAAATTAAGTACAAGTACATATTTCTTGCTCGTGTAATAATTATTTGAGTGTTCATTTTCATGTAGAACATTGAAAGATAAAATTTAAATGAATGCAAAAGTTTTCTTGATCGTACAAAAAAGGTAATAATGATTTGTAAATTTATTGCTGAATATTAGCTTTGTAAAAGTAGGTTAACATTGTAAAGAGCATGAAGCCTTATATTGAAATATAACACAAAAAATTTTAAGATCTATGTATATGCATGTATTGTTAAAATTGTTAAAGAGAAAAAATATTTTCACAATTCCCGTTTTGGGACAGTGACAACATGCGAGGCCGCACAAATATATTGCCGGGTGCATTACGACTTACGCCAAAAAAATCGACAACCTCGCCCCTAAAGCCAGCACTCGCAGTTTGTGCAGATCTGGAGGGAGCCCGCGCTGCGGTGGAGCGTTTGGCAGACGGACGGCTCGCGCGAGCCCGGGGGCGGGCGGGGGGCTGTCAATCATGTGATTGGCGCGCGTCGTCGGGTTGCGACCCCGTGCCCGGCGCCACCGCCGCCGCCGCCGCCAATCGATCTGCCAGTGCGACCCTCGACCCAGGCGCCAGACCCCAACGCCACCCGCCCAGCCTCTCCCCGCTCCTGTCCCGCCCCTCCCAAGGACAAGAGGCTGCGGGTCGATCCGGAATAATAATAAATCAATGGAGCCGTCTGCAGCTCACTTGGTTCGGAAACGGACTGTCAACTTGTTTCACACGCCGGAAGAAACTTGCGGGATTTTCTAGTCTGAATCTGTTGGACAGACAGCTGCCACATTCTGCACACGATTATCCAGAATCAGAAAGTTTTCGCTCTTACCTCCACTCAATAGGTGGGAGTCACTCGTCGCCAAATGACACTGAAGGAAACAATGGGACAAGTACAAATTAAAGTTTATAATGACGATCTGGAAACAGAGTAAAGACTGACAGCTCGGATTCATTGATTGGTATAAACATGCAGTTTTACCTCATACCAGATCATTTAGAACGACATGCCAGCTATTAGAGTCCTCTATTGAGAAGGCAAAAAGAAATTGGATTTTGGTATTTTCACATTGAACTTGAATAGTTAATGAGGCCCATCTCCACAAACTTTTAATGGGCATTCTTCATTGTCAAATGTCGAAGAATTCTGATTAGATATTTCTGTTTCGTACTGATACCATAAGGACGTTTTGAGAAGTAACGTTTAACTAATCATTGTGATGAGTTTTGAGGCATCAGTGTAAAATTTAATAGTACGACTGTATGATTACAATTAATGGATTGACTGTATGATTACAAGTATTTTATGGAAGCTATAGGTGTAGTAGCCAACACAATGTTTCTTATAAAGAATTTTTCATTCATCTGAATTTAAAATTTATTTATGTTTGTTGATGTGTAATATAATTATAATATTATTCAGTTGAAATCGTGAATGATTTCAGTTACTATCAAAAATGTAAAAACGATATTCGTGAACATGTCATCTACTTACGGTCTGAATACTCACGAACATCCTCCATTAAGATGCGACACTATAATAGAAAAGAAATCACCGAGCGGTCTTGCTTTGTGAATATCCCTGTTGTAAGTACTGTAAATCTGTACTGTACTAACAAATAACTCTGCGAAGAAGATTGAGTTAATAATAAAAAGTATTATCTTGTTATGTGAATGTTAAGTATACTTATATAATTTGAGCCAACATCTTTGCATTTTGTCACTACTTTGTTTAGTTTCAGTAACATGTTTTGCTTCCTAGTATCGAGATATCATAATTATTTCCAAATAACATCATAATTATTTTTTCAAAATCAAATCACACCGTTCATCGAAATATCAGTTTCTTAAATCCCCTATAAATAAATTGTTTGGAAACGAACAATTTGAAATAGTAAATAGAGAGATAATCACACTCTTGGGCTCCTTTTCTGTCAGTAGGTTTTATTTTGGTAAATATAAAACGAGGGCGACATATAATAATCTAACGTAAATATGAAACAAGTTCGAGTAGCACTTTTCAATGCTTTATGGTAAGAAATTCTAAAGAAAATTACATATTATAAAATCGTCAATATTCAAGGGTGCCGCGCATATTCATAGAACCTTTAGAAAACTCCTATTTGGAACAATAGAATTAAGGCTAAAAATGGCGATCGTTTTTCTGAAATAATATTGTAAAACATATTTTTAAAAGTACTAATTAAAAAGCCATTTTAATAACGCAAAAGCAAACCATGTGTTGCAACAAAAGCATCTTCTAAAAGGTATTCTCACTTCTCCTTTGAGCTTTCCTTCTCTTCCTCACACATCCCCACATACAATCAAATTTTTCTGTCAGATTCGTGCAATTTAGTTAATCATGTCAAAGAGCATACATCAGTTAAGAAAACTTTTGGTGCTTGCCTATGCTCCATATGTACTTGTTAAGTTAATTCCCATTTCATACTGTGAGTTCCTCGTTTCATCTAGAAGACTATTAAGATCGTTAGTTCATCTGACGTTAGTGGCTTTGGCCAGCCCTGGCCTAATGGGCCGAGGAAAACCCTTTAAGTCGAAAAAAAATGAAAACATGTGCGCATGTGTGCGTGGCATGGAGGCAGCTGACCGCCGCGCCGCCGCCAGTTGACCCGGCGGCCCACGACCTCGCGGGCCGCGCGGCGACCGACGCGACGCGACGCGACGCGATGCGAAGCGAAGCGACCGGCGGCGGCAGCGGCGGCGGCTCCGCAACAGCAGAGGCGCGGCGGCGCGCAGCCGCTGGAACAGGCATCACGGGCCCTCGAACCCCGAGACATATAAACCTGTCTCACACCGGGAGGAGATTAAATAAAACTTAACAAAAAAAACAACAAAACCGGTAGTGCGCTCCAAGTAGGAAAATGACAAAAGGAAAACGCCATTTCATAACTTCTTAAAAGCAATCGAAAAGCAGCCAAGCAAAGACACAAAATCAATCAACAAAGTCAAGATTAAATATCGCGGGCGACCCGACATGTAAGTCCGCACCGAATCTCACCCTGAGGTGGGGAATAACACAGACAATTACCGAAATATAATATGCCCCAAGTTTGCAAAGGAAATGTCCGTGGTAGTTAACGCGCCCAACTTTACTAAGTACTCATTCATCCTAGATAAAAATGTCAAACTTTTAAAAATGGCGCGAATGAATATCAAGCAAGTGAAAAAAGCGAAGAAAGAAGGCATTGTTAGAAATGCGAAGACATGTGTTTAAAAAATATTTTGTCTCCTCAATCCTGCTCTCAGTGTTAAGCATATTGCTGCACGATCCAGTTAAACATCTTCATAACAACTCCGCTTCAATTACTGGGCTGCAAAAGTAAAAAAAAAATTACCTTTTCCTAAAATGTTAATGCATTGTATGAATCACTCACTCAAAACTAATGTTTTTATGATCGAAAGTTGTTCTCGATACTTTTGGCGCGGCGCTATTACAATTAAACATTATTCTCGCAGATGTTGAATTTGACATTTTGACAGCATGCCGGACGTATAGCGAAGAGCGTGAAAGGAGGGTCTCATCCGTTCAGTACATTTTGTAAGCTGCGAGAAAGAAGGAATCTGGAATTAATCTTCACAAAACGATGCAATGTCGATGGCAGACTATATTTCTCTCCATAAATATGTTATGTAATTTACGAGCTCTGAGGTTTTGAACGATTGTTTTCTTTTAAGTGCGTCATGCCTACGATATCCTCAGGCATCACCAGCCGTGCGGATTTATCTATGCTCACTCTGCGGTTCGGCTGTACTAATATTTAATGGGTACACGTTATAGACTTAACTACGTATCTTGGATTTCGATAGAACCCTAATATGACTCTTGTTATTGCGAATAAAAAAGGAGTTACTTAATAATAAATCAACAAAATAATTCTCGTCTCTTTCTTCACCGTGCATAATTTTTCTGCTTTTATTACTTTTTTACAAATATTTTAGATTCAAATTTTTTTATTTCTACTTCTTTTACTATGTTCCGTCAATATTTATTTTTGATCTTTTTTCCTTCTTTCCTTCTTTGTTGTACTTTTATTTTCTCCCGTTATCTTAATCTCTCATTATTTTCTTCCTAGATATTTATTTGGTTTAAACATTCTTTTACTTCTATAGACACTTCATAACATGGTGTTTTGGTCGCGAATTGCCTCCCTCCCCGTAGGACCACGCGAAAGTGCCATTTGTACTCATCGAGGCCCAGTCATATTCTACTGGGGGCGAGTGCACTTGACCTTTCTTGGGGGGGGGGCAGTACTTATATGTTGAATTCATTTTTACATCCCAGGGTTGTTCGCCCTAAAGGGATGAAGTGTGAGATGAAGATGATGATGATGATGATGATGATGAAGGGTGAATGGAAAGTCACAAACATGCAGACACAAGCACACATAACCATGCCCGAGACGGGATTCGAACCCACGATTCTTCACTCCAAGACCGCTACGGCACTACTGCCTTGGGGATCTACCTGGCTACCTGGATCGGCTTTCATAGCATTCTCTCATTATTTATTTCGTTTTCTCTCCATTTTTATGTACCTTTATCTAGGTACACGGTCCGTTCCCAAATGTAGTAATGTGTTCTCACATTATTCATAAATAAACAATTTTAAGGTTGTAACTACAGTTTCTTGTTGAAAGACATGCAATAAAATAATTTTTAATTATAATTCTGAATTTAACCTGCTATTTTGAGCACTTCTTACATTTCTATTCATATCACTCGTCAATTTATGGAAATAACAAACTCGTAAGGACATTTTTAATATCGAAGAATGTTCTTAAAGAATTTACACTATTTGAATTTGCGTTTTTACTGATATATTTTCATAACTAATGTGCTTCTAGAACTAATAATGACTAATGTACTTTCAGAACTAATGAGTGATTTTTACAGCTTAATATTTTGTGATGTCTTGACCATAATACGAGAAATCATTATGCATTGAATAAACTGATGTAGTGTTTTATTCTCAGCATTTCAAGTTTAAAATTACCTATTGATATTCAATATTTCTTAAAGCATTTTTTAAACAAGCTTGTGAATGAGTTTACAGTGGACACGATCATTTGTGTTCAAGAACGTTTGTTAATTAATTATTAATACTATTATGCTTGTAGGATTTTTGCATTTTAAAAACAACTGTACTTTTTCAATCAACATGATTTTTATCGATGATCAGTAGTATTTCATCCATTAATTTCTTAATTTTGATTTAAAAGTTTTAGATTGCAAATTGTATGCCATCTCTTAAGTACTTCAGAATCTTTAGTAATAGAAGAAATGAATCATTTTTCTTTCGATGTCGCATTTCCATGACCAGAGGTTTACTTGGGAAGGAGGGAAAAAGGAAGGGCATTTATCCTCCTCAAAGTTTGAGCTATATTTTTATAATTATGTAAAAATGAATACAAATTAATAAACATCGTAATTATAATTATATTACTTGAATGAAAATATTAAGTAATGGGTTAGTAAAAGAACAAAGTTATATAATAAAGAAAGATGAGCTCCCCTTTCCATTCCACAAAATTGTCCTCTCCAAAGGTTCTTCGAAAGCGACGTGTGCAAGGTCACATCATGGAAGCAGGAGAACATCTAATGACAACTTTCCGTAACCAACGTCTCAACCTACGGGAACTATAGCCCGGCTTCAATGATTGTGTTTGAATCAGATTATGCATCCCACATCACTGGGAGATAACCACTTTTCAGTATTTGTTGTTCTGAATTGCCAATGTCTGTTGATCCTCTGTAATTCATTGGAGGAAGTGCATGTGCTCTTGCAAAATAAGCAATAATAATTGCAAAAGTAATCAATAATGACGGTAATAATAATAATATTAATAATAATAATAATAATAATAATAATAATAATAATAATAATAATAATAATAATAATAATAATAATAATAATAATAATAGCGTACGAACCTTTAAATAACTGTTGCACTAGATAAAATACACATGAGATAAAATAATTTGTACACTTCAGCCTTCGCCCAAACTTTTTTACCCCCTTGGACGTGCCGATCTCCCAGAGACGGACATTCGTCAAATGTGATCCGCGACAAGCGAATCGTCCACTGCGCTCCGCGCTGCACAGCGCGCCCTGTCGCCCGCAGCTCGGAACTCGCGTCGACGCGGCGCGGCGCGTCGGTTGACCCAGTAACCCCTGCTAAGTGGCTGTTAGGCCGCGAGCCGCGCGCGCGTATTTATAGACGCGCGACGCGGGCGCGGGCGCGGGCCCTGTCGCTCGGAGGGCGGGGGCGGGGGGAGGAGCGTGCGCGCGTTGCTCCCTTGCAGCCGGCGGCGGAGGAGGCCGCTTCGCCCCGCTCGCCCCGCCTCATCCCCCCCCCCCGCGCCCTCCGCGAGCGCTCAGCGTCCCGCACTCCGCTCGGACAAATCTCTTTGTGGCGCTGTGGCTCCTACGGCCCCGGCGCTCTCTGCTCGCTCCGATGCAGGTCTCGCCGGCGTTGCGTTGCGAGACCAACGGGCGCGTCGGTATGTGCGCAACGACGCGGAGAGTTTTTTTTTGTATGTGATAGTAAATTTAAAACCGATTTTGGACACAAAATAATTATTAGAGACAAAATAATTAGAGGCAAAATAACTTCGTGATTTTGTAATCCCGATTTTGTTCGAACTGTAATTATGTCTCCTGTAATAGCAGGTTTTAGCTAGGTGTTTGTTTTCTGGAAATGATGAATATGAAAGTGTAGAGTGTATACAAAAGTGCGCGCTTTTACATATTTGTATAAGCAATTTAAACCATAATAAAGAAACGTTTTAAAACCTATCATCAGAAAGTCAGTGATGCATCTATGTGATGTTACTTTGAGATAACAGCTGAGATACTTGGGGAGATAATTACCTTCAAATCCGAACTCTTAAATATTTTGTTATCGACTATTCCACTCATGAAATTAAAACGAATAGTGTTTATCTATACATACCAAATGCCCAAATTAGGGCTGTGTGTCTCAAAAAGTTTATCTTTTTTTCTATCCGATTTTCCTTACCGTTTCTCCCTACATCAACTGTGACTCATCTGTCTTGGGAGGCGGTATACATCGATTACTATGTTGATGCTCAATAAACCGCGTATAAACTGTAGCATGACCTATTTGATTTTAACATATATTACAGTTATCTATAATATTTTGCAAATTTTGGAACTCTGTTGGATATAATTTCATTGCTGGAATAGTCCAATTAAATGCCACTCGTGCTTTGGAAATTCTCAGATAAATCCTCACCTCGCTTCGCGAGTCGGCAATTCATCGACAATTTACAAAGCACTTGTGGTATTACCTATGATAATTTTTAAATTTGTTCAAAGAATTGGTCGGCCCGTCCAACAAGGTGACGGGAATGGTGACAATTATATGATAGTTTTATGAGATTTTGTTGAGAATTGAAGGGCTCAATAGAACAAGAGACTCTCCCTCATTGATGTAGTTCTGAGATATGAGAATATTACTAGAACTTTCATAATTCGTATAACTCAACACACTTAAAACTTTGAAGCTCAGTACACTTCCATTTCCGAGTCCATAATAGGCTTAAATATCATATTACACTAAGAGAATAATATTTGAAATTTCATTGAAAATAACTCAATTTCACAAAAATTGGCAAATAGCAACTTCTACTTAGCCTTTCAATTTTCAAGGCGATTTGGTGTGATTGGATTTTAAACCAAATTATACAAATAATCAATGAATATATTCATTTCATAAAAATTCAATTGAATATATTGTTTCTATCTTAAAATGCGTGAAATATTACAAACAAATATACGTAAATCATTCAATGGTCTGCATGTTTCCTCAAAAGTTTAGTTCTTGCTTCCTCCAAAGTTATAAAAAAATATTATTTAATTACATGCCTGTCGAGTGTGGAGAGAGTGCTACTTTTCTCTGAAGCGGCCCCGAGTTTGATTCCCGGCCGGAGCAAAAGTGAAGCTCTAGCTTTCTAACACAAAATCTTCTCAGTTTCTTTAGCTATGTGGCGAAATAAATCAGGCAGATAAAATAAGTTACGTACGGTGATGGGAGTGCGTCATGCTAACCACACGTCACTCTTAGCCCTTGACGTGGATAACAAATAAAAAGAGTGCTCAGGCCTGTGAACATCAGTAGCTGACATAAAATCAAATTAATTCAAACCCAAATGCCTCATAATTTCGTACATTTTAATGCAATGGGAAATAGTCCAAGAAAAATGGATAAGTTTTAATTAAACTGGTGGCTTTTGACTTAGAATTCCCATTGAGGTATTAACTGTTTCTTTTATTGGTTAAGGGTATTTGTGGTTTAATTTTAGAGTTCTAGATGACAAACTTGTAACAATCTGCATATTGATTAATATGGTACGTATTAGGAAATAATGTTTAAAGGAAATGAAAAGCAAGTAATGAAAAAGAAATTCGTACTCTTAAGCAAGTATTGGCGAAAAAGCATACACTGAGCACTTTCTTTCTTTAGAATGAAAAATCTTAGGACCAACGTGACTAAATTTGAGAAATTATAAATTAGTATAATGTCTCAGGTGCAACTGTTTTGCAGCAAAAATTTCACTATTTTGTTTGTTAAGAACAACAGTTACGTCACATATATCTCTGTCGATTAATAATCCCATTTCCTAATGCTTTTTGGTATTTTTAGGATTTCTTCAAATACGTTAGATAACGAGATAAATTAACCAAAGCTGATGCAATAGTGATAAATCATGTTACATCAAGGCCACTATTAAATGAATCAAGAGAAAATAGTATTGTTATCTCTTCCGTGCCTAAAGTACCCAAATGTATGTTTTGGATAAGAATATTTTAGAAAGTAAAAATCTTTTTTCTTTATTTAGCATCATAACGTCTCATAAAGCATCATTTCGTCTATTTCTTAGGAATTTGTGTCCTCGCTTGTTCTCTTTCCCAAGGATTGCCTTTACTAAAGAACTGACCATTATATAGAACCCGACATATATAGGCAGAGTGAAATTCAATAAGGTTCCTCTCTGCAGATGTTCTTTTCCCGTCTTTGAATCTCTGTCGCCTTGGATTTTCTCTTATTCTGCCTTTGATTCCTAACCCGCTCTTCACGTTCAAAAGACGTAATGCAAGGTGAAGAGAGAAAAGTCCGAGGAGATCTTTCTGTCCTTTGTCAAATTTGAAATGTTATCTTACCTTTTCGCTCCATCTCCCTCGAACTGCCTCTCTCAACTACTTCCTTCTATAACTTACCAGCGTACCCGTGCGAGAACTCTTGCATGTTAAAGCCCACCGTCTTCTCTATTCTTCCATTTCCATATTAAGCCCATAACATATTTTTTTCTTCAGGGCCTCTAGTGATATGTCTCTTTGTAATTGTACTAACTGAATGTATTTTAACATAACAATACATTGCACCCTTGTGGATGCAAACCTTTATTGTTCAACTTTATTACCAAACAGAAGTACACCCTTGCAATTCAGTCACATAGAATATCAAGTAATTAGTTTAATTTCATATACAGTTGCAAATTTTACACGTCTCTGAAAGGTTGGGGTAAAGTCAAGGAGCGCCGAATCAGTAGAAATGTAATATAATGTCCAAGAAGATCTCATCCTACAGATTCTGATGTGAGGAACGTTTCTTTGAGTCCTTCGGCTTCAATATTCCAGATTTTAAGGCACTAGAATGCATCCATTTGGAGCTATAACTATATGGATTTCAAGACCGCTGGCCCACTGTTGCTGGTTACATTTGTCATGAATATTAAGGTCCATTTTTTTCACAAATTTCCATATTCTTAAAGTTAAAGTGCAATTCGTCCAGTCTACGAGAGATTCTCTTTCTTTAGAGACCTTATTTATACAGATAGTTGCATATAAGAGCCACAAAACTCATCTACACCACTGATATAATATAGGAGAGGATACTTTACCATTTTAGACTATTCTTAAAAGACAACCCTAAATTTTGAAGTTTATTTTCTTAACTAATAATTATTATATTTAATTTAAGTCCAACATTTGAGCCTTTAGAAGATAAATTCAAGTGGTTTCGGCTCAAAATGTTTATGTAAAAAAATCGCTAATTTGGTAATATTTAAGAAACATTTCATAGATATGCTGCTATTAAATAAGACCATATAAGGTTAGGCCATATAACCAAGTGCGTATTGTAATAGAATGTTACTACATGAATATCGTACGTTTTATCCAGTTTGTAAAAATTCCAATAAACTGTTGTTTTCATTTACATATTATTGTCCTTGAGAAATGTGACAGATTCATGTTTACATTTTAAATAGGATTACATGAATATTAGAACACATTTTCTCTTGGTGTTTTAATAGATCTCAGTACGAAACATCTCAACTTCATATTGTGGCGTCATAACAGTCGCCTTGTACAAAATTAGTTACGTGCATTTCAGAGACTTGAAATGCACATGGGAAATAGTTTCGGGCGCGTGCTAAAGGGACGCTTCGCATAACAAAGGTCTATATTTGAGCGACGGGGGAACATCCGGACGTGCGCTGCCACGAGGGCAGGCTTGTGAGCCCCGAAATGCGGCTGGCGGAAGCGGCAATATGACGCAGTTCCGGAACCAGGCCAGAAGGTATATAAGACGGCCCCGGACGATTCTCCTCCTCCTGTTTCTTGGGCTCGTCCGTAGGTCGTCGTAGGTGGTGCGGCTCGTGGCACGTCGATGTGCTGCCTACGGAGGCAAGGGGATGAAGCTGGCGCGCATACGTCGTGACGTGAGGCAAGCGGTCGTGGTGACCGGTAAAGTTCCTTCTAGAACCAGTCGGTTATTATAGCCATTGTAAAATTTGTAAATAAGGATTTCAGGTGTCGGTGCACATTGTGAATAAATATTCAATATTTTATAACCGTTCACGTCTGTGTATTCTTGTAACGGCCCCGGCCATGACGCCACAATATATATAACGTGGATAAAAATATACAGAATGGGTGGACTTCTGAAATGAAAAGCATTTAATTTATTTTATTTTGAAGTGACGTAGTGGTAATATTTCATTTACAAAATTAAAATCTTGTAAAATGAACTACTCAAAAAGATCTGACATATGCGACGTAATTCAAATTGGGAAAGCGAACATTGGATATAGTTGGGAACAGTATTAAAATCGACTATTTATCAATGGTAATAAAGTGAGAATGCTTATCAGAACCCCCCTCCAAATATTATTCTTCATCTCTAATGAGTAAGTACTCCGTGCTTTTCTACAAAGGTGAGTGTCACTAACACATTTTTCGCAGCTTCTTTGCCTTGCAATGCGTTCGCAGGCGAACCCACCAAGTACAAAGAATGACTGGTTCCTCGAACACATGTATAGGAAATTAAATATTTTGGAGAACAGTACATAATTTGATAAACTAACCGTAAGATACAACCATCAAAGTCAAATTAACAATTTCGCATAAGAATTGTAACTTCGAATAAAAAGAGTCTGTTCATTTCAAGCAAGATAATTTTCTGACCTTTGAATAATATGTACATCAAGACAAATTGTTCACGAGTCCTTGTAAGGATGAAGTACGGTAGGTAATAAATTAAAAATATTTAAATATGAATATTCAATAAAAGGTAATGATAACAAATCAAGGGAAAAAAGTAGCAAGCCGAACAATTAATATCGCAGACACATTGTAGAATTTATATATACTAATGTCGCAATCCAATAGAAATATTTTACTATAAATTTGAAAACAAATACTCAAGGTTTATGTTATTTTATAGTTATATTAATTTATTCTGGTCTCAATGGTACACATGCTAAAACAACACGCTTTTGCGTGATGTGTTATGTTGTAAAGAGTATTTGTGAGTCACTGACGTTCTCTGCTTGAAGCAGGACGCAGCTAGAAGGTTTGAAGTGAAGAGCTTTTGTCGCCCACCTCTTCATTTACTTGAAGAATCGCATATCTCAGCACAGAAGCAGCCCATCCCTTGAGAGTGCGTCTATTCGCTAGGATTTCCCAAGGGGCCAATTGATTTCCCACTTCGCGTTGCCGGGAGGCACGCAAGAATGAGTTGGTTGAAGCCATATCAAGTGTTCTTGAAAGATTTGAGGTGAAGAGCCCTTGTGGGTCAATGTCTTTGTTTGAAGCAGGGCGCACTTGAGCACAGCGCCTGCCCCTCACTTGAGAGCACACGAGATTGCGTCCGTTTGCCATCGTGGCCAAGGGATTTCCCACTTCGCTTTTCCGGGAGGGACGCAAGGATTAGATACTAATATGTACTCGACGCGATGAACTAACATTAATTTCTTAGCGGTTTCAAGATACAAGAGCTTAAATTATCTTAAATTCTTAAGCTGGATCGTTTCACTGTAATACGTAAGTTCGCTCAACAATAATATAGAATAATCACAATATTTCAGTGTGTTCGTCAGTACTGCAAGAACTCAACTGAGCTCTTACAATCTGATCGTACATGCAGACGTCGCAGGGATGTCATCGTCACCTAAACCGAAATCCTACTGATAGCCAGGAACTGCCCAAGACATTTCGCATTGAAATTGGTCATTTATTTCACTGCTTGCAAAACAATTTATAAAATGATAGAACTAGATATGAGGGAATCACGTTTATTATAATTACTGCTTGTTTTATTTTGCTCTGTTTTATCCGTGTCACTCATAGGTGTTGTTAAGACATTTTAAATCATATTTTTAATAATAGAGTACTTATTTTGCTCTATAAGCAAAATACTAGGAACCACTTTTTCATACTATCGACGAGACATTTATCTCCAAAAGTGTGAATTAAACGAACTGCTGTGAACGGCACAAACTGTCATAAATCCTACCGCAAGTGCCCACCGTTTCCTGACACCTCTTTCAGCACCTGTGTAGTTGGTCATTACGATAGGCTGGACTTATTCGTGTGTGTGTGTGTGTGTTTGGGACGGGGATGAGGCGTAAGACAGTGTCTTGCCGTGAGAGAGTCCGACACTTGCCCCGACTGATCTCGAGGATTACCGAAAGGCTCTCTCAGGCGGGCTTTTGGATTACCAAGCGGCCCAAATTAACGGAATATCTACGTCTCGCGGGCTACACATGCATACTACGCATGCGTTGAAGGCTCCAAGAGGCCAGCCCCTTCGTTCTCTCTTTCACCGAAGTTCGCAATTTAGCGGGAAGTACAAAATGACAAACTTATAAAGTCCTACGAATCATGTAATTGTTCATTCGTAAATTATTAATAAATACATTATAAAGTAATGAAGTTTTAGAAAATTAAAAGCAGTTTTTGATTTTCATAAAATATTTGGGTAGGCTTTGTCTTGCGGTCTAATAGGAAGCTACGCCACTGGGTATTTCCCAACCGCCGGGCACCACTTCCAGCCGCGACTAGCTCTATTCTTCCGACTTGAGTGGTACTGTTCTGCGTGTCAGTGTAAATGCAAGTAAGGTGTAAGGATAGGATAAGAAAGAAGAAGGAAAGATCTCGCACCATCTGTACTGTTCCAGCATTCGCCAGATATTGATAAGAGAAACTTCGGAAAAGTAATAGAAGAGCCGTCCGCTACAAATCTCCTCCAGTGGTTAACCGCTTTCGACCTGGGGCCGACGACTGCGTGTTTTTTACGGAGGTGGCAGTGCAAAAGATGGTTCGGAGATCTCCTTGCTCCCTCTCTGGAAGGTTCATGCGTTGGGTCATTATCTGTTTTATCCATGTCATCACCTCGGAGGTGTCCGGGTAACGGGCCAGCTTGGTCGTCAACTTCGGCGATCTCCTCTTCCTCTGCTCCGACGTATGACTCTCCGCCTACATCTTCTGCGTCATCGCCCTCCTCTCCCGCCAGGATGGTCTCCCCTTCCTCAAGGACGGCATCGAGGGAATTCAACTGAAGCCACTTTCGGGCGTCTGACGGAGAGGAGTTTTTTATCGTATTCCAATTTATTATTTGTTAATTGATTAGCGTTCCCGGGCGAGGCAACTGCTAAGATTATTAGTCTCGTGAGTGTAGTTTAGGTTTTTAGCGAAGGATGTGGGGTTGAACTTCTCCCGCTGGATGATGAAAATCCGCGCCTATCTACAAGTCTTCTCGAGGCATCCCCCACCACTGGAGCACTGCCCTAGCCGGGACAAGCTCTAAGCTCCCGACCGGCTCCTGATATATGTGGGATTGTAGTGTCTTTAAATGTGTATGTGTGAGTAAGGGGTGTGGATAGGACGAGGAAGAGAAAGGAAATATTACGAGCGGTTCGTGGACAGTTTTTTCGGGTGTTGCTCCGATATTCACCCGGTGTTTATCGTAGAAAAACTATCGATCCGAGCAGCCGGCTACTAGAATTCTCCTCCAGTTTGCAGCTGAATTTGACATAACTATCTAGCTAGTTTGGAATATTCTGCTAATGTCGGGACTGTTACAATATGACTTCTCGGTCAGAGGCACTGCAGTGACAATAACTGATGCCGTGATCCACCTACACCGGTCATTATCATCCGATGCAGGAGGAGACATTCAATGTGCAGCCAGTTCTTTGCTTGCCGACCCGGGGTGAAGAACGAGGCTTCTGGGCTTGGACATGTTTGCGTTACCATTTAAAAACAGTCAAATCTCTATATTCCGCCACTCTTTGTTCTCGTCCATTGCAAGCAATGAACAATCGTTATTCTAGTACTAATATACTAGCTGAATGTGATATCGCCGACGCTTTAAACAACCTTCGGTTGTTTGCCACTTTCTACCTTCGGTTCTTCTTCATATCCTTTTTCGTCTTCTTCATCTTTTTCTTTGTCTGCGTCTTCGTCTTCTTCGAATTCTTCTTCGTTTGTCGTCGTCGTCTCTCTTTTTCTCTCTCTCTTTCTCTCCCTCTTTCTCTTTGTCGGTATTGGTACTGGAGTTTGATCAACGCCACCTACATCAAATTAGGTGGCGTTGATTTAATTCCCGGCATACTCACCAAGATCGCAGCGTCGAAACAGGAGAAAACAGGTTTTTGGACATTTCTTTGAATTTTATTGCCAAATCTGAAAACAAATTATCAGTTCCCTATCAGGAGAGCGAGACGCGTCGAATGACACCTCGTATGTCTCGACTGAAGCACGGGAAGTGGTCTAGCCGTGAGAGACGGAACCGCAAACCGCACGCACGCACACGAGTTTTTTTTCATTTCAATTCATTTATTTATTTTTTCTGAATTTACAACGTTCAGTCTTTCGGCTCTACAGATGATTGGTGACTTACACTAACCTTAAAAAGTACGAGTGGGGAAACTCAATGAGCACCGTCAGAACATCACTAGAGATGATTTTAATTACTGAAGTTTATTATTTCTATTCAAACGTGGAAAAGCAGTTTAAGAATGAATGAAGGAGAACACACGAGTTTACTCAAATACTATATAGAGATAATAAGGCTACCCTCGCCTACCGCCATTCGTAACGGAATGCAGAGATACGGAATGTTCTGGCAAAGTTATACTCCGATTAAAACAGTGTCCCTTCAAGGTCACGAGCTGGAACGACAGGGAGACATTATCATTCAATTAGGAGCTTGGTTACGACTTAAATTTTTGGTATTGAAGCTTCCAATTGGATGACAGAGTCCCCCTCTCCTTCTAGCTCGTGACTATGAAGGGATACTACATTTTAATCAGAAAATAGAAGCACTTTCTTCTCGGATAATTTGGACACGTGAAGGACTACAAGAACTATCCCCCGCCTTACGAACTCGCTGGCTTTCCCAGGAACTCCACGGGCTGTGAACTCTGCGAGTGGCCCGCCGCTCTCTCAACCTTGACAAGCGTGTGTTACGAACTCTAATTCGTTTGTACCCGCTGGTAATGTATACACCATGAGCAAGCAAACGAGTTTGACAGTAAACGAAAAGCATGAATTGCGAGCTTATACAGAAGAAAATCCTTCCGCTTGTCAGAAGAACGTTTCAAATAATTTTTGTTATTATTGGCTACACCGATAAGCGGACGAAGTGCGGGTAATATTCTTAGGAAAAACCCAAGTGGATGGCGGCAACGTGTGCTTTCCAAGAATCTCAAAAATTCAAAATGTGTGGAACTAGCGGTTGTTCTGGTGGTTAGGATATCTCAAATAAACGACAAAAATTGAACTGCATTTGTATACAAACTAGCTTCATCATAACTCTGCTCTACTAAATAGTTTCAGAAAGACTTCGTTATGACACCAACTTCTTTATAGGGCCAATAAATAATGTTAACGAACGTTGACGTTTATAACGAGTTTTGACTGTAGAAATGTTCCCGCCGTTCGCGCTTACCCTTTGGTCGTGAGCTGCATTCTCTAACTCACTGCTGATCTCCCTCTCTGTCTCTCCCTCTGGGCATCCGATCGCGGCTTATCAGTAGTTTATTCGCGGACTCCGTCGCCCAAACGTGCGCTTCCGCCTTGCTTTCTAAGAGCCCGAGGCCTCCCTCGTCTCTCTCAGTTACGACGTCGACGAGACTGTGGGGGGGGGGGACAGAAATTGGCGCACGTTTGCCCTAACCGCCATGTCGTTCTCCTCGAGTTTCCTTTTGCTATAACTCCCCACTCGGAGGAAAAACACCGTGCTCGGCTGTACGAACTGGCATCAAGCTTTTCGTGGTCACAAAGCTGCGAGCCAGATACGACGTTGAACATTATGCTGTTCTTTTAGACCTTCCCAAGGCTCAATTATGTTGAAGTCCAAGGGCCATACAAAGTACGCGGCGGTTTTCCCTTCTGCCATACCGGGGGAGGTGGATCAATGCATGAACGGATGTTACTGCAGTGCCTCTGAATGGGAGGTCCTAGATTCGAGTCCCGACGGCGGCAGGATTTTCGACACTAGCATGTCAGCTAGATCGAATTCAGTCGCTTTCCGGAGGAGAATTATAGCGGCTGGCTGCTCTGATCGGTAGTTTTCCTTCCCTTTTTTCTGATCAACATCAGGAGGAGTACCTTAACAAATGGGCTACGGACCGCGTGCGCTCTTTCCTTCCTCTTCCTTGTTCTATCCTCACCCCTTACACGCACACTAACACTCATATGCACTCTATGAGGAGACCGGTCGGTGGCTTAGAACTTGTCCCGACTGAGGCGGTGCCCCGTTGGTGGGAGATACCTGGTTGGGGAACCCCTGCTAGTCGACGGTAGGTCGACGCCGGAACTCGCCGTCCAGCAGAGGAAGATTACAGCCAATTCCCAATGAAAAACACATGTGCTACACTTACGGGTCCAATTACCTCGGTAGTTGACGCGCCCAGAATCACTAACAATCAATCAATCAACCTTCTGTCGTCATGGGCAATGAGATACCACCTAAACAGAACTTCGCCGCTAGCAACGACTTTACTTTTATGCATATCGTACGGCATTTTCGCGCCTTCAGGCTCAGTCCTAGTTCGATCAGTCGCCCATGAGCTCAAACAATTTGCTATCACGCCTCGTGTGTGGAAGTAAGTAATGCTAGATCAAAAGAAGCCCCCCAAAGCCAAGGGAGACGATAATCTTGAAGACTTGTATTATCAGAATACTTGTGTTCAAATAGATCATATTACGAAACTGATGTCAATGTCGTTTGGTTTCACTTTCGCTAATCGAAGTGGATAAATAAATAAAATGATGTAATAATTTACTTATGCGATTCACGATCCCCCAGGCGAGACGTGATATATCTATATCGCTGGTGCGGCGCGGACCTTTCGTCGCTCTCAAGCAGCGACGCACGGCTTCCCTTTGGCCGCCCGAAGATATGTCATTTCCAGAAAGGGTCCAATCCCTTTCTCAGCGGGTTCTATCCTCGGCCTCCGTCCCATTCAGCTTCCTTAGGCTTCGAAGCTCTGCGGATCCTCTCGGCGCAATCTCCTCGCAGATCTTTTGCTGCGAGTTATTTTTTAGCCCAAGGAAGGAAGTTCTCAGTTCAATGATCCTTCACTGTTACGTAACCAATGCCCTGACTTATTGAATTTATTTATATTAAGGCCGGTGGCCGGTCACGTAAGAAAGAACTGACAATGTCTCCATCGGTCTACATTTTAAATTACGAGATTAACCCTATTTTGTCGTATTGCCAATCTGTATATGTAGGTTAGGGCAATGTCACGAAGAAGATGTTTTCTCTTTCTCCTTTAAGTAATAATAAATGAAATTGAGGTTACATTTATTGTGACGTTTTTAAAAGTTAATCATTCTGCTGGATTTTTTTATGTAGACAGTCGTAGTTAATTTTGAAACCAAGTGTCTCTTTCTCATTTACATAATGTGAAAAGAAATAGAAATAATAAAGCTACAAAACATGCAAGCATTGTTTAGTAAAAGGTATTAGGTAAACTTTGATAAGATGTAAAATGTTAATGTTTTTGAACAAATTGTGCAAATACATTTTGTTGATAAAAATTGAACAAAAATAAAATAACTTCTGTACATATTACCTAATTACGTATCATACCACTCTTTCTACAACAGATAACTAAAAAATGTCGTGAATAAAAACAAAAACTTTTCAAGCCTATAACTTTGGAAGGATTTATCTTACAACAAAATCTTTTTTTGAAGGATTTTTTAGGGAATTGTGTCTACTTTAATTTTCAATAGGATTGATAGTGATACAGATATATGCAAAACACGTAGAAAATATACCTTTCAACGTCAACACCCCACCCCACCCCCGGATAACCCCCACATTTCAGAACTTCTACTCGTAGTATAATATGCGGTAGGTAAAAACGAACAAACATGTCAAATGTCAAAAATTCGGAATTTTTCTCTCTCGAATTCTGTAGTTTGAGTGGGCTATAAATTTAAGAGCAGAGCAAGAAATTTTAGTTTCCCAGGGAATGTTTTTAAAAACATTATCATTGATAGGCTTCAAAAATAGAGGATTTATTGAACGTGGTTGAGAGGATTTTCATGAATTTAATCGTATGGGCATTCAGGAAAAACTAACTAAAATTCTGTAAAATCAACAAAGTTCCTCAAGTTGTGTACAGTAGAGACGTGTTTGATTTGAAACAAAAGATATTTGATAAAACATTTCTCGATGTACGTATTCGAGAGTTAATTACCTATGTACTACAAATCCTGATTTTTTGAACAAAATGTTTCAATTCTTTGATTGATTTGGTTTAATCTGAAATGTCTATATTTATACTAATATAGAGATTTTTGTCACTCCAGTATTGAATATTTGGAAGGGGAACATTGTCAGACTGTACAGCTTGACAAGAGCAGATGTTGAACACGATGGAAACTTGATGTGCTCCACGTTTGGTCCCCTGAAAATGATCCACCGCCTGTGGTGCTCTTGTTCTCGACGACTGTGTCCACAATTGCACACAATTAAACGACGCTGGGGCGACTATGGCCCAGGCACAAGGCAAACGCCACTCCCTGGCATTCTGCGATTAACAATGCACATGACGACCTGTTTCGCTACGCTGTTAATCTTTGATGCAACCTGCACTACAGAGCGGTACTTTGGAGCGAACAGTCACATCTCGTGAGAACATAGGTTTCTTGTCAATGCCAGTTGTTCATATTACGTCGACTAATAATGACGGATATCATTAAATGTTCTTCGTAACCTACTTTCTAACACGGACCGAATGTATGCACACTTTAATTTGAAAATATTTGTCAGATCATATTTTATTTGTATACTCCTAGGTTTTTAACGTTTTTTATGTTCCCAATCTTTGCAAGATAACCTTGTTATAATACTTAACTTTCGATGAACATATTAACATCTTTCATCCTTGTCTTCAGACGTAACTGGAGGTTGAAATGCAACTGTTTATTTTATTTCTTACCATTTTCACTGAAATAATTTTTCACAAATATTTATGAGTTACATGGACAATAAGAAATTGAATAATCATTATCTGAAGCACGTTAATAACTATCTTAACAGGTTGTTTTTGCTCAAAAAGTGTTCTTTTTAATGATCTCAATGTGTAAACTTTACTTGTCTCTCTTATTATGCTTTCAAAATGTAATCAATTTATTGTGGAAACATTGTGCATGATTCAAGTATTTTTGTTTTGTTTTCAGTTCCTTTAATTTAACGTATTAATCAAATGATTAATGTGATTGTGAAAATATAATTTCTACCATTATTACCCGAAATTAATATATTCGCGTTGTATATCTGAAGAGAAGAGATATTTATATCAATAAAACTTCACCTGTTATAAAAGGAATTTTCTTTTGTGTTCACATTTGAAGTGAAAATACGTATATACTCATGTTAATTAATCTATGTCCATGCTCTCTTCTTCTTTATTTCAATAGAAAGGGTTTGACTTTATCACTGCAACTAAATCACTCTTTATTCAATTTTCCAACCAGTTGCCATTGCTTGCATCCATATTGCTTCAACTACGAAGTGTAAAACAGCAAGTACCGCAAGCGTCAGAACTTCCTTGACCGAGTTATATAGTTCGCCGTCCGACCGCGGTCATTCAAATCACGCTAGAGATAGGCGGTGCGCTACAGCATCACGAGCGCACTGCTGCCAACTTCTGCGCCGCGGTCCTTCAAAGAGCCATCGTCGCCTGGGATGGGGGCGGGGCGGCGGCTCCGGCCGACCGGCCACGAGTTGAGCGCCGTCATCAAATTGATAACATCGCCGATAACAAGCGAGGGGCGCGCGGCGCGGCGCCACGTTAATTGCGCTTTCGCAGTCCAATCGGCGTCGGACGGGCGGGCGGGCGGGTGGACGGGCAGAGGGACGGCCTCGCGAGCCGAAAGGGTTCAATCAATATGCACGCGTCTCGCCCCCCCCCCCGCGTATCTCGTCCTTTGCACGCCTCGCAATCTCGCCTCTCTCTTCTCTTTCTCCTTTCCTTCGACGCGCGCGTTTCTTCTCGGCCCTACGCTCCTATCTTGGTCGACGTATTAATTTCTATAAGTTCAAGCTCAGATATTCAGTTCCTTAACCATCCTTTGAATCTTGGTTGTCCTTGATTCACATTCCGTTCATTTATTTTGTGAATCACATGTTTGCCTTTCGATACGATTCTTTATTTTCGTGTTTCACTGACTTTTACTCAAACGAGATTACTTATGATCTGTTTCGCGACGTCATACCATCTTTTGCCTCATCCACATTTGACGGCATTCCACCATCTCACCATCCTCGGAACACGCCATACAAACCCGATCACTGCCCTCCATCACCTCTCCTTTCACTTGTTTTCCTGTTTCCTCATTCCACGCCCCCCACCCCCTGTCCCCGTCTCTCCCCTCCAGCTGGCTGCGTTTACGCGCCTCTCCGGGCCGGGAAATTAAGCCTTCGCCCTTTGCTGTACTCGGCGTCCCCCCCTCCTGCTGCCTACGCTGCGTCGCCGCCCGTTTTTGCAGCCTGTTTGCGGCGCCGTTTGCGCTCCAAGCGGCAGATAACGGCGCCTGAACAGCCCAAGCGAGCGCGCGCGCCGTTTACTGGCCATTCGGGGGTGGTTGCGGCCGCGAGTTCGCTAGGCGCTCCGCGGTCCCCAGCTGTCGCGCGTCTGAAGGAGCACTTACGTGACGGGCCACTGCTTTACGATGCATTTATTTTATTTTTGTGTTCCGCTTTTCTGCAGGAGAAGAACATTTTGAGTGTGTTCCGAATCCGGCTTTAGACCCAGGTTTCTTTTGAAGTCGCGATGCGGGTCTTGAGAATCCTTTCAGCAGATGCACCTCGTCATTTGTCTTATCGCTTCTGAAATTTGATTCCATCTTTCTCCGCTAGGTTTCGATCTCAGCTAGTAAATATCCGAGGTGCGTAGTTTTAGAACTCGCTTCTCGCAAGAGGAATTTAATTTAGACGAGCACCTGTTTTAGCTGTAAACGTGACCGAGGACTTTCCGTTCTTCAAAAATCTTTCGCCTTTAGGTGTACTTCTATTCGTGAACTCGGTGTGTGAATGCAAACTAATGGAGATAGGTTTATAATGAATGCATGATCCCCTGCCTTGCTTTCATAGAAGATTTCTAATCTTTTGTCTGGATGAATGTACGAACTTGACAGTGCATGTAATTGAATTATTAGTACACTTTAGATTGATATATCGTGGGCTAGAAGAAATACGTTGTTTAATTTTTGAAAGTAATAAATTGCAGCCGATCTGGATGGCCGAGGTAGCTAAGAGAGTGAACCGACTAAGCGCTTTGGTACAAAGAGTTCCGCCTTGAGCTTGGTTGTTTGTCCCTTGTCTCTCAGTGTATGGAGGGCCTCGTGTTCTGCTAGCCACAGATCAGAGGAGCCCGCTAGTGTATTTAGTGCATGGTCGAATATGCAATTTAGTGTATGGGAATGTCCTATCGGGACGTAAAGGGTAACCGGCTGTCGGCGGTCTGGTCCAGAGTAGATGTTTTATGATGTTTTTCCTTCAGCAAACGTGCAAATATGTTTATATATTTCATATCAATGAATATTGAATATGTTTCAGATTCAAAACAATTTCAATTTCTGTAACTTTTTTTGCATTTTGAATATTGAACTCTGGCAGAAATATCATATGAAAATTTCAAAGGCAAAAAGTAAATCTAGAGTGTAGAATGTTGAACGTACAACATATATTTAAAACGTATTCTATTATCCCCCTATGATCTCGTCTATTTGGAAAATTCATCCTACGTTAATTTTACGGAAATATTTTGTAATATTAATTAGTATTTTGTGGTGTTCACACCTCACATGTTAGTAGGAAGATATATTATTTGATGAAGATATTTATCAATATTTGTCAATACGATTAATCACTGCAGTTGTAGTAAAGTAGAAATGTATACTGATTTTAGTAAAAAGTAGGCATTTTGAATGGTTGGATGCGGGCCAGTTATCTAGAATACCATGTGTGGGTAGGAAACTCATTATCTCATTATTAATGTTTCTGCGTAATCACTGAATTTTGAGCTGACCTCAAAATTATACATGACCGTAGAAAATATTTTTGGTACTTTTCGATTTCGTCACAGCTTCTATATCACTGCAACTTCATGCACTTTTCCAAAACTCGAAACGCTGTCGTAGACTCGGGAGGTCCTTAGTGTCATTTGTGAACAGCAAGTGTATTGGGATTCTGGTGACCTTCTGACGATATAAGGTTCTGAGGGTCTAATTCTCGCCCAATCGCAGGTCCGCTTGCCTTACATGGCTGTCATTATTTCCACATCAATTCTATCAATTTACTTTTTCAGTTTTCTCCGTTTGTATCCGAAAAAAGTACGTTTTCTTCGGTAATACTTAGAACAAACCTGAGAACTTCTACGCGCAACCTTAGGCAATAAGCACAACCTTCTAGTCGTTATAGAAAGAGTGTTTCTCTTCAAAAATGCAGTAAAATTTTTTTCACATAAGCGAAACGATTTTTACTGACGGAAATGACCCACTGTGAATAATGTAACTGCGGTCGCTAGCCACAATCAACGACTTGAATACAATACTTTGATATTCAATCAAAATCTTGGACTACAGAAATAAATGCATTATTAAAGGTATTTAAGTACACGAAACAACATACATTTTGTGAATAGCGTTGCAATGCTCCTCATAATATGCAAAGATACTAAGGAATCAAAGTGAGATACATAACCGATTATATTATTAAATATAACACCCTAATATTGTATTTGTCTTCATTTCATGCAATTTTATCAATCAGGGGATGATATATTTCCACTGGGGGCAAAAATATTTTACTTCAAGTGATTACTACTGAATCATTTTGATAAACTGATCGGACAAATGGGAATAATCATATCATACGACAGGACTGACTATGAATACAGAAAAGACTAAAATAATGGGCAATCACACAGAAATAGAAATCAAGATAAAAACAGAGCAAGTAGCATACATCACAGATTATATCTACTTAGGACGGATAGTTTCCTTTCAAAACAGATCAGAGGAAGAAATTAATAGATGAATGACATTGCCGTGGAAGAAATTCTAGTCCTTATCATTCATACTCTTGTCCAAACACAAATAACAGTGACAAAGAAAGAAATAATAGATGTGAATTGCCGGTGATTACATATGGAGCGCAAACATGGGCAGTTACGACCAAAATTTGCTGTCACGCAGAGAAAAATGGAAAGGAAAATATTAAATATCTCCTTAGGGACAAAATAAGAAATGAAACAATAAGAAAAACTGCAAAAATTGTAGACGCACAGTCAATGGTTAAAAAACTGAAGTGGAAATGGGGAGGACACGTTGCAAGAATGCATCCTGAAAGATGGGCCTACACCACAATAATGTGTGACACCAGAGAAGGAAAGAGAAACGTGGGAAGACAGGAGAGGAGGTGGTGCATTGAACTGCAGAAAATGGCAGGGAAAAAATGGATACGATTGGCTCAAGGCAGACTAAGGTGGAAAGAGAAATGCATAAGTGTAAAATGAACCTTATTCAAGTAAAATAAAAAATAAGCTAGGTAAAAATTGTGGCAAAAATAGAACAAAAGAGAACTAAGTTGAAATAGTAGATAAGAAACTTAAGTCAGCCAAGTGTAAATGAAGGTAAAGCAAAAGCAAAAAGCGAATGAAGTGAGAATATTGGTAAGTAAACTAAGAAAAAATAGTGGCAAAACTTGTAAACTGAATTGTTCGTACAAGAAAGCAAACCTCTTAATTAATGATATGCCCATCACATATGCTTAAGTTAATTGTACAAACTTTCATTTTAATAATTAGATTAGTTCAAAGAATTGGTCAGCCCGACCGGGATACGAACCCGGGCCTTCTGGTTTATTCCCAGCTGCTCTGACCAATAAGCTACAGAGTCAACCAACCCTTCGAATATTTTTCATGAGGGCACTATCGCTTCTTGTAAGTATAAATAATGGTCACCTTTCCCGTCACCTTGTTGGAAGCTATATCAAAGGTAACAAGTATATAAACTTTCATTTTGTATTTATTCAACTACGAAAGCGTTTGCCAACGCCTTGCAATTTCTCAGAACCTCCGTTTCCGTTTCATCGCCAACGTTGCCTCATTCTTAGAACCGCCTGCAACGAACCCAAATTCTACAAAGTAATTCATTTACTATAAAGTTAACTGCACAAGGCACACTGTAAATTCTAACATTTAATAACTTACATTTCTATGTAATTCGTTTAACTCATAATTCAAGATACAACTTTCTTATTCCGTGAACACGCACGCCCGTTGGTCGCCGACACCCTTTGGCGCCAAGCTGCTGTTGCCTGCAGTCTGCGTGTGCATCACAAAGACAGTGCTCTGCCAGCCCTCACAATGTTCAGACGTGTCTGTGCTGTTTGCTCAATTTTCTCTTTACACGTAACATGTTATGCATACACGGGTGCAAGACTCTTTAATTTTTCTTTATAGTTCAATGTCATATAACGAACTAGTCAGTGCCATCAACTACGTTGTATGGAAGTTAACAATTCTTAAATGAACTGTTGTACGCGTGAACCACGAGCTGCATCTCGAGTGTTATGAGATGCATGTTCTCACACTGTCATTCGCAACAGCGAATTTGTACATTTATATCGTGACTAAACATTTCTACACAACACAGAAGTCAATTCTCATGTATTACGCAATAGTGCCATACTTCTGCTTTGACAATATCTTTTCATGTGCTTACGTTTGACTAAATAACTGTACAATGCAAGGCTTCAACAAGTTGCGCAATGTGATGCAACCCTTCTACTCGTGACATTCTCGCCCTGTACATTTAATTGAGCATCTAATTCCCTGTGTGGCAGCATTTCTCCAGTGTAGCAAGTGATCTGTGCATACCAGCAAGGTGCTCATTAATTCTATCGCGAGCCTCCTGTATACAAGATGCATCATCTTATCTGCTGTGTACGTGACACATCTGCCGCGTGTGCTACCCCGGCGTAACCTCCACCACGTCGGCTTGGTCGGCGTGATCCGCGGCTCAACTTCCGCCAAGACGACAGCTGATCTTCATTTCACCAATGCACAAGCGTTTGTAACAACCAATGTAATAATTACCTGTGATACAACAGCCTCACTGTTTATCTAAATTCAAATTCTTAATTTTTCCTGTGCCAAGGATTTTAATTTTAACAATTTCAGCAGTTAAATTCAACCTACAATAATTTCATGCTTATCCTTAATTAATTCTGTGTCATTCAATTTCTTTAAGGTATTAATCTTATTAATGTAACTTCTTGTGTAAAAGTCTTTGATCTAATTATATGTATTCATTCTATATGTCTCTCAATTCATTTGTGCCGATGACAGCACCTGAAAGAACACTTTCAGAAACGAGAGACTGGCGACTTGCTCATCATTAATCAACTCATCACCAGTGATCCTCAAAGTAAGTAGCAGTAAGTGGAAGCGTAAATGGTTTCGCCTTAATTTACGTACAGTCTGCTAATCACAACACGCTACAACTCACATAAACAAGGTTAGTAGTTAAATTAGTTATAAAGACATAATGATAGTAACCAGCATCAGAAGTAGCTCATCTGATGTAAAATGTGAGTTAACCGTGTTTTGAAACAGAAGGCCTTTGACCGATAGGAATTTGTGAAGGCTTTATTATTAAATTCTAAATATATGAGTGGAGAAATATATAAGTGCAGAAAGGAGAAACAATGTGTTGATGTAGAATAGTTCTGCTGCTATCAGGAAATAGACGAGCTCAGTTTGTAGTTAACAGAGTTCTGTTGCTCTTTGTAATAACCCTCTGGTGCGGCCAGCAGTGCTGTTACGTTACGTCAAAGGAATGCTCTTCATGACATGATCCTCAGGACTGATGGATTCTCTTACTCCAGTCAAGGGTTTCGGTTTCATCGTATTTATCACAGGTGACAGCCTACAGCTCAGTGCACAACGAAGCAGACATGATGAAATATCCCATTAATTCCCTTCATGTGACCTTGATCCAATGATATTTTACTTTGAGGCACACGAGAATTATTTGAGAATTTGGGTAATTTGAAGTATCCTAGTTCGCCTACACTTACGATCACAAACTGTGTGATATGTAGCATGAACATTGTAACAATCCGATGTTTGTACTAAAATTTTCTTGTGTAGCCTGTCTTCTTCCAGACTTATTTTTACATTTTATTTCGTATTATCAACCAATCTCAATTCGCTAGAATTATCCCACAATAATGTTGACTTTTTGCAAGATTTCGGTTTTCATTTTATTAATAACCTCTCTCCTTTCCTCTATGGGAGACAAACACGAGCAAAAACAATTTTCACGAAAAAAAAGCATTAGCTGCACTTCATGAGGCACATCAAGGGCTGTACATTAATGGAACAATTTAGAAACGAAGATATAAGAAAGGAATCGGATATGAATAGTACACAAGATAAACTAAAAGTCACTAGAAAAAACTGATTGAATAACTGAAATGAATTAACATCCAGAGAGCGCCATAGCAGGCGTATTATTGTCTGCCAAATGGGGAAACAGAAGTAGGAAGACAAAGGAAGAGATAATTTTCCCTTCTAGACATTGTCGGAATAGGCTAATGACCAATCCTTTTTACCGCTGTTCATTCTTTGCATACTTCACGGGAATCTCCAGCACGAAAAATTTAGGGTACATCAAAGGAAGTGATTTAAATGCAAGTATATATGCAAAATACTAGTTTCGCACAATTTTTAAGTTAAGAATATACAAGCAATAGGTCACAAGTATCCTTCACTAAAGATAACTAGTGGCGCTACAGAGTGGCACAAACTTGCCGTATTAGTTTACTACCTTGGGTCTGAGCTAGCTATTCGGAATTGCCATAAACTCTTGCCAACTGCCGTCTATCGGCGTCAAAAGTACATTTTTTTGACTTTTCTTGATTTTTCGGTTTCCTAATGGTAGAACGGAAATATTAATTTTAGAATATTAAAGAACACTAAAACTTCATCCTAAATGACAATTTTCTTTAAAAAATTTGGAGCCATTTCTAAAAAAAATTGCGTTTCAGCGCTACTAAAAATGCGAAATTTGAAGCTCTTTTTCACAGAAAATTATTGAGTTTTCGAAACACTTCATTTAAAGTCATTTAAAGCTCTAAAATGTCGCATTTGTAGTAGCGCTTAAACGCCATTTTCTTAAAAACGGCTCCGAAGTTTTCAAAGAAAATTGCCATTCAGGACCAGGTTTTACTGTTATTTAATATTATAAAATAAATATTTGCGTTCTACTATTAGGAAACCGAAAAATCAAGAAAATGTCAAAATAATGTACTTTGGGAGCTGGCACGAGTATGTGGCTTGGGAGCTGGCACGAGTAAGTGGCAATTCCGAATAGCTAGCCCAGATCCAAAGAAACAGAAAACTAATACGGGAGTATTAGTCTGTGCCATTCTGTAGCACCACTAGTTTCGTTTTCACGGCCCAGAAACGCGTTTTTTCTGCCGAAAATCCGCCGTTTTTTCGCGCTGCATTACATAACTTTTCCTATGCTACCTATATTACTCCGTATATACGTACGTATACGTGAAAGTAATAATTGAATTCACTAATATTCTTATCTTAATATCTTAGAAAAAAATCTTAGAAAACTATCAACACAAAAAATAGTCACGCTTTTATATGTACTTAAGTACTGAATTATGTTAACCTATATGAGTTACTACCGCTTAAATTATGCTGTTTAGACCTCAGGTTGATTAGACAGAGACTGGTCGCTGACTTCTAGCTCGTTTGGTTTGAGAAAGTGCAACAACACGTGACGTTTGTGGCAGATGATAAAATTATTTAATCGTTTTATTATCATGCTGTTTATTAAGAAAGGTTTCAGTATTCGTAGGAAACTAAAGTTACACTCACAATATTGTTAGCATCGTCTGCTCTGTGGCATTTTGAAGGGTAGATTTAGGTTAGTTACTATCCTGGCTATGTTAACATTAAACAATGAAATTAGAAAGAACCTACAGGATGTATTTGACATTTTCTTGCTTGACGATCGCCTCAACCAAACCCATCGCAGTGAGGACCTTTGTATTTTTTTCAAAAAAATTAAATAAATGTTTCATAGATTCAGTTGTTTGTATTATTTTAATTATTGTAGATTTTTTCTGTTGTTATGATTAAAAGGTTCTAATGAATGGTCGCATTAAAATTACTTTCAGGAAGGTTTATATTCAGCGGGTGTAAAGGTACGCATTCTCCCTAAAACAATTACAACTCTATAGAATAATAACAAATGTAGTTACTTATTTTCAAACACGATTTAGACGTGTCTTTACTGTCGATATTGAGTGCAGTACTAATATTTCAACGTTTTCATTTCCTTATTGTATATCATTTGCATTCTTAACCTCTACAATGAATGTGCCAATTAATTGCCATTATCAGAAATAATCTGATTTTCTAGTTGTCATATAAACTGCTACAATTCAATCTTCATATTCCTAAGAACGTTCATATGCTTTGAAAGAACTGTGTTTCTTAGCATTAGCAGTTCTCTAAGAATTAAACACAGTCGTTTAGAAGAATTTCTAATGTAACGTACAACGAAGAAAATAATTGGAAAAACACTCAATTGCTTATCAGTCAGTGCCATTCGTAGGCGAAATTTAAAACAAATTATATTAGAAAATATGATTGTGTAACAATTGTTTAATCTTATTATATGAAAAATATTTTTTCTTTTGTAACTACAGCATTTAGTCTTTAAAGCCTCGTGACGAATTAAATTTCTCTATTGACAACTCGGAGGACTAACCTTGAGATTTCGGAAAAGCGGTGAGACGTGACAATTTGCTCCATTCAAAAGTGGCATACTCATCCTAACAAACTCCAATCTATCTGGTTTCCTTTTTGTTACAAACTCTCTGGAATAGAATTCTGCATCCTCCGATAACGTCCAGAGGAATTTGGGGCAATGTTGGTCTGAGCAGTGTGGGTGAATAAGGGAGAGATATGAGGGAAATTCTCCGAAACAAAGCGGGACAGCGAGGAGCCTATCTGCTGCGCGACGATGTCTGCGCCATTGTCCTTTCGCATCTTCGCGTCCATCGCCACCACCAACCTCTCCCTCCGCACCCCACCTCTCCCCACTCCCGACACGACCACTCCACACTTTGGCGCTGCTGCAGCCATCGCCGCCGACGAGGTCGTTTCTGCCTCTGCTTCGCCTTCCCCGCCTACGCTTCTGGCCTCTCCGCTGCTTCCTCCACCCCCGCCCGCGCCCAACTACCGTCTACCCTCCTCCTCCTCCGCCGCCGCCGCCACCGCAACCACTACCGCCACAGACGCAGCCACAAACGCCCCTCTACTGGCACCCCGCCCACTGAGCGTCGGCTTTGGTTTAAGAACACAAAACTGAACCATTGGGCTGCTTCCGTGGCTGTCGACATGCCCGAAAGCCGTATTTAAGCCCTTAATTCTCAATGGAATTAAAGGTATAATACAAAAGCAGTAGACAAAAAATTTGATGTGTTTGTTTTTTATCTTTTGAAATAGTGATTGCTAACTTTAACACATTACAGTAAGTACGTATGTCCTGCTATTTCGATTATGCCGGTTAACAGTAACCAAACTACAAGTGTCAAATGTTTGTTGTAACAGCTTTGTGTTGAAAGGGAAATTGATTTTACAAACATGTTTTCATTAAATAAAAATGTATAGGATATATCCAAGTATTTTACGCGTCCTTCACACGTCAGCTTAAAAGTATTATATTGTTGCATCGCTATTTATTTACTTCTAAATTAAATTTAAAAAAATACCTTTAATTTAATTAATATAATTACGATTGTTAATTAATCGTATTTGCCAAGATGAGAAGCAATAGTTTCTTTGCAAAAGGTGCGTCCTTGCTGGTTCAAGCAATGATGAAGTGTCCTTTAACCTCCACATTACTTCAATCATTTTCACTTTCTCGTGGACTCGTGTACACTCTCGTGTACACTACACATGTACTAATATTTGTAGTACACAGAGAGTTATGTAATGTCTCGGCGAAAAGGGCGTTTTTTCGACAAACTAAATTTGTGACTTTCTGATTTCGTAAATATGGGTTTTCTTGCTCCTAAATGTAAATTATGTTTTTTCAATACGTTGGTATTCAGAATCAACGTTTTATGGATTTTTCATGCCGAAAAATTGTTTTCTTTCGAAACGTCCGTCAATATTTTCATCAGTCCAACATCAGATCCTCAAGATTTGAACTAATTTTTCCAAAATGAAGATTTCCCCAATCCATCTAGCTTGACTCAATGCCCTGCGATTTCAAAAAGAATTCTTTGGATTTCAGAGTACTTTTCATGAAACTCCTGGGGCATTTTGAAAATTTCTCTTAAAATTAGTTTCAATTTTTTTCTTTAAATTTCTTGTTGTAATAGTGTGAAATAGTTAATTTAATGGCGTAGGTTCGACTTTCACTGTTACTCTGAATTTTTGAATATTCCAAAAGTTTCCATTAATTTGGATCTCTCGAACAACTACATTTTTGAAGGTGTTTTTTTTAACTGGAATTTGTTCTCCGCTTCTTTATTTAACGTAAAGTACACAGTTTGAAAACATTAGTAGTGTTCATATATGTTTTTGAGCAATACACGAACAATTTTAAAATCAAAAATTTCTCATAGATGCAAATATTTTGAACTTTTGGAACGGATAGAGGTAAACACATCGAATAATATGACATAAACACCAATTTCATGAATTCTTTTGATTTTTACAAAAAACATACATATATCTTCTTTAATACGACTTACGTCGTGAATATTTACATTTCAGGGCTATTTCTTTAACTTATTGTATTTTCAGAAACGCTCAAACTAGATTTTCCAAAGAAAAAAGTTCCATCTTTTTCAATGAAATGAGCACATAGACGCACTAACGAGGGCCACATTGTGCTCGTACGTAGTATTATTGAAATCATATTTAAATTCATTATAAGAGGAAATAAAATCATACTATTAAGGGAAACACAAATTGAGAAAATGTGAAAATAATGGTGCTTCAACTGCTTCACACTTTTTCGAATTATATAAATGTGGAATTTAAAAAACACAGAGAGTTCAATGCAAATGAGACCTGCACCATTTTTAAACGTCCCTTGTTCTATCCGTAGAAAATGTTTGAAGAAAAAATTCGGAGCTTTTTTTGAGATTTAAAAAAAATATCATTAACTTCAAGCAGAAATTGAGTGAGAACTTGTTTTCTAAAAAAAGTGGCCACGTTTTTTCTGAATGTGCTAATTATTTTTGACGGATATTATTGAAAAATATCAATATTCAAATTTTAGTTTTGCAATGTTAAATTTTGTAATTTTCAAGAAAACAGAAAGTTCTCAGAAAAAGGAGCTAGCCCCGATATTTTTTACAATTTTTAGATAGATATGAGAAGGGGAAAATTAAAGAAACTATTGGAGCAATTGTTTGAAAAAACATTTGCTTAAAAATTGCCTATACTTCAAGCAAAATTATACGAAAATTCCTCATATTTTCGAAAAAAAATTGTACTGTAACCGCTAAAGCCGTTTACGGCTAGAAAATATCAGTTTTTTTTCTTTGTAAACGCGCTCTGTTATTTTGAGACTTAGTAGTTACAACACTAACCGAGAGAGAACGCCAGGCGACGTACATAGTTTTAAAATGAGTTAACAGGAGCGCTTATCACCAGTATTAGAAACGTGAAAATGAAATCGTCCACCGGAACGACACGAACAACCAATAGGATTAAAGCAAATGAATATTGGAGATTTTAGAACAAGAAGAGTCCAACTCGGCCATTTTAATGAAAGTCAGCGAACGAGAAGGTATTCTGAACCACTCTGAACGAACTTTTGGATCAACGGACATCGCCAGTTCAAGATTTCGACAGTACGCAAGCTTTTAGAAAAGGTAACTCATCTTACTATTATGATAATTTATTCATGAGAGGGAATAAATAAAATATATGAAACGTGAATCATTTAAAAAAAAAAGAGAAGAATACTTAACAAGAATGATTACATGATTTGAAACGAAAGGAAAAGTAACGAGTAGCTAGCTGAAATAGAACTGTTACAAGCAATGTGTGATTTATTGCAGCTTTTTAGAAAATAATACTTGAACCAGCTCGAATAAAATTCGATCATTGGACGTTACTGCAACGCCGACGCCACGACGCGAGCCCCAGCAGAACGGTGCAGTCAACGGGATTTCTCGTGTCTGAGCTCCTTTCCGGACGACCCTGAACAACTTCAAGGCTTCGCACGTCGCGGGAGACATCGTGAGTTCGGCAAAACCTTTTCAAGTTAACGGCAGAAACGAGGGCCAGGTGTAGAACAGTTTTAGTATCATATTTCACAAGATAGTTAACTGTAATATTGATTAACTTTATTCATGAGCTTTTGAATACATATCCGTGTGCCAAATCGAATTACAGTTTCGTTACTGGACGCAGATATTTAAACAGTGTTACTGGAAAATGAATTCAGGAGCAAAGATAGACAATTATTTTATCAATTGACATATTATGTTGAATGCAAAGTTTAACTGAGTAGCATTTAACTTAACATTTTGTTTTTTGAAATCTGAGATCTCATAAAAGTAGATTAATTTAACTTAGCTTGATGTTGGTAAGATTAGACATTGTAATAACGATTACAGTTATGCATTCTAATTGAATCAAGTGTATTTGTTAGAACAAGTAGAAGATTGATATTCTTTTTTTTTTTGGATAAAACATGGTATTGATATTGTTGATTTGTATTATACATAAATGGTAATTTCAGGTACAACATTTTTGAGTGAGTGTGATTCTATGTGTATTTCAGGAAATGTGTGTAGGGATATTCATGTATTAGTTATATATTATTAGAATTCAGATTCTTGAACCCATTCATTGAATCCGATTGGAAGATTTCAAGGGTTTATTTGCAAATTAGATTTTGATTACAATTTGTAATAATTTTTTGGTTTTTTTTTTCTTTGTGGATACCAGATTCAAACAGGACATTTATAATCAATTCATGTCATGTTGATGTACTAATTTTCAGTACAGAATATATGGTTTGTTGTTATTTTCGTAAAACGTACGACAAAAGTGTTCTTAATCTATCCCAGTGTACTAAATCTTGAACCCTTTCCCTTGGAAAGAATGTCTGCTAGGATTTTCTTATATGAGTGCGTTGTGGCTTAACTTTATTGGAGCTACAACAACGAGTAACAAGGGAAAATTACTCGAGTCACCCGTCTCCTCCCATACGCGAGGTAATTTTACCCCAATTGTTGGACCAGGCGCAAGGTGGTTGGTAACTGCCTCACCTATCGTGCCATCACCCGACATTGGGAGGGAGACAAAAAGACAGACGGTGACAGTACATGATGTTATTTTAAGAGCTTCTTTCAACAACAGATTCCATTAAAGAAAAATGTGCATCTTCAATATTATAGTTGTAGAAAGACGCCGAAAAACAATTTTGAACTAATGCAGTTTTCGAAAAACTGGGTTTGGAATGAAAATGAGACCTGCCGAGGCAAAAGTTTAATAAAAAAATTGTAGCCAGTCTTGGGAAAATTTAAAAACTGTTGATGAGGCAAATGTAAAATGGCCTCAAAAATTAAAACATCAGTGTTCAACTCGTAGTGTGTCGAGTTCCTTCAAATCGAACGGGGAGCATCAATTTTGGAGAAAATCGGCTGAACGGTTTATGGGCAAGCGTTGACCTCAGTCAGGCCGAGGAAGCAAATAGACGGACAGACAGACGTATTCTCGTCAATCAGTTTTTCGATATCGAGAACCCACAAAACATAGATACACAACGTGTAATCCTGAATACACAAGTTGTCAAAGAAAGTAATTTACTATTGTAGGAACACGATTTATCTTCTTTTCTGATACGACGGCTGGCCAAGAGGGCCGGCGCACAAGGCGGTAAGGGCGAGAAAATAAAAAAAAAGTTTTTTTATTTAATAACAATGTCTTAAAGATAAATATTCAATGAAAGTAAGTTCCACTATTATATTAACATAGTATACGTGCTGTAAATATTATGTTCTACAGTTTGTTGGTAGTTAGTGATTCTTGAGGAAATTGTACATTACTAAATGAGATTATATAATTTAATGCTAATATTGGAAATATAATGTTAATATTGTTTTATACAAATGAATGCTGAAGAAGTCATCCAAATATATATTTAATGCTGCGAAGCACATTTCAAGCGGGCGAATGCACAGAAATGTCCGGTCTATTGTAGTTGTATTATTAGTTTTAATCAAATTAGCTCTATGTTTCATATCCGTAACATGTTCATTAGTAGTATGGTCTAGTGAATCAGAGTATGGGGAAGATAACCTAAGTATGTTGATACTAAGAATGAGGTTTCAAAAGCATGTTAGAAATGAATAATTTTAGTTGTGTTTGATATGTGGTATGCATTCCGATTCCTCGTGTATAATAATCCTTCCATAATCTCTTGGTCTGTCGCGCTACTGTGTGTTCAGTGTGTGAGAGTAATTGAGGATCTGGATCCTGACACCCAGAATACCACGACCACTGAGGTGGGTCAAGGGATATCACAGAAAAATAAAATGACGTAAAAGTAAGGGAACGAGGTAGGCCCATGCGATATTCAAGGAGCCCGGCGTTGTTCTTCATTCGGACTGTCCGCAGAGGAGCAGTAAGTTGCGCGAGAGGTTCTGGTAAGTCTTTTAGGCGCCGATGCGAAGCAGCTGGGAAGAGGATGGGAGAAAACCAAACAAGATAGCCCAGGGAGTATGACAAGTACTTGTACGAGAAAGACTGAGTCATTCTGCAGTACCACTAGTCAATAGTGCATTCGATAGGTATCTTTCACAGCATGCTGACTTGGAGTCTGTATCTTTGACTGTTCGAATGAACAAAAATGAATTAGTAGATGATTCTTAATTTGTTGTTATTGTATTTGCAGGTATTCTAGAACGTACGTTTTCAAGAAAACAAATAGTTGTGTTTCTTATGTGAAAATTACAGAGTCTACTATTAGACTTTAACTTGGTATAAAAGGAACATGTTTATAAAAAAACGATAATGCAGTGCCTTACATAATACTTAACAAAGTAAATATTAAGGATAAATTAACATGCGGAAAAGATAAAAATGAAATTGACCTACTATGATTAACAATGAAGATTTTTATGAAATGCTGATAATGTATTCAGTGGCACATCGCATTTCGTAAATTAAAACAAAATGTATTTTTAAAACGATATCTAAGAAAACGATACATCTTCAAATAACTATTTTAATGTATTTATAATATAATAAAAAAATAAGAATACGTAAAAGTGAATTTAAAAATCTATTTATTTTACGTCCCTTTATAAATAACTACGGTCATTACCGACCACTATTAATGTACACCAGAGTCACATTTTGTAAACTACAACAGACAGAAATATTAAGTACAATAAATGTTTACAATAATTCAGATCATGAAATGTTTGTCCAAGAAACAATGAAAATTTAAAAAATTATTTTGATGTACTGTATTCTCTTTAGGCTCTTCTTTAACACGGCTTTACTATGCACCATACTTGGATCGAATCAACCCTTATTCTATTTCCTGAATTGAGTTCTGGCGTGAATTTTCAATGTCAGATTTTTATATACATCAGTGCGCGTAGTCGTTTGTACGGGATAACCGCAATGTCCCAATGCCAGGAAATCGCCAAGGATATTAAACTCTGAAAATCCTTGAAGTTGAATTTTGTGATCCCATTAATTGGAACTTGTTCTGACCTCCAAGGATTTTTTCTGTAAATATTGGATACAAAATCATATTCTTTATTTGATCATTTCATTGTAGGAGACTTAAAAATGTATGAGATAATGTGGTAAAGATTTCGCAAGAAAGATAAATTACAATGTATTCAGGTATGAAGTAGATGAAAAGAAAAATATACGAAGCTTTACTCTTAAATTGAATTTATAAACTACTTGTTTCAACAATTACATTACAAACTTATTTATTTTACATATATTATAACAGATATACTACAAAATTCACAATAGAAAGATTTCCTTGCAACATTGTCTAAGGTGTTTCTAGACAAAAACTAGATGTATACTGTAAAATTATGAAATTAAATGCGTATGTTCGTAGACGAATCACAACGATCGGTAAATAAACACATAAAGTTGAATGTTGTTTCTACAGTCCAGTCATATTTTAGACTGTGGACTACACCGTTGGAATCGATACATCTTATATCTCTTTCCGTCTATTTAAGACCTTTGTTTTGCTTAGCTGTGAACCGTCTTTAAAATCGGTCAATAGGACGGATACCGCTTTGTAAATATGTAATTACCAATAAATGATAAAACGAAAATTCAAAGATACCCTCATATCTTAGCAATCATGCTACACGAGCACCTTACCTTGGAATCATTGTGTAGAGGAAAGAAGTAAGAACGCTTGTACAATTGAATTGTATCACTGTCGCAAGCTTAAACAAGTTAAGAGCGTAGGATTTGAAATGCGAGAATAAATGTGAGTTGGGAATTGAGTTACATAATTTAATAGTCCGTGCATAAAATGCAGAAGGATCTGTGGAGCTGAAACGCAGTGAGTTCCGAAGTGAGTTACGCTGCAGCGTGTTGGTTGTCTGCGTTGGACCCCCAAGTGATTCTGCCTGATTCTCAACTTTAAGAAATACAGTCTCGTCATTTTAATCAATCACGAAATTGAAAAAAATTAGTCTGCCTTGTCTGCTGATGCAATCACAATCATTACGATTTTAGGGTCGAGAAACGTAGGAACTACTCCTTACAAGATACCAAATGACACAAGAATGTGGGGCACAGTCCACCTCATCTCTTTCACCGAGCTTGTTCATTTCGCCAGGGTCGTTGGGCCATCATCCAGCGTAAACCACTAACCGCTGAAGTATCTTTTCACTAGTATAATATAAACCTGAACGAGGTCGAAAATACTGCATTGGAAGTTAAGGAAAGGACAAAAGAGCTTTCCCTGCGCATTGTTTTGTCGCTGTATAGGCACATTTTGTTCAAAACAAATGCTGTTCGCTGGCAACAGTATGAAGGGTCTTTTGAATGAGGTGCACGGCTGAGCTGCTCATCACGTTGTGTTGCATGGGCATCACGGAGAGCTGTGGAATGGGCCAAGAAACAAATGCTCTCTGCGTGCACGAGGATCGCAGTACTCATGGTTGAGCGAATGGCATTAACTTTCATATCGCTGTTTGGGACAAAGCAATGATACTAAATCTAGAACGTGTAAAAAACCATTTCGAAACCATAGTGTTTTTTTCAATAAAGAACATGACAATATTACATATTCTTATTTTCTTACTTCTTTTTTATGGTTATTCTGTTTTGTATTTTTTATTGAATATGAACAATGTATTGGAACTTCAGGCATAGTATTACTCTCTAAACAAGGTCATAGAATATACTATTGTTTTTTTTTATTTTCACATATATAATATGACACTGAATTTACTCCCATCGTCAAATGTATTTACTTAACGACGTTAATATTAAAAAATAAAATCAATTTTTGTATTCATTAGCATTTTAGTTAATGCACATGTATTCAATGATTCTGTTTAGATCGTAGGTACATTTATAGAGTATCAGATATTGCCTTAAAATCTTCCCTAAATTCACGGGGTTGCATCTTTTCCGAAGGCTCATGAATAATTCTCTGTAAACACGTGTACCTGAAATCCAAATAGAAGCTACGCATTCCACGTAGAAAGAGGTGACCTGGAAACATATCCAGCTTGACCGTTTTCGTATTCTCGAAGTGTCTCTTTCTCTCACAGAGGGCGTCTCCAGAAAGGTCGCTAGCCCTACGTCGAAGACCCAGACCAGCGGCAACGCTTCTCTCCGGGTGAGCGGACAGGGCAGGACAGGAGAGGGGAGCGGGGCGGAGCGGGGCGGGACGTGGCGTGGCGCGGTGTGGCGGGGGCGTGGGGCAGGCGGGTAGGCTCCGCGCCGCGCAGCCGCCGCCCGGCGACGCGCGCGCCCTCGCGCCCCCGCGGCGACGCGCCGAACCCGCGCCCGCGCCCTCCGCCAGCCAGTCGCCGGCGCCGCGTCGTCCCGCTCGGAGGAGACGCCACCGTCACACGCCGCCGCTCGCGCGTTGCGCGCCGCCTCCGTCGCCGACGTCGTCGACATCGCCGCCGCCGCCGCCGCCGCCGCCGCCGCCAGCACCGCCGCCGTGCCGACGGACGCACGCCCGTGGACGCCGTCTCCTTGCGCCGGCCCCACCACCAGCACCTGCGCGTCGCTACGGTGAGTGCCCCCCACGCAGCCCCCTTAGGCTCACAGCGGCCTGACATCCGTTGGAGAGGCTTTGACAGCTTGTCTTATCAATCCTTCGGCCGATATCACGGCACGGGAAAGCTCCTCCTTTCTTATGAACAAAATTTAGAACCCTTCTATTTCACATTTTAGCTAATCATTCATCTGCACAACTCGTTACGAAGTTGATACATTTTAGAAGAAAACAAAAATTTTCTTGTCTCGAGATATCTTGTGACGAAAAAGATTATTTCTTAGCAACAACATTTAAAGCCCATCTATTTCACTTTTTATCCTAATCATTCATTGGTACTATTCTTTACAAAGTTGGCCCATTTTAGAAGAAAACAAGAATTTTCCGTACATTTAAAAAATTTCGTCAACATAATATTTTACCATCTTTCATGATTGTTATTACAATATACTACGACGAACATATACTTTAAATTGTTTCTGATACTATAAAAGTTTTCATTTTAAGAGTAATTTTGTGTCACATTAATTTCCTGTCGGAAATCTCATTGTTCATTCATTTCGTACATTCTAAGCCCATGACAAATATTTGAATTAAAAAAGTTTTTTTATATCTTTGGAGAATATTGCAAAGATACAAAGATGTGCTTTAGACTTCATGAAATGACATGATGCGTTCTATTGCCATGACATATTTACCGTAAATGTGTGTCTTGAAGATTCACTCTCAAGCATGTCAGTAAAACTACGAAGAATTTTTTATGTTGTAAGAATTTGGGAAAATACGACACAGTGAAATGTGTGAATTTTATTGTGAAGTAGAATATACTCAAGCTTTACGATTCGTGTTACATCAATACATTCAATATATTTAGAAGAGTCTGAGCAACGATTCAAGTTCTTGAAAAAGGAATGTTTTTTTCTTTGAAGTTTATTTTCAATGTTGATCAATCGATTGAATGAGTTCATAAGCTTGAAGACCAAAATATGTAAATACCTGAATATCATAAACAAATTAATAATTTGTTAATGACATCCAGGTGTTTAATGATTTATTAATGACTTAAGTATAAGTACATAAGTATACCTTACAGGATACACATTTACATGGTTTTCACAGTCAAAATTATTTTATAACGAAAAGTTAGAAATGTGCACGCAGTGACATTTGTTTTAGGGATACTTTGAACGTAATTATTGTAATAATTACTCGTCATTTCTGTCAATTTTTGCATTCTTCAGTTATTTTAAATGGAAATACGCATTTCAACTTATAAATAAATTTAATTATACTGTTAATACAATAAAATAAATTATGTTAAATTTCTTTATTATATTTGTTCATATATGATTCTTGAAATTCGTTAATATGCTTGTAAAATCAATTCATTAGATAATCACTACATTCATTCGCAATCTGCTGTATGAAATATGCGATGTTAAAACTGATGACGTCCGACACTGTGATTGAGTTACGACGCGGACGCCAAGATACATTTAGCAAAATATTATTATACAAATGCGGCCCTTTATGTATAGACAGTCAAATTTTTCATTAGAAATAGAAAAAATCTCTTAAAATATTTTCTTTATATGCACAATATTAATAATACGAGAGCCATAACAATTGGAAATTGATAAAAGTACTCGTTAGAGCTTAAGAAAAGCAACTCTCAAATTCCAGAGTCCGTTTTGTATGTGAGTTGCACATTAGGCTTCAGTGGCATAATGTACAGTTTTTGTCTCTAAGATTTGTAGCTGGAACTTGAAGAGAATAAGGTGTTCCGTGCATCGTATGTGCAATATAAAGTATCGATAAATCTGAAGTAGAAAAACTTTCGAATACCCGTACTACCCACCACCATAGATAACTTCTAAGGAAAAGAAGCAAAGTCAAGTACATCAGAGGGTGATAAGGCAGGAAATACTCGTGGAGAAGAAAATTTATTTCGTCCATTATTGATGTATCATCTTTATTCATAAAGTATTCATGTATACTTAGCTTTACACGAGTTGAACACTCATTCCTAAATCGTTTTGAAATATTTGTATCCTATTTGTAATAAAATTTGTTGAAATACGACAAAATATTCGCGGCGTTTCAAATTATAAAATATTTATAAATTTCGACATAATTTGCTTTGATCATTACGAGAACGCAGTGTTATTTAAAATGGAGATTTAATTCTTTTAGATTGTTGTGATTATTATTATTAGTTATAATAATTATTATTAAATAATTTATGAGACATGACAAAATGAAAATATACAACTTATCGTGAAAATATGAAAGTACGCCTAAAACTTCAAATTTGAATCAATTTGAAGATATAGAAATTCAAATTTGGAAGATATAGGAAAAAATATTATTAGAAACATTTACAACCTCTCGTGACAACAAATTGTGTGAGGATTTACTATTTCTATAAGAATGTAAATTACCTGGGTACATATGTTTAATTATTACAATTACTTTATAACATGAAGTTTTAATATTTTTTTTCTGATTGTAAACCTATGATCATTTCGATGAAGTTTTATGATGAACGTATTGTAAGTTTACCAACAGTGGTTATTTTCTCTCCCTTAGGTTATGTAATCCCAATAACATTTTTAAAATCGATATGTGCGCAACTGTAAGGAGTGGACAACGGGAGAGCGTAAATATCATTGAACATTTTTCTCTATAGCAGAATTTTGCCAAAATGATAAACTGTCTAGAATTTATTTGTATGATTACCGTGTAATGATCTACGAAGTGTGACAGAAATTCAACAGAAGAAACGCGTAAACCAAACGAAAAAATATTAGAATAGATTTGTATTTCATATAACAATAGTAATTCGATTTTATTTTTTGTAATAGAACGTAATTAAATGCATTTCTGTTTATTATGACTGTGACCACTGCATGCCATCACTGAATCCAAATGCACATCTATATATTCTCCATATGTAATTACGTGGAAATGTAAAACAAGTAATAATAATATTTTTTGCGTGAGGTTTTGCTGAACTTATTCCCAATTTTACAAATCACAATGAAATTAAACACATTAATACATTTCTTTCCTGTAATTATTTACAAAGAGGGACAGAGACAAATTTGTTTTCAAATAAATCTTATTTTATTTTTTGAATTCTTCGTAGAACACTGATACTGTGGTATTCCTATTAAAAAAAATGAACCGATGATTCTCACGCATTCACATTCCTGGAATAATGAATTCTAGTTTGAGAAATTTTCAATATGACGTAGATTACAAACAAAGCCCTCACTTGATCAGAAACGGGAGGGATTTTGATGGGAAATAATACCTGTAAACACTAGGGTATTCTACAGGAGCGAACGAAATAATTGCAAAAACAATGTAGATTAGAAAGTGATTACTTGTGTTGTCATAATGCAGATTAGTGTACTGTGATAACTTGTGTTGTCATAATGCACAAAAATAGAAGATGAGTACTTTTACACTCACTGTTTTCATACGAATATTTCCGCATGGAGTGTTTTTTGGATTATCATGAGAGTTTAGGCCGTTTGCAACGCAGAACTGTCAATACAGGTTTACATTGGAGTGAGAGAGTAGTGTTTCCAGGAGCATCAGCTACTTCAGTTGTTAGCCTCGTAAGTTCAGTGCATGTTATAACTCGGGAGATGACAGTGTTCCTGTGCTCACCTATTCGTCCGCTTGCAAGTTTTTCTCCTTCTTCTCCAGCGAGACAGCATACCAATCAGAACAAACTGTACAAGTATGATCCTGACATGCGTGATAGTGTACTGTAGTGTATATATGTATTGTACGTATATATGGGAAGAGAAAGGGACAACTCTCGAAGATCTCTCGAAGTGCGCGGCCCATTTGTTAGGGTTCTGCTCCAGATTTCTCCTGGAATAGGTCAGAGAAATTACAGAAAACAACCGATCAGAGCAGCCTGCACAAGAATTATACAGCAAACAGTGGAAGAATTCGACCTAGCAATTGATCTAGTGTCAAAAATCCGCCACCGTCGAGTCTCGAGCCCAAGGTCTTAGGTCTAGGTCAACAGCGCTGTAGGGGTAACGGGCGTTTCATAGTTTAAAAATGGTAGTAAACGAAGCAGAATGTTGGCACGGTTCGGTAGCTCAAGTTAGGAGCTTCCAAAACATTTGAGAAAGGAAATACTTTGTCTTGAGTCATTTTCATGTTACTAGAAACGTCACGTTTCGAGGACAACCTTTGCCGTTACTGCATTAAACACCTTGTTTGGGAAAGAGTATGAGCATTGAAATATCAAGTTCAATTAACAGGCAAAGAAATTAAATGTGTATTTTTCGAGTTCGTCTTCCGGTAGCGACTCAGTTTCTTCTTCGCTACTTTTACATTAGAATACATTTTATTTAATAATGTTAGATTACGAGTTTACTCAGTATTGTAATGCGACACACTTTTTTTAGAATATCGAATATTATTCATACCATAGCACAGTATTTTTGTAAAGTAATTAATTATAAGCCTAGTGTCTGTAAATCGATGGGTTACAATTGGAATACAACTATTTGATTTGAATGTTTTCGCACTTTTCCTAAAACACGAAATTATCGAACATCCAATTGAAACTAGAAGGAAACGAAATGACCAACGATAGGACCATTTTACAATAGTAAATTATTTTTTATTTTTTTGATAGGGTGCTTAGGAAGTTAATTATTGAACATGATCTTGCAGCAGTTATTTATAACGAATGGTTGTACATTTAACTCATTTTTTGTAGAAATGAACGAAATTTATATTTTCAACACCCGAGGTAGTGTTGCAAATGTTTCTTGCTAAGGTCATTTGAAAAACTAAAGTTCCTCTTGTACTCTTCCGTTCGTTCAATTATTCAGACGATATAGAAAATATCACAGGTAGGAAGTGTCACACTTTCAATACAACAAAACTATTAATCTACTAGTGCAAAATATACTAAGTTAATATATAATAAATATACTAATAATAAATATACTAAGTTATTCTACTAGTGCAAAATATTTTCAAAAATTATATCTTCATTTTCTGTATCCTTCTAGTGCTATAAGAGGAAATGACTGAAACAGTATCCCCGGATTTACAAACCCCACAATAGGTAGATATTACGGTAATTTTTTCCGTCAGGTTTCATGCCAAAGCAAAGTATGGAGAGATTGAATGTTAACACGATTGAGTATTAAGACTTTCAATTATATATTTGTTTATTTACATTAATTACAATGAAGCATTTGTATATTTTATTATTTGGTAATATATAATAACCCCAGAGACATTTACTTTATGGTAGGTTTCAGCCATTCATTCCTGGTTCCACGTACAGTCTAGTGAACTTGTGGAAATTTAATTAAATGTACTCTTGAACCAGCATGAATGCAGAGGAAATACCGCAGACCTTTTGTCAAGTTTCCGATTTCCGAAATTCAACCGAGCAGAACATGTAGCCAACTAGACTACTTAGGCAAATTGGAAATTAAACCCCCAGAATTTGAGGCTACGATATTCTGTCTCAAAAGGGTCCGAATTACTATCGTTCCGCCTCAGACAATATTATTTTCGTAACGGAGACGCTTTCCGCGTATCCAGGTTAGAACACGTAGTAGAGGAGATGACGACCAACAGGAAGTTGTCCGCTTATCGCATTTCACGCCCCATCGGCACTGGCAGCAGCACGTCCCGCTTCGAGGGCTCCAACGATTGGAGGCGCCAGATTAAATTACGCCATTTTCGCCCAGAAACGAAAAAAAAAACGAACAGGTAAAAAGCAAAGCGTCCCAGGAATTCTGAAAAAAAATACGATTTGGTCCAGCGAAGAGGAGAATCATTTAACTGAGTCTGTTTATCCAGGGGAAAAGCGCTTCCGATAAAACGCCCTTCGGCCACTGCCGAATTTTTCGCGCAATTTTCCACCGGTGCGAGAAAAGGAGGGTGGAAAGGGGGACGCAGAATGAGGTCGACGAGAGGGGGAGTGTGCCCGAGCGACCCAAATGACGTTTAGCGGGAAGTTTGATCTCCTCTTCGAAAGCGAACAAGAGAAGGGGGAATCTGAGAAGCATGTGTGGTAGCATATTGAACGCTAGAAATCACGACAATCAAGGTGCAGAATTTCCATGTACTAAGGGAGGGAAGTTAAAGGACGGATGTTAGCGAGCGTTGATCCAACAAATCCCTCCACTTGTAATATATTGAGGACAGCAAGTTTTTTTAATGAAAACAATTAGAAATACTTATAGTATGTTTCTAAGAATATGTGATTCATGTTTTATCAATTTGTGCATATTCATAACGTGCACCAGGAAAGTTTCTCTGCGCTGAGCTGAGTCAGGCCTCCTATTATAAATTGCATCAATGTTGGTACCAAGCAGATCACTTGGAAACAAGTGAAATGAGCTATACCTTCAGAATGTGTTATGATTGAATGCATGTGTTATGATGTGAATACGCAATTTACATTTTGTTTGTTATAAGCTGCAATTTGTGCTATAAACATGATTTCTGCACTCTCTCAACAAAGTGCCACTGCGTAGAGATTTTTACTTGCGCACTGTATGACGAAGATTGTGAACTTTTCAAAAAAGATTGCAGTTACATCATGCGCCACGAAAAGTTGTAACAATTACGAGAGAACGAAAGATTTAAAAGTCATTTCATCAAAAAGAAGTGTCTTCCATTGAAGTTAAAAATTGTAGAAATTGTTATTGTTTTTGCTTTACTCGGTAGCTTATGCAGTTCTATGGGTTACCAAATCCATACTTTACGGCGACGTGCAAACGTGACACAACATTCCGCATTGCGTTAGTCCATTAGTTATTTTACGATGACACAGAAGAAAAGCACAACTGCATCAAACTTAAAAAATCTCGTAGGACCATGAAGAGCAACCGTCATGATGTGCAAGTTTTTTCTCGGGTTACCTCGAGTAAAGGTCGACGGATAACGCGCGATGACGGAGTGTAATCTGCACCTATACTAGAGGGATGTGGTCGCGAAATTCATATCTCTGCAACGAACAGTTTTTGTGGAAAGTGGAAGAATAAAAAAGTCTCTTATAACACATGTATTACTATTGCAGAGCGATTTCCGCCTAGTTTGGATTGTGTGCAGTCTGGTCAATAAGGCGATATTCAAATGAAGTAACCCATCGTCTGTCGCAAAAACATACGCGACATTCGCAAGACTCTGGCCGTAAAAACGTACGACTTCATATACGACATCGACTTTAAATGCTCGAGATTCTTGTACGGGTTCTGCTAGTTTTGCATTATCATATTATTATGATTATTGCAATCGTACATTTAAATGACACACAGTAAGAGAAAATATGTATGGATGAACCACCTCTTGTTTTCAAATTGATTTAGATTTATGTCTCATTAATATCTTGATTATTGGAGTATTTAAGTTACAGACACTAATCAATAGTAAAAATTGCTGATCCGCGGTGGCCGAGATCGTTAAGGCAGTGGTGTCACAGAGATCTCGGGCCCAAAAATCGCGCGTTCGAGTCCCGCCTCGGATATGATTGTATTTATGTTCGTCCTTTCACCCCGTCATCACCATATCATTACATATCGTTAAACTCAATAGTGGTCGCTAATATCCTTGATGTTAGTGCGACCTAAAATAACAAAATAAAGTTAAAATTACATGATAGAAATTAAGTTCCCTTTTAACGATTTTACAAGTACAACAATATAAATTAGTGCCAGTTATCATATTTTGATCTTTAAAAAGCCAATTATCATATTTTAATCTTTAATAGAAAAAAGTATTCATTCTTGTTTATATCCAAAAGACTGTGACTTTTATATCTGGAATATGCATAACATTTCCAAATATAAAAGGAAAATGTGTTTGGAATTTTCAAGCTTGAAACCACACCTCCTAACCCTAACAACTGATTTTGATCCCTATATTTGCACCAAGAAGCGACACAACAGACTCTTATAATTTGTTACTTGAGTCGTACAATGTCTGATCCAGTACGAAATCTAATTTGCGAGATAATTTAATTTTGCCAGTTTTTATAACACAAGCCTGGCATGGTACGCAGATAATTTTCTGCTCTGTGAAAATCCTGTCTCCCAACTGGTTGAATCCGCAAATACTATTAGATAGCCATTGTTTACTTAGAACTCTCGGGGGTTGCCTGGCTAACGATTAACAGAAAATCTAATTTTGTTGTAAATACAAACTCTCCCAAAAGAGATGCCTAAAAATGCTTTAATTGTTTATATTTATGTTGTTGAAACCATCTATGTATCAATCATATGTATAATTTCGTTTTGATATTTGCAATGCCACAATGTTTGAAATCGAGTTGCGTAGAGTAGTATGGTATGCATGGTCCTCTTTCAAATATTTGTTTTACTAGTTACTTTGATAATGAATTGAACACCCAAAACAAATGATTGTATACGGATGAGCAGTATAAGTTACATCGTTCTTCGCGTTTATTCAACGCAATATTTCTGTACATTCGTTGCGAATTGTTAAACACAAATGCTGCAGTGAAATAATATAATAAATTTCCATTGGGTATTTTTATTTTAAAATTAGTCAGAGCTGATGTATAAAAAAGTTAAGAAAGATATAAGAAAGTTAATGTATTTAACTTCTGGAATTCTTAAATAGTTTTTGATAGAAAAGTTAAGTACATGAAACACTCGAATTCCAAAATGCATGATGACGAATTTCGCTCATACAAAAGTATCTACGTTTACTAAGATAGATATAGTACTGAAATAATGCTAATGTATTGAACAAGTTTAGGAGGATCCTGTGCAATAACTGAATGCGACTTTCTCGATAAACAGTCAAATAATAGGAGGAGGTGTGTCAATGATAGATCCCAGCGTCGGTTTTTCCCATTTTGTTTAGGTAAGGAATTACTGTCTCATTTTTTAGGACTTATATGATTAAAATGGTTCTTAACCCAAACTGATAGTTTCGTATTTCAACGTTTATTGAATGTTTAAAAGAGAATTGTAAATTGTCTCCCTGCGTTATCGCTTGCTGAAAACTTTTTGTTTTCTTACAGTCCATATTCATTCCATATTATTCCATTCCATATTTTTACCGAGACGTTATTATCTGTCAATGGGGGATACCCTACTGCACAGAGATACATGGATGGAAAAATCCCACAAGCCTATATATATATGTCGGTGCCGAATCTCGCCATCCAGCGGAATAACATCACCATCTCCAGTGATAAAAAGCGGACTACTCTTGCTCGACTGAAGACTACAACAGTTGATGCACCAGGAAAATGAAATCATTATTTCGTGTTTCGTTGATACATTGTTTTGATGATTATAGTCAATCAATCTGAGCTTTGAAGTACTATAGATAAGAATTATGAAATAGGAGCAACATATAGTTTGTTAAACATAAGGAAATGGATGTGCCATTAGTACCTTCGCGGAAAGGACTATAAGAACTGAAAATTCTCAAAACATCTATTATCTTTCCGAAGATCAAACATTGAAAATACTTTAACACAAACATGGAGAAAATGGTCGTAATATATTGTTAAATACATGCAGCATTAGTCCTTCAATCTCTAAACATTTTTCTTCAATTAGGTATTTATTCTGACCCACCCCTTTGATGTTCTTCGGTTACAAGAACGGTATCGATATACAACTGAGACTGTTCATTTATTAAAAATACATGGATACAGTGACATTACTCCCACGGCCATTCAGTTTCTCTGCAAACACTTATTACACATAGTTGTTCAAATTAGCTTCTTTTTCTTTCAGAGTAAATAATCCTGCGTGTCTAAACTGTATACCGGCTGGGGTGGCTCATAAGCATCTATTGATGTCACTGCAGTGCCTCTGACAGGGTTCTTAGAGTTCGACTCCCGATGGTGACCTGATTTTAGACATTAGCTTGATAGCTGGGTCAAATTTAGCTGCTTTCTGGAGGACAATTCTGGCGGCCGGTGGTTCTGATCTGCAGTTTTCCGTTGTTTCTCCGATCAATATCAGGCGAATGCCGGAGCAGTACCCTGACAAGGGGGCCACGGATCGTGCTCGATCTTTCCTCTTTCTTTTCCCATTCTGACCACTTCCTTATCCTATCTTCACACACGCCAACAAGAAATACACTTCCTCACAATTTGGGACGAATCGCCTTTATCTGCCTCACATGATCTAGGACACACGAAACTGTGATGCAGATTGTGTCTCCGCACAATTACTAACGGTGAAGTTGATTTTGTCAGTTCTCTACGCACTATATGTGGCCAGTCCCTGAGCGTTAACTGCTTAAGATTTTATAGTTTGCATGAATGTGTACATACATATATTAGAGCGCTGTTTATTTCGTTTGAGTGTTTTTTGTATTGTTACTGATAGTTTGTGATATGCAGCCTCTTTAACAAATAAATTAATGGGATTGTAGACTCTAACTAGCCATCCAAAAATTTTTGGTAGCTTATTCCCTTCTGCCACTCAGTGCTTGTGTCTGCTCTGACCCTCTTACGTGACCCCTTTGAGCTCAGCGTACGCAGGCTCTTCGCCAGGGCTGAAGTGTTCACTGGCGGAGAGGTCCAAGCCATTATAAAACAACTCTTATGGAGGGCGTATCCATTGGCTCGAGAGGTTTATTTAACAGCAGCACTTTGCAACTATACATGCTAAGAACCACTAGATGAACAAGACATGCAAAGGCGAATTATGCAACACATATTTTCATGACAGAATGATCGAAATGATCATCGTAGACGTTCTTGCTTAGTTACTGAGGCGGAACGAGTTAAAGTGGATACGCAACATGGAAGAGCATGCAGAAAATGTGTGTGGATGTTTCTGTACAGACAAGGTCGCAAGCTTTGTGACTTTGAGAATGACGCAATAAAGACTTGACGTCACAAGTGACGGCGAGTGGTCAGTGGAAGGCCGCGATAATTAAGAGACGTGGCTTGTTTGGTACAGGCGGGATCGTGGCGGATCTGTAGCAGCCACATTCAGAACGATCAAGATGTTTGGAGCGCAGAAGACTTCCATTTGACAGAATTTGAAATAGTGGGAATTCATTGAATATTAAGTACAGAGATACCTGATGGTTTAACCTAATAATTTTAATACATAAAAAATAATTCAGTTTATACAAATTATTTTCTTTCGTAACTAAGCGAAGCTTTCGTCATTAGATATGATCATTAGAATAAACTATTAGAATTGTAATGAGTACCTAGTCATAGGAATAAGCTGTTGTTTGGAAGTTAGTAATTCAAAATTCAGTGTTTTTTCAAAATAAGGAAAACATAATGCATGTCAAGATTTAAAAATGACGGTATTATTTGTCTCTTAAAATAATTGAAAACTGTTGCCTGACAATCAAGTTATAAAAACATATTTTAAAGAATTAAGCACCTCTAGTTTGAAGTAAATTTGATGAGCAACCTATAGCAATCATGAAGCAAAATTGTGTTGCCATGGCTTTTATATTTACATTTCGTTTTGCGTCCGATTCCACTTTAATAATTTTCATCGTAACCATTTCGTGGACTGGTCATTATTCATCGATTGCCCCTTACCGTCGCTTTAATTAAAGTATACAAAAGACATACATTTTTGAAATGTTTTGCGCATTAGAGTATCACAGACTTGTGAGCACCCATCGTATTTTTTCATGTACAGCAAATTTTTAGCTTATCTTTTTTTACACCTATTTTTGTCTTTGAGGCACGAATACAGAATGAAAGACTCACACTCGGTTATAAATGTAATTATTGGAGTGGCAACTTCCATACAGTAGACAGAGAACTTCGTTTATATTTTTGTGTCTGAAGTTTCACAGACTACACTGCTTTTGGTCGTAACATATATCCAACAAAGACCACTTTTTTCTCCCCCTCTGAGAAACTAGACAGAAAGGTGCTGTCAACTTGCGGAACTGCTGGGGACGAAGCGACGAGACCGAAAGATCTTGAAACGGCGGCTACTGAGATGGTTAGATAAAGCAAGCGGCCCAGGCCAGCTTCGTGGGCGGCCAGTAATTGTTTGGAGGAACCAGATGGACTTCGGCTCACTGAGGGCTCTGGTGTTTTTCTCTGCATGATGTAACAACCGTACGTTCGTTGTAGCAGTTCGGGTAGAGTGCACTGACCTCCAGACAGTTCTATATGTGGTTCATACTATTTTGTTTTAAACGTTTAATTTATTTTTTTCAATTAAAAAAATAAAAAATTTAAAATATTAGTTATTTATCTTCTTCATAATTATAATCGGTAGTCTTATCCAAGTGGTAAATAATTTTGTAGGATTTTTAATCCCCACCATAATTTTATGTGTGCATGATGTGCCACACATTGATCCTTGGAAAGTAATATTCAGAATAAATATAAATATTTTATGAAAAAAACTTACTTTTGGCTTACTTGCCTTCTACGTAATTACGTAGTAAATATAAATAATTGTAATGCTATAGCGGAAAGCGTCAGAATTGTCATATTTTAGGACCATTGTATAGAAAAGTGGACAAATATTACCATCTCTCACACGCTCGCAAGGGCCAGGACGCTACCAAACATTGGTAAAGCAACTCGTCCACACCCTCATCCCGCAACGTGGGCTATCGAAAGCCAAAACCGAATGATTCTCTCTTACCATCGGAGGTTGACGCATGTAATATATGTTGTATGTTTCATTTGAAGTAGATTATGCAATTGATTTCTTTGTCTTTCTTCAGGAGAAAAATGCAGGAAGTGTTACCGGTGTTGATGACTGTTTAAGATGTACAATCAGTAGATTTGCTCGGATATCTTATTGAAAAAGAATGATTAAAATGGAAAAGCCTTACGATTTATTATTCACTTTTTATAGAATAAAACATGAAAACATACGACCTTAAGAAACACAACAACAGTACTAATTATTGAAATAAGCTACAATGAGGTAATTTTCCTATATTATTTTCACTTATTTAACTCAACCATTTTTAATTAAAACAGTCTTCACAGTTTAATTTCTTTTTAAGTTTATTTTAAATTAATAAATGATCCTCCAAAACAGTTATCTATAAATGAACTCAGTCACGAATTACAAGGCGTTTTGCAAAATACCTTGACTAATAAGTCCATTAAGATGTCATTAAATACAAAATAATCGTGTCCTTTTCCTAATTGCAATTTACACTCGTAAATTATTAAATCGAATCAATTTATGTAGTCACTATCAAAATCACTTAGAAACTTTTCTGACTCTAATATTATTTCATTCAGTTTTCGCAACGTTTTTGACTTCACAACAAATCATCTTTTCCGTACATACTCTGCATTAATTTCCTATTATATCTAACCTTAGCTGACCTTTAAGTAGTTCTTAGTCATTCTCTTATCGTATACCTTACCTTCATCGCTGTTCAGATCATTCTGATTGTTGCTTTCAAATGTTTCATACACTTGGTTTCATGGCATATCTCCCTCTTTCTCTAAGCCTCCTTTGCTTGTTACGTTGTTACTCTGTACTACATAATTCTCACAACTAGATTCTTAAGATCAATGAGTTTACATGTAACCAAGCTTCGTGTATACAAAACTGGAGTGTTCATACATCAGTTTGTTTTCTGTAATTAAGCAACTACTTTGCCATAAGCCTATAAAGTCATGAATTGTTCTGCACGTCCGAAAACGTGGTTGTCTGTGTGTGAGAGACTGCTCTCATTTTTCTCCGTTTTGCTATTATTTGGAGATTATAACATTGGTGGTGAAAAATCTATTATTAAATTGTGAATTGTTGTTAGTTAAAATTATATAATTTTAAGAATTTTTAAGAAGCCACTGCTTTAAAATATTGTTTGAGTTACAATGAGTGGAAAGTAAGAAAATAATAAAAATATGTCGATACATAGCAGTACACAGAAGAACATAAACAGCTAAAAATGACGCTTATACTTGAAATACGGTAGACTGCCCTTTTAAAGAAGTGGGAAAATCATTTCACAGCATGGATTATTGCATTAAACACCCAAACATTCAGTCTACGCGCCGCGTCGATCCCGCTCCGGCTTCTCCCCTCCCCCCAAAGCTGCTTTCTCCCCATTATTTGCACTTTCATAGTTCTCGCGGGTAGACGGCTGGCACGTAAGTGCAAAATGCCCGCGGGAGAAGACGTTGTGCAGGCCTGGTCTATACTAAAAGGCATTGTTCTAAAGTGAACAGAAAAAAACATTTCATTAAAATCCGCTCCCTAATTAATATATAGTAAGAGTTTGTATGTTTTTTATGGTCAATTACGTTAGAAATCGTGGAGTAATTGCTCGCAAGTTCGGCAAGAATATGTTGGAACGACTAAGTATTAAAAATAGCATAGTTGCGAATTAAACTGTTACCCTCAAACGTGTTTTTCACATTATTCGGTTAAATACAATCACTAATGCATCTAAATGGCATTCTTGCGGGGTGAGAGCGGCAGGCCGAATGGGATTGGATGAAGCGGGCAGAGTGAGCGAAAACGGGAGGGGCGGAAGGAGCAGGTGGGAGAGCAAGGAGCGGGCGGAACAGAAAGAGAGGATCGAGCGAAAAGAGCCTAAGGAGCGGGGAGAGTGGATGGAAGGAACTAGAGAAGCGATAGAAGCCAAAGGAGAACGAGGAGTGGGTAAAGTGGAAGGAGGAGCCGGAGCGAAAAAGTGGGCCGAGCGGAAATAATGTATACAGTGAAAGAAGAAGACGTAGCGGGAGGAACAGATAGTGCGGAAAGGCTTTGATGGGACAGGCAGGGCGTGTGGGCAAGTCGGTCATGCCGGAACGGAGACGGAGAGGGCGTGCTGGCCAGACGGGCGAACCGTGTGGGGCGGTCGCTACTGCTTAACAGATAATTCTTTGCAGTGCCTCTGATCGGGAGGTCCTAGATTAATCCCGACGGCGGCGGGATTTTCGACACTAGCTTGTCAGCTAGATGAAATTCAGTCGCTAACTGGAGGAGAATTCTAGCGGCTCGGTAGTTTTCCGTGGTTTCTCCGATCAACATCAAGCGAATGCCGGAGCAGTACTCTAACAGACAGCACATGGACCGCACGCTATCTTCCTTTTCTCTTCCTTGTCCTATCCTCACCCCTTCCACACACACTAACATGCCTCCGCAACCCTTCCACACATACCGGGAGAGCGGTCGGGAGTTCAGAACTTGTTCCGGTTTGGCCTCGCTGATGGGAGATGATGGTTTCGTAAAATCTTGCTAGTCGATGGTAGCTCGGCGCCAGATCTTGCCATCTAGCGGGGAAAGATCATCGCCACCTTCCGATAAAAATAATGCAATACACTTACGGCACTAATGACCTCGGTAGTTAACGCGTCCGTAATCGCTAACCATCAATTAATCAACAAATGATTGTGAGAAATAGACCTGGCAAAATACGGGTAATCACCTAGTTGAAATAGTAGTGATTTTTCTCCAAAGAAACAAATTTGGTACACATCGAACTTAAACCTATTGTAACAATGCAATTGATTTTCATTACCACAATGAAATAAAGTAACTTCGTAAAAAATGGAGAGCATAACCTGAAAACAAGCTGTGTCGAATTTACAGAGATTGTCGACGCACGGGGAAGAGCAATGCGTTTTTAGAACGAGTAGATTATATCATCGTTCGTAAAAGTGGAAATTGGATGTTGAATGGCAGTGTTGTTATTGGCACTAAAGATGTTACCTTGGGAAATTATTGCCTTAGTGGATGTGGAGTTAGTTTATACTTGCAACACAAATTCCTAAAATTATGAATGCAGTGAAAAGGGTAATTGATGCTAACCGTTTTAAATGTGTAACAACGATGTGTGTCTAGACGGTCATTGATATTACATTATTAAAGTTTTTATTTTCATCTTTGACTTGATAAATTGTGTTCCATAGAGTAGAGAAATTAGTGAGCTGTACTACTAAATAAAAATGGAATGTAATGAAAGAAATTAGTCACAGAGTTAATTTTTGAGGTTAATTACCCTTATAATTTTAAAATATATTGTAATTTTTTAACTCCTATTTTTTACGAACTTGTCACACTTAACAATAAATTTCTGCATAATTAGCATTTGTGTTAGGGTTGATTTATAATTCTTCTACCTTCCTATTGCGATCCAACTTACCTAATTTTACTTTCTAAATTATTTCATATCATGATAATCCCTCGCTCGTACCGTTCACTATTATCTCTTTCTCGAATTAAATAATTCTAGAGATAAAATTTTTCTATTTTAACACACCGTATAACAGACCTACACAACGCCTGCTCCCGCGGGCATTCTGCACTTGAGAGCCGATCGTCTGCCCGTGGCAGTGCCGAAAGTGCAAGTAGTGGGTAGTAGGAAGCTTTGCGGGGAGGGGAGAAGTCTGACGTAGCACGACGCGGCGCGTAGATTGAATGCCTGAGCATCTAATAATGATCCATGCTTCAAAATTAAATACCCATTTGTTTAAATGGATTATGTCTAGTATTTCAAGTTACCAGGGTCATAATTCACTGTTTACGTTCTGTGCACTACTGTTTATCCACCTTTGTATCCACCAATGTATGTATTTTCATTTTTTTAAAGAAAATAACATGCTCATTGTGACTCTTAAGCATTATTTTAAAGCAATAGCTTTAAAATATATGCTTATATACAAGAAAAAAATTATTATTTAATTCTAACACAAAATTGCAATTTAATAATTGATTGTTCACCAGGAATGTTATAATCTCCAAATCATAGAAAAATGAACAAAATCATGAGAGCAATCTCTCACATCAAAATTGACATAAAAATAGAATATGTGGCAATTCCAAGAAGGATAATGTTTAATAGCACATTTGGGACCATTTTCCCACATTATGAAACTGAATAAAACAGATCAACGAGCAAAAGTCTGTGACGATATGTTACGGACAATCATAAGATAATCATGGATATTGGTTAAATAGAATGCAAAGGGCTTTATATTTTTATACGATCTCGTAAACGACTCTACACTCTTGTCAGAAATTAGAACAGAAAATAATCATGATTTTTTTCAAGAACAATATGTTTTTGCTTAGAGAGAACCGTCTTATTCAATTAAACATAGTTGATAAAAAATAGTTTATTGCTGTCATCATCAAACAAAATTTTGTGTTTAGCACAACACTAAATTTGTGATTACATCGTAGCAAAGCGAATTGCATTATCAGCCCTACAAGCAATTATAATACACGGTGTCTAAATCTAGTATGTATAATTCGTTGTAGTTTCATATTTCGCCCTGTCATATACCGAGAACAAACATTTGCAATATAATACAAAAGACAATATTACTTGAACTGTGTATGACCGTTATGTTCTTGCCGATTGCTCTTTAAATTTACGCGCTATCTTTCGAATTTCGCATTCTGATTGGTGGTCCCCACTCCTAGATTGGGTCTCATCCCCACCCTTCATCGATTTTCTCATTTGCACCCGAGTTGCCCGCACGCAGCTCCTGAGGTCAGTGAAAGTGCAAAATGCTGTGCAGGTCTGCCGTATAATCCAGTGAGTTCGCGCTCTCGTCTAGGACAGGAAATCGAGTTTTTATTAAACCAAAAAATGATATAGTAAAAATTCGTAATCACTCGTATTAATAATAATAATAATAATAATAATAATAATAATAATAATAATAATAATAATGAGCAAGACATTCGAATCTTGGATCAAAAAAACAGAAAACTGCTATCAATGCATCATGACGCCTACCCTCGAGCTGATGTGCATAGACTCATGTGTCACGTAAGGAAGGAGGAGAGGCCTCAGACAAATTGAAGCCTCCTGGCACAATGCAATAGTTGGAATGAGAAAATATGTAGTCAGTCATCAAGATGACCCTCTAATGAGGCAGGTCATGAAATCTGGCCGAAGAATGGGAAACAGAGGCATTGTTAGTGCAGCATTGCAAAGAAATCTATGCAAGACACGCCGAATAACACAAACACTACACTTCTGATGCAAGTAAACGTGAAATGTGAGGCACAAAAAAGTTGCAATCGTGGAGAGATAAACCACTCCATGGACAATATCTAAAAAGAATGGAAAAGGTGCAGATTAATGAAGATCAATCATTTATGGGACTTAAAAGGGGAAGAATGAAGCGAGAATCGGAAGCAGGTTTAATAGCTGCTGAAGAACAGGCCTTGAGAACACATTATACTAAAGCGGTTCTCAAAATTTCCTAAAATGATAAATGCCGCACATTAACATAATTAACACAATTATTATACATAATATTAATTTAATATAATAATATTATAAATAATATTAACATAATATTAATTTTGAATAAAACAAATATGTTTTGTTACAACATTGCTAATCGTACTGTCGAAGTGAGTGGCAATATGCGATTCTTCCGCATCGTGTTACTCGGCCCCTAACGGTTTTCTTAGGTCTGAATGTGCTCTAGAGACAGTTACGACAGTAGGCAACAGACGGCATCAAAAATGGCCGAGCAAAAGGAGCTCACTTCCAATGAGAAAGAGGTAATTGTCAACTTAGCACTTAAGGGCTATTCTTTGCGAGAAAATAAGTCGAATAGTTAGCAAAGAACACTCCACTGTGTAATACATTGTAAGAAAGTTTAGAGGGGAAGGTTCTAAGAAAAATTTGCCCCGATAACCAAAGGAATGTAGATTGAATGACCGCGAGGAATTATTTGCACTTCAAGTTCGTAAAGACTCTCGGTTAAGTGCTCCTCAATTACGTGTATTAGTTGAGAAGTATCTAAAAAGATGATGTCTGTATGGTATCCATAATTCCGTAAATGATATTTATCATATCAGCTCCCTTAGAAGACATACAACCTCACAACATAACTGATATCCCACCATACTTCACCGTGGGAATTGTATTAATGAAACATCGCTTGTATTTGGCTTCCTCCGGACCCGACGTATCTCATCTGACCCGAAGAGGTTTATTTTACATTCGTCAGACCCAAATACACTGTCCCAATTTTGGGATATTTTCATGCCGATAGTTGCCTATTGACGGAACTATCCCTAGAGAGCGCATTGAGACCTAGAACTGCATATTGTCACTCACTTCGACTGTACGAATAGCAAAGTTGTAACGAAAGAGATTTGTTTTACTCAATATTAATATTATGTTAAACGCACATTAATATAATAATTTTTGTTGATAGTATATATTTGCTTCTAACGCGATTGGTGCATTTTATTCCCATTGTTTATGACAACAAGCTTGCTAACTGGTTCAAAGTTCTCAGCCGCTGGTTTTAACTTATGAAAACATCTGACGAATGTGCGCAAAACGAGCCTAAAATATTTCTTCTTCAATACGCATCAGTTCACCTGTTTATTTACGAAAAAGACTTCTAAATTACATTGTGATTTGTGAAGCTACATTGTGACACTAGTTCACTTAGGTAAATATATCGTTATCTTCTCTTGTCATTATCTTATTCCTTAAATATTTTATTATCTAATGTGACAAGAGTCCTGAGTCCAGCCTGCGTAGGTGGTGCGATTCACCGAAGCGGGCGGGTGACCGAACGCCCTGAGTGTAGCGCCGGCCTTGGAAGGCTGGCTAGTAAAAGCGGGGAAGTTAGGAGTAGAGAAGGGGGAAGTGAGTGCAGTTAACAGAAAATTCGGTTTCGTTTCTTTCCAACGTCTGGCAAAGAGAGGTCACTGGCGATAACGTTCATGCAGTTACACGTTACAAGTTGTAGATTTGGAGGTGCTACGGACGTGCAAAGACGAGAAAAGCTCTATAGTAGATTTTTAGTGTTCAATGGCCGGAGTACATTGAGTATGTTTACTTATGCTACGGGTATTAGAAGCCAATTTGGAGTTCAGTCATTGCAAATATTCAACGGAATCCAAGGCGTTGAACTCTTGGGCAGGCTGATCTACTCAATTTCTGTACGAGAGCACGAACGCATGGAGGCGAGGCGTGAATATCATAACCAACCGACCCCAAGTAATTATACAGATTTACGAAAAAAATAGTCAGGAAGTGAATTATTAGAATGAGCCCTAAGACATTTGATTGCGTGAAAAATCTATAAATCGCTTGAGACAACATTAAGAGAACAAAGCAAGTATTTTATGCAAATAGGTACCTCTAATTTTCATTTAAGTAAATTAACGGGACAATATGTAAGACAGAACATTCAATGGAGTTGAATTATTTGTTGAAACTGTGAAACATTTTTGATATTAAAAGTGCGTATCAAATTTCAATAAACAGAATATTAATCTAGTTCATTCTTTGGTTTGAGGTCGGCTGTCAAGGTCAGGTAAGTAAGTTGGGTTTTTCTTGACACAGAAATAGAAATGATCAGTGTAAGATTAAAACATTAAAAATTTAATTCATATCTCAATGAGATTTTGTATTTACGAGTTATACCTACAGTAAACCCGTGTTAGCGAGAAAAAAAATCTTTCGTAGAAAGCTGCATCCTAGGAAGGGAGATTATATAAATTTCAGATTTAGTTATAACCAGTAAGGATCTTGAGGTGTTATTGATGAGCACTAAGGTAGTACTAATTTATTTAAATAAGTTGTCTTATGAATTGTTGGATGTTGTTTTTCTTTTTTGTTCAATTTTATTATTGTTTTTCAGGAATTAAGAGTGTTCACTTTCACAATTGAGTGATGATACCTTATGCCATGAGTCCATAAAGGAATCCTGTAGTTTTAAGGTTGTAGAAGTGAAGGGCAGTCAAGATAGATTTATCTGTAACTTTCATTCTGTTAATAAACAATTGTCATTGCTCATTCAGGGGAGTACGGACAACTGATGCGCCTTCCCGTTCGGGGAAATAATAAACTACTAGTGCTACAGAATGGCACAGACTTTCCCGTATTAGTTTTATATCTCCTTTGATTTGGACTAGCTATTCGGAATACTCTTACCAGCTGCCATCTATCACCGCCTAAAGTACATTTTTTGACATTTTCTTAATTTTTCGTTTCCCTAATAATGGAACGGAAATATTATTTGAAAAATATTAAAGAATGGTAAAGCCTCGTCCTAAATGGCAATTTTTATTTCAAAAATTTGGGGTCGATTTTAAGAAAATTGCGTTTAAGCGCTACTGTAAATGCGAAATGTGAAGGTCATTTTCACAGAAACGTTTGAGTTATTGAAAAACTTAATTAGAAGTTATTTGAAGCACTTTGACTCACAAATATAACAGTGAACAGTATTCACAAATTGCTGGAAATGTGCATATTAACGGTGTGAGAAATATTCTAAAAAATTACATTTGTATAATTTTTGAAAAAACAAATAAATACCCCAAAATCAACTTAACGTCATATTAAAGAGTGCAATTTGCAACATGTGTTAGAAAAGTTTTAAGAACAAATTTGGAGCCATTTATGAGAAAATGACGTTTGAGGGTTTTTGAAAATGCGGAATTTTGAGATAGTTTTCGCAGAAAGCTGTTGAGTTTTCGAGAAACATTATATGATACTAGGAAAACCGGCAGACGTGTTCTGCCTTTCGTCTCTCTCTTTCCCCTCTCACTGCCTCTCCCTCCTTCCCTCACTCTGTCCCTGTTTGTGCGTTTCTGTCTCTGTCGCTCTCTGTCCCTCTCATTCACATTTACTTGCAGATTCTGCACGTCTCTGAGAAGGTGAGGTAATATCGGGAAGCGCCGGACCAGGAAAAATGTAATCGAATGTTCAGGAAGAGTTCATTCTGTAGATTACGATGTGATAAACGTTTCTTTGAGGCCTTCAGCAAAAAAAAAAAGGTTTTAAGGCCCTAGAACGCCTTGTTTATGAGTTATTAAACGATATAGAGTCAAAAATGCTGCCCAGTGTGTTGCAGGTTACATTTGACGTGAATATGTAGTGGATATGTTGTGAATATGTAGCGCCGTGTAGTGGAGTTACAACAAAATTAACTACACATAAACCTTCTCGGTGAAAAAAAAACGTAGAAGTGTCAACTTTCATGGAGATCGCTCCAACGGTGTTGGAGTTTCGCTCTTATATACATACCAACATCCTGTTTGATATATATACCGGGTGTCTCACCAACTATGGACCACCCTCATAACTTTAAAACGGTTCATGATATCGATATGCAGTTTTCGCTGAATAATGCGGAATTATGAGGCAAGTAACATGCCGTAGATAAATTGTCTATAACATTTTTAGTTTTGGAGAAATTTAATCATCTTTGATTTTTTTAAAGGAACGATATATTTTTCTCACCAGCAATCGATAGACCATGAAAAGAGGAATAAAATGATGTATCATATGCTAGTATTTTGATAGTAATTTGAGTATAAAATTAGACTTTCTGATAGGTGATTTTGAATTAAACGGACAATATTACGTGTAGCAGCCCCTGCAAATTTCGCCTTCTGGAAAATGCCCTTCGCAGCGGAAAGACTTGCGTTGAGAGAGGAGACTGAGAGGAGTGGCAATGGGGGAGAAGAGGCCTAACTACAGAAATCCAATGTCTTGACACAAAGGTCACACTAATAAACACCAATTTTTACGATCAGAATGAGATTTTTTCCATTGATTTATCTGCATTTCACTTGTCTTCTTTAATAAAAATATCATTTTCAAACTTGACACAGTCTCTTCGTTGGTAAATTTCATTTTTAATTAAGATGATCTTTCGTTCATTTCGCAACCATACCTCTACTGCTGTTCATAAATGGAAAAGAAAACAGTACACTTCCGTTTTCTGCCGTGGATTTTTAAGTTGGAGGCAGCACGTGGCGTTATGAAGTGAGAAACTCTCCAATCAGTATTAGCAGTCGTGACTGCAAGTGTGAATTTGTGTTAAAGTTTAGTAAATTTACACGGACAGTTTGTCAAGAGTGTTTCAAAATTTGTATTGCTTTGTTCTTTTGGTATTGTTTAAAAAAGACGTTTATTAAGAGTAAATAATAAGATAAAATGTCTACCTATCTTTTATTTGATGAATTAATTAAGATATTACAATAAAATCTTTAAACATTCATTCCCTCTCCATGTTTTAAAATGATAGCTTGTTTCTGCCATAAAACACGTAGCTCGGTTCTCAAAGTTTGTAGTAAGTTTGCAAAGGACATTTATTTTTATCGACTTTCCGCTACAAATTATTTTTATTTTGTTCTTTTCGATGATCGATGCTTTGGGATTTTAGTAGAAGAAAAGTTCAATTCAGATGAAAAAAAGGAAAACAATTATCTCATTCTGATCGTTAATATTGATGATTGTTCATATGATCTTCGTGTCAAGACCATGAATTGCTCCAGTTACGCCCCTATCCTTCACGGCCACCCCTCTCACACTCCCTGTCTCCACGAAACAGTCTCGACGCCGCGAAGGCTACCTTCACCAAAGGCGACTTTTGCAAGGGCTGCAACCGGAAAGGACCGTTTACTTAAAAATCACATATAAGGAAGTCTAATTTTATACTCAAATTACTACCAAAATACTATCATATGATACATCATTTTATTCCTCTTTTCATGGTCTATCCATTGGTGGTGAAAGAATTATATGGTTCCATTTAAAAAATCAAAGATGATTAAATTCCTCTTAAACTAAAAATATTATAGACAATTTCTGTACGGCCTGTTACTTGCCTCACGATTTCGAATTGTTAAGCGAAAACAGCATTTCGATATCCTGAACCGTTTAGAAGTTATGGGGGTGGTCCATAGTTGGTGGGACACACTGTATATATATATATATATATATATATATATATATATATATATATATATATATATTTTTAAACAGGGCAATTAGCACTATCCTTTCGAATAAATATACATAAAGAAAACATTTTGAGCCGTTTTTGAAACGATCATGTTTTTGTATTTTTTTAAATTCCATATATTGCATGAAATATTGCGCGAAAACTACTGAAATTTTCGAAAAAAATGTACTTGACCTTAAAGATAGAACTCACTATGGAGGACAAATTTTATTTAAAGGAAAAATCTCTACCTTCGATTTTGTAGTTGTAGAAAGACTCCGAAAAAATTCAAAATTTTGCAGTTTTCAAAAAAGCAGAGTAAACTTGTGAAAATAGAACCTACGTAACGCTTCTTTGTGTATTTTACACTATTCAAGAAACTTAAAGAATACATTTGGAGCCGTTTTGAGAAAATTTTGAAAATATCCCAGGGGCTTCATGTAAAGTTTCCTGTCAAATTTTAATGAATGTTTTTCAAAATCCCAAAACTTTGGCTCGAGTCAGGTGTATAAAGCTTTCTTTAATTTGGAAAAAATCCTACGTATGGTTTAGTCGCTAGTGGTGTTCATCGGCGGACAGACAGACGGACGGACAGACAAACGGACATTTTTAAAAACACACTTTTTAGGTATCAGGGGGCCCTAAAAAGTGTATTTCTGTTGAAATCTCGAAATATATTTTCCACAGCATTACATAACTTTCCCTAAACTTTGTATATTACTCCGTATATACGTACGTATACGGGAAAGTAAAAAGAGTGTATGAGAGTTGCACGTGTAAGTAGCATTTTATATAGTACCACCCTGACAATTTCATATCACGGCGGGATTCAATTACTCGATCATCCATCTTCGAAAAAATATCGCCACCTTAAATAATTTAGCTATTGATTACCACACTAAACAACAGTAAAATATTTATTTCTAATTTTTTAATGTATATATATATATGTATATATATGTATATATATATATGTATATATATATATATATATATATATATATATATATGTATATATTATTTTGTAATCTGTTTGTGAGCAAACATTTGGCAAAATTACATAAATTTGTGTAAACTAGTACTTGAGAAGAGTAAAGTCTATTGACCTTACTCCACTAATGTTACATTATTTATAGGTAACAAGCTGATTTGCAAGCATTTGATAAATATATATTTCTAAATTGGTGTAATATTTTTGCTTCTTAACTTCGTTTTTGTTCAATTTAATCAATCTGAATTTTCCTTTTCATTATTACTGCGTGTACAGCATTGATTCTTTGGCTTTGTGATAGAGAATCCAAGGAAAATTGAATTATTGATACGGACAGAAGCTCTGAGGCATACCGCTACATGAATACCAGGTCATAAAGGTTTTATGACGTATTTCATTGTATATTTCTTGCCGATGTGGATTTCTAAAATATGCAATTATTTGGCAATATCTTGAGTACATGAACTAAGAACATTAATGAGATTTGGGCGTCAGCCATCAACTACGCTACGTACCAACAATTAAGATGATAATAATAATAATAATATTAATAATAATAATATTGTTGACTTTCAATATTAGTGAACTAAATAAGGCATATTCAAAGATCATGTACCGGCAAGAAAATCATACAAAACTAGGCTACAAGGGCCAGTAAATTCCATTTCTGTAGATACAGTACTACATACCCAATAGAGTGTGGGTACTGCAAAATATATGAAATAGAAATTAACTGAAGATGTAAGAAACTTTACAATGGAGATAGGACATGAACTTAAACGATGTAAATGCTTTGTTAACTCATATTTACAGCTAGAGTACAATTAACGATTATGAAATTATATTAATCCCTTGGGGGAATGTAAAAGCACTAATTGGATTTACGAGGACAATATTTCTCTAGCTCGGCAAAGTTTTGTTATTGTGACACTTCGAGGTAATAATTTGTTAATTCTTATTAGCAAGTTATATCAAGTCGTGGCTTATGAAAGTAGTTTTGATATACTGTTCTATTTGTAGCTCAGAATTTCACGTGAAAAAATTGACAATGATCTTTTCTTGAAAAAATTCGCGATTCAGAAGATATTTCTGCATTCAGAAGAGATTGTCAGTATTAATAGCTGTTATTTTAGAATATACTGACAATGAATATTCAATTACTTACCAAATCTTTAATTGATTAATCCCGGTGATCCAGCACATTTTCAGCAGACTTTCGGGGATACTATTTAATGTTACATGAACATAATGTTAAATTAAATTGTTAGTTTGAATATTGTTGAGATGCATAAGCAAATATGTGTGTGATGAGGGCATCTATATCAGAAACGTTTTGAGCGTTATGAATGTATTATCTAACATAATAGACCATTCAGTTTTCTTTTCCTGAGACAAATGTACATCATGTTGATTTCAAAGTGTTCAGTAAATTTGATGATCTTACTAGTATTTAAAAGTTTCCAACAAAGACAATCATGTCGTTAATCACACCCCTATTTACTTTAGAAACATTATCACGTCTTCTGAGGATTTATAGTTAAAAGCAAAGTGATTGGGTAATTTGAGACGATATGAAGAGTAACCTATCCTACAGGGAAAGTTTACTAACGGACGAAAATTAATCTCGGGGAAGTTACTAACGGATGATCAACAGAGAGGACATCCTGTAAAGGTGACCTTCAATTTTCCCTTTCCCCTGTCAATTTTCCCTGTTGAGAGACAGCCCTCTACGAAAACAAATGAGGGTCAGGGTACGAAAACGGATTTGCACCGCTTGCGGCTATGCTTTTAAGTGGCGAGCTAAATTTTTTCCCGAAAGCGAGTATTCAAAGATCTTGGTTGACTTCATTCTTGTAAACGCGATTTCATTCATCAATCACTATCCGCTTCACACTGTCACAAGTACAAAATTATAAAGATTATTTGGAATGGCTACCTGCCTTGTTAGGAACATTATCTTCCTGTATCTAACTGAGATACGTATATGTATTGCGTTCTTTTTCTAAATTATTTTCATGAATACCTGCATAATATGTATTGTAAACGTGATGATTACAGTTTTATAGCAAATTTGAAATTGATATTTTATTATGAAGGTACTATGTTTTTAACTGAAATCAGAAGAAATGAATTGAGATTTTTATTTATTTTTATCAATTTATTAAGTGCCTAGGTCTCTAATTAGTTCGCTATTGATGACTTATTTAAATGTCCGTACAATTAAGTACATAGAAGACAATTCAGAAGATATTTCCGCATTCAGAAGAGATTGTCAGTATTAATAGCTGTTATTTTAGAATATACTGACAATGAATATTCAATTGAATATAAAATTAATTTTATTAACTGAGTATAACCTTTGAGAATTAATAATAATAATAATAATAATAATAATTATTATTATTATTATTATATAGTAACGATATAAAAACGCTTGAATAAAGGGAAGCGTTCGGGATCTAAACAACATAAGAGGTTGTATTGAGCACTCGTAATCCACTTGATAATTCCTTCCAAAGCTTAAAATCAAGAGTTACGAGCAATCAGAGGAGAGGGAGACTGATACGTTCTGTACAGAAGCACAGGTATGCCTCGACATCAGACGTGTGCCTCTCCAGTCCCATGACCTCGTGGAGACGCCCCAGGGGCTTCCGTCTCAGGGCCTCCGGAGACTTCCCCGTGTCCGGCGCCGCCGCTTCCCAGCGCCTGGGGGCTATTGGCTGCGGCTGGTCTCTAAGGAGCTCGAGCGCCTACAAATAACAATAAAACGGCGATAAATTCGTTTAGTGGTGATCTCTGACCGCAGAATGGCCAGAAAAAAACAAAGCCTAAAACCTTCTACTCAGGCTTCTTCGTGCTCAAACAGGAGGATTTTGTGAATATCATAAACCTACGTTGAGTATTTCATCCACTTCCGGATAAATCAGGAGAAAAATGTGAAAGCACTTTGAACGTAAAATACTAATGAAATCTACGGTTTTAAATATCTAAATATAAAGATTTTCTCGTGGTATCTTCGGGTTACATTAAAGTAGATGCCATTCGAGATGTTTAAGAGTACTGTCCTGTATATTTGTTGTCATTTCGCCTCTCATCTCATTTACATCACATCTAATTTCATTTCTGTCTTATTAGATTCTCTTTGTAATGCTTTTCTCAGTCTATCCCTTCTATTAGCCTTCTTCTTCTTTGTATCCTCCTTTCCGTGCGTATCAAAGTTTTACACGTCTTTGGCGATAATAGAGGCGGAGGTGGCGAAGGATATGTTGATACCGGTAAATAAATAAAGAGAAAAGAAACAATAGGGTTTAAATGTGACGCATAGAAGTTAGGAGAGCTTCACCATGCCTGCCTTACCGAAATTCATGAAATGCAGCTCCGTTAAGGTTAAGCAGCTCACTCTGCTTACAATCCAGCATCCAGAACCCCATTCGTCCACGCATAGGCGCTATTTGTTCTCGGCGCCTCCTTCGTTTGGCCCTTCAAGACGATCACAACCCGCGACCGGCGCCTCCGCGAGCGCAGCGCCCCCGCGCCGCCCGAGCCGCCCTCCTAATCGCCAGCGGGCGCCGCGCTCTCGCAGATTAAAAACAAACGAGGGCGATAAATTTAACGGGCGGTAAAGCCCCGGATTGCGTCTCTCCCCCCGCCGCGCCCGCTGCTCTCGCCGCCCGCCGCCTCGCCCGCTCGGCGTGCAGCGCTCTCGCCGCCCTGTGACCCTCGTGCCGCCTCGCCCCCCCCCACGACGTCTCGGCGTTCTCGACGCCCCCGACGCCCCCGACGCCCCCGACGCCCCCGACGCCCCCGACGCCCCCGACGCCCCCGACGCCCCCGACGCCCCCGACGCCCCCGACGCCCCCGACGCCCCCGACGCCCCCGACGCCCCCGACGCCCCCGACGCCCCCGACGCCCCCGACGCCCCCGACGCCCCCGACGCCCCCGACGCCCCCGACGCCCTCTACGCCGCCAACGCCTCCAACGCCCACGACGCCCTCCCACCAAACAACTAACGCCTCCCACGTCCCAACCCCCGACGCCCCCCTTCACGCCACTAATGTCCCCTATGTCCCCGGCACCACCCACGTCACTCTCACTCCCAAGTCCTTCACATTCCTCTCAAAGTCCCCCACGTCCCATCGCCCCGTTGCCCCGACGCTCCTCCCCACCACGTCTCTCACGCCCCCCTGCCCTCCACACCCAGTCACCCACTCCCCCGTCCTTCAGGTTGCAATGCCCCCGACGTCACTCACATCACACTCGCCCTCACGTTCTCCACATCTCCCAACCGCGCGACGCCCCCGACGCCACCCACGCCTACACAACCCGAGGCCTCGGACGCCCCCAACGACCCTGGCTTCCCCGACGCCCCCGTCGCAAGCGACGCCCCCGATGCCCCCCACACCCCACCTGCCACCGACGCCTCACAGCTTCCCTCCCCCACGTTCCCAACGCTCCAATACCCTAGCGCTCCCGAGGGTCCTTACGCTCTATACGCCTCTCACGCCCCCGCACTGACCCCCTCCCCCAAGCCTCCCACTCCCCGATGCCCCAAGCGTCCATCTCGCCTCCCCCACGCGCCCTTGCCCCTCACGTTCCCCGCCCCCCACGTCCCAGACGCGCTCTACATCCCCACTCCTACGACCACCACGCTCCAACGTCCTCCACGACACCCTCGCCGTCACCTTTGCCATCTCCGCGCCGCCTCCACCCTCGTCGACCCCATCCGCCCCCGGGCTCTTTTTCCATTGCTGCCGCCAGCGCTCTTCCCAAGCTGCATCGAGCGGAACTCGAGGCGAAGAACGAGAATTGGGGGGTGGGATGGAGGAACACGAAGTTGGCTCGGGACTGCCAGTAAATGTTTGGGCGCGCTGCGAGCGCGGCCGGGGATGCGATGTGAGCTCACCGGGGAGCGAAGCGGCCGGCCGGCAGGAGGAGGAGGTGGGAACGCAGAGCAGAACAGTTTATTTACAGCGGCGGTGTCAAGGGCAGGCGCCACGGGGCAGAGGAGGCACGGGCGAAAACCGATGGCAGAAGGAGCAGAATAAGGTTACTGCCCGGGTGGGCGGAAGTATAACGCATGGGTGTGATCTAGAGTTTCACTTGACTTGAACACGACTCAAAAGTGTTTCATTTCGCTTTGTATTCCACGCACCGATAAGCACACCTTGGTTTGTAAATGTAATTTTTTAAATGTTTTTTTTAATATTTCTTGTTTTAAATGTATTTTCAGAGAAGTATTTTTGTTTCAGATTAATATCATGTGAATATTTTCGCCCATGATCCCAGTAGTAAATTTTGCCTTCCAGACAGCACTTGTAAGATGAAAATAAACCATCAAAAGTTTCTAATCTCTTAAATGACGATGTTGGTAAAGGTATATTCCTCGCGTTTCTGTGTCACGATGTGACCAACCATGATTCAACTGCTTAGGAAGTTCAAGAAAAATGCGTTATTGTATAATCACATGTGATAAAATATAGTCAAGGTAACAAGGTACAGCAGTCTTTATGACTGATCTGGTCGTTTTGTGCCGGTCAACTTAGCGGAAATAGAGTAAAGAGACTGAACAGAGGGTTTTGAAGAAATAAATATAAGCGTACTTGACAATTGTGTCGTACAAAAATACATATTAGCATAATACCTTTACTGCAAAAGGTTAAAAAACTTTTGATTATGACTGGTGCTTCCACTTACACGTAGTAAGGTTACGCCATCTTTTCAGAGTTATAATCCACTGAACTGAAAAGTTTCAGTAAACATCTTTGGAAGTCGTAGATCTTGGGGTGTTTTGAACAGATTTCTGACCCGGAGTGCGAATTGACGGGAATGCTGGATATAGGGACTGATGTCTCCGGCTGGAAAAGTACTTCCACAAGGAATCCATTTGCCTCATTTCCCCAGGTTTGCCTCAGGTTTCTGGAGTTGCCTCATTTATTGTTTTCGCCTTTTCAAATGTTAAAATGAAAGAACTAAATTCAAGGAAATTGGAAAAGAAAACATTTCCAAAAGAATCCGAATAATTTATTCAGAACTGCTGTTAAAGCGAATCGTCTCACTAAGTCTCGCTTGTCAATTTTCCGATTTGTCCCTCTTCCTGTCTCTTCCAGCCCCTGTTTTGAACATTCCTCCGTAGGGAAAAGTAAATTTACACCCTGTTGAGATAATAGTATTTGTTGGGTTATTTGCCCAAAGGAGTTGAAATACGAATATAAAATATGCTCATTTTATCACACAGAAATACATTTTAATATGAAAGTGCCGTCGATATTAAGAATATGTGGCGTTTACCCTGCGGACCGAATGGCTGTGGGCAATGTTAATAATAGTGCCCTCAAATCGGTATAACTAATTTATATTTAAGTCACTTTTTGTGAAATCTTTTTCTACTTAATATCCAACAACAGTAACAGACTATCTAATAAAGTAAAACTAAGTAAAATGAAAAGTATAAACAGATTGGGATCTTTGAAAACCGCATTAATCTTGATCCTTAGTACGTACTCCCATGCTAGCCACAATGTTATTTCTTGTAATATTTTAGATTGAATCGCGGGATAAAATTTCCCGACAAAGTTCGTTATTTACGAGACCTGTGATGTCGGTCTCAAATATCTCGGACGAGTGTATTTCCTCTCCAAAATTTTCTCTTTCTTTCCCTAGAAAAACAGGTTTTGTTACGTCAAATGGGCGAAAAATAAGGAAATTAAACATGTTTACGTAAGTAGTTGTAATGTTAATGCAATTAACTGAAATGCAATGCAACTAAAATGATGTTGGTAGTTAAATGGAAAATAATAAACACTTCCAAAATATCTTGCAAAATTGAAGAAATTAGGCAAGTCTGTAGGCTACATTTTCATGCAAAAACACATAAAAGGAAGACTATATTCGCTTAAAGGTTGGTTCCAGTACATTGGAGCCAGGCAGGTATTTTATACTCTTTCTAAAGGAATTTATTTTAATTTAATTTAAGCTCTCTTTTAATTTTAAATAATTGGATATTAACAGTATATTCTGGTAATATGACGAACAAAAGTTAATATCATGCTAAGAAACAACCACTTTGTATTTTCGACAGCAAATATGGAGGAAATATGAGAAAAGAAAGACTGTAACAAGAAATACAAGACAATAAAACTAGGCATGTTTTCAGGTACACTTATCAAATGTCATTTTTATCTTTGGGATGTATTTTTAAAATATTTTCTGAGTTTTTTGTTGCAGAATTGTTATGAATAATATTAATTACAAACACTATTGGAGTAGCATTTTTTGGTTGTTTTTCTTCGAGTGCACTTATGATTAAGATGAACCGTCGCTTTTCGCAATAATGTGAACATTAAGTAAATTCTAATAAAAGAGAAATTTATGAACGTTGGTTAAAAAAGTTTCAATTACTATATTAGCAATCTATTAGAATACAAAAAATTTTTTAGTTGAGGGCATTTTTGTCTAAGGTGAAATGATTTAACAATTTAAAATGATTTTCTTCAGTAAATATTGTTTTACATGTTAAAAAATCACTACCCTTATATTCTCGATAAGATAAAAAACTGCGAATTAGTGCGATTCATTTTTTCTTGATTCTGAATTGATGTATTTGTTCGTGAAGTCTTATACTTAGAAAACTTTAAGTCGCATTATCATCTAGGTTATTAGCAACTAAATAATTACAATGTTTTATATTAAAAATATTGAGGTTTAGTTTTAGTTTAGGGTACATTTGGAAATATCACAGAAGATTCATGTAAAGTACTCGGAAATGAATATGTCTTACTTCTCATCTGTTAGCCTGTGTGGCACATTCATACATACACACAGATATCCCGATTTTCGGGTACAAAATTGCGTATACAACCTCCCCATCTACTTCAATCTTACTCATTTTTATTTTTTTTATTTATTTTGTCAAAAAAACAGTAAAAACTGTATATGACGTGTGGGGAAAGAAATTTATCTGCGCACATTTTCTTGAGGGCCAGAATTTTATTAAAAAAAACGAAAACGAAAAAATTAATTTAGAAAATGATTATTTTAGAAAAATAAAGATATTTGAAAAATGTTTTTTCCCGAGTTATAGAAAATCAATTTCAACTGTAAATGAACTACAAGCAAAAGGAGTGCTCAACAAAACGTGCGCACAGTGAAGCTACATTTACGTCCAGAAGCAAAACAAGGGGCCATCTCAGCATTTGCTCTATGGATCAGGGAAACTGGACAAAAACCTGATCGAGATGGGGGTCATTGACCCGGAAACTGAAGTACATTACTTGTTACAGGCGTATTAAATATTTTTTTAAATGTATACAATGCAAACATAAACTAATTCATTATATATCTTTGTTTTGTTACATTATTTTTCTTTTTCACGATCAGTATAATCTCTAATTGTATAGAAACAGTTTTGCAGCAGAAAAGATTTTACTTTTAACTTAAATTTGTATACCGACTTTAATTGTTTTATGTCATCTGGCAATGCGTTGTAAAGTAACGTACATGTATTGTATGTTGATTTCTTGTACTGAGCTGTTGATACTGACACTTGATGCACGTGATTTCTACGGCGTGTGTTATAATTATAAATATCAATATTGCATGAAAATATGTTCCCTCCGTTAAGTAGGTCATTTTTGACAAATATTACAGATTCGTAAATAAATAGACAAGGCAATGGTAGGATTCCCAGCTCAATGAAAAGAGGCTTGCAGGAATCACGTGGAAGGCATTTTTTCATTATTCGAATACTTTTCTTTTGCAATCTGAAGGTCTGAATACTACAGGATGAGCTTCCCCAGAATATTATGCCATATCTCAGGCGGGAATGCACATTTGCAAAATAAACGCAACGAGCTGCATGAAGGCTGACAGAATTTGAAAGAATTCTGAATGCATAGCATAATGAACTTAATTTAGTGTTTAATTCTGTTATATGTACATTCCATTTGAGGTTTGATTGAATTGAAAGACCTAAAAATTTTGTTGCCTCAACATCAGCTAATTGCATATTGTTTATTTTCAATGGAACATGCGATTTCCGATTTAAGATGCAAAAATGCATTGAAACAGTTTTTCTTTCGTTAACAATTAATTTGTTATTATTAAACCAATTTGAAACTTCTGAAATTGTACTATTTACTGCTTCTTTTTTGCAAAGAACATTCGTGTCATCAGCAAACAGAACCGTTCTTCCATTTTTAATAGACGAGGGCATATCGTTTACATATAACAGAAAGAGAATAGGACCTAAGATCGAATCATGCGGGACCCCATGCACAATTGGCAAAGAATTGGAAATATAAATATGTAATGTCCTTTCCTGCCAGTATGGTATTTCTACTCTTTGAGTCCGATGTTTAAGGTAAGAAGTTATCCAATCTAGGGCAATACCACGAATTCCATACGAAGGTAATTTTGAGAGCAAGATCTTATGGTCAATAACGTCAAAAGCTTTCGAGAGATCTAAGAATATTCCAATGGGTATTTCATTTTGGTCTATTGATGAAGCAACATCTTTGAGAAAAGAAAAAAATGGCAGTTTCCGTAGATTTTGATTTTCTAAAACCGTGTTGTGAGTCTGAAAACGCTCTGTTTTTCCTGAGAAATGTTTCCATTCGTAAGTAGAAAAGCCTTTTTAATATTTTTGAGAAAACTGACAAAAGAGAAATTGGCCGGTAATTTTGAAAATCATTTTTGTTCCCTTTTTTAAAAAGTGGCTTAATTTTTGCTGTTTTGAAAATATCTGGAAATATTCCTGTACGTAAAGAAGCATTGAAAATGTGAGTTAACGGATGTATAAAGGCGGGTGCACAAGTTTTTAATAAACAATCCGGAAATTCATCTAAACCAGATGAATATTTATTTTTTAGTTTACTGACTATTCTGAGGATTTCGTTGGGAGAAGTTTCGGGAATAAACATCGTATCTGAAATTTTTTGGGAAGTGTAAAATGTTGAATTTTGTGATTTTAGTCCCTTCGTGAGATCAGACGCAATTCTGGAAAAGTGTTTGTCGAAGAGATTGGCAACTTTTTCCGGATTTCTCGTTTCTCTTTCATTATCCTTTAAAATAACATTCTCTACAAGGTATCGAGATGATGTGGTTGTATTTTTAACGATATCCCACATTGCTTTAGTTTTGTTACTAGCGCTCAAAATGTCCTGACTATTTTTCATTATTTTTGCCTGAACTATTACTTTTCTTAAAATTCTTTTATATTCTCGGAAGTATATATGGAAACCGGGTGATACGTTATGATGTTTAGAAATAAAGTAAAGCGTACGTTTGTTTTTACACGATGTTCTAATTCCTTGTGTGATCCAAGCATTACTTTTGCTTGAAATGTTTAATTTTCTCTTTTTAAGAGGAAAGCACGCGTTAAAATGAATTGAAAGCTTGGAGAAAAATAAATTATATTTTTCATTTGTGTCAACAGCGTTATAAACTTCGTCCCATGATTCCTTCATCAAGTAGTCCGTGAATAATTTTATATTAACTTTAGTGAATGCTCTGCACATGCGTGTATTATTTATTGTGTCAGTATTTATGTTCTTAGTAATTGTAAGAATTTGTGCATCGTGGTCACTGTATCCTAGATTATTCGTTATTATTTCATATGTAGTTGTGGTTTTGTTAATTATAATTTGATCTAATGCTTTTTGTGATTTAAGCGTATTCCGTGTAGGTACATTCACTGTAATGTCTAAATTAAAAGAATGAAGTAAATTGAGAAACTTCTCTTTTTCGTGGGATTCGCTCAGAAAATCAATATTGAAATCTCCACATACAACAATGGTTTTAAAAGAGAGTTTACTAATTTTGTTCAGAATTATCTCTAGATTTTCCAAGAAAGTGAAATAATCTGAAGCTCGCTTTGTTGGAGGTCTGTAAATGCAAAGTAAGATAATTTTGAGCGTAGTAAGATGTACTACTGTTGTTTCAAAAACTTTTTCAACTCCATATAAATTGAATTCTGACAAGAAGGTAGAATCAATATAATTTCTTATGTAAATACACGAACCTACGTAAGCAGGGCCCTTATTTGATTCCCTGGCCCTACAATACAATCCTGCAAGGTAAAAGCTAGGAATTTGGAGTGTATTTATATCATTTTGAGACAACCAATGTTCTTTAAAGCAAAAAACATCTATTTGGCTTAGATCACATTGTAATGCTGCCTCGATAAATTCAATTTTATTTGAAAGAGATTGCACATTATGATGCATTATTCGAATCTTTTGCATGTACCTACACGGATGTTTTTCCGCTGCATCTGACTGTAGTTGCTATTTATTTATATCATTTTTACCTCGAGTGCATGGTCGAAGGAAGTATCGTGTCCCAGCAGTGACAAGAGGTGAGGAAGGAGGGGTGACAGATGTAGAGGAATGAATAGTGGGAGAGGTAATACACGGATTAGGTTCAGGGGATAAGGTAATTGGGTCCAAAGGGGTCCCAGGGAATGGAAGAGAACTAGGAGGTGTGGGTGGGGATGGGTCTTGGGCAGGACACTGCCAAGTTTGTGAAATGATGTGTTTTGCAACCGAGTGCATGTTTTCCGACAAGGTTCAGGTGAAGACCATGTCGGTGAAGTGTTTTTCTGAGAGAAAGTTTAGCTCAAACAATTTAACATGTGTGTCTCTCAGATGCAGTTTCAATTGGTTGTTTGCGTGACTAATTTCTTTGCATAGTGTGGGCTTGTTGTACCAGAAGGGCAGAGTCGAGACTACAATGTTCGTGTTTTGGGCGGCACGTTGTAATTTGTCAACATGTTCTTCAGGTGTAAAGTGACCACCCAAATTAATGTCATTCTGCCCTCCTATGATAATTACAGTATCCCCTTTGGTGAGGGTTTTTGTGTGCGTGTCCAACTCACTGATCACGTCGGCAAACCCCCCGTTAGGTTTAAACACACACATGGCAGAGAAATTGGTTGGGAGTTTCTCACTGAGCAGGGAGGAGAGTTGTCGCCCATGGCTATCTGCTAAAATGAGTAACTTTTTGATGGGCTCAGTGGGAATGTCCTTGTTTTCTGGTGAGCCAGTTTGCGCAACTCTACGTGTCTTTGTTACTTTGCGCTTGCTAGCCTGTTTGCGTTGGTTTGTGAATGGACGTGTCGATGATGGGTGGGGGTGGTGAGGATTGGGAAGGCAAGGAAACTCATTGTAGTAGTCTAATACAGAAAATCTGTTTTGAGTCGTGATTGGTGGTGGTGATTGTGTTTTTGCTTCCGCGAATGGACGGTTGGAGGTTTTTGCAGTGTTGCCTATTGTTGTCCAACCGTCTGTGTTTTGAACGACCTCTTCGACCCTTCGGATATGTTCATCTAAATTACTGTTGATGTGTGTGAAGGCTTTCAGAAGATCGGCTTTGAGAGCGTAGAGAGTAGAGAGTGTATAACGATTAGTAGCCATGTCACGAATGCGTGTCAAGTGCGTGGTAAATATGAAAATAAGTAAATAGATAATTCAGAATACTACAAAAAAACTACTCCCTAACTTATCTTTTAAATTTAATTGTATTAACTTATTTAAATTACGTTACGTATTTATTTAAAAATAACGGTTATCTGATTCTAATTAGTATTTAAATGTGATTAATTAAATTCAAAAAGCGTTCAGTGTGTTTAATAGATTGAAGCTGCAAACTAATAAATACAATTAGATTACTATACTTTACCTACTGAAAGGCCACGAAGTTCACCACTTCCACAAATTTAAATATAAAGTTCAAGTCTTTCCGTTACTGTGGTTACGAAACTTTGAATTTTTATGTTTTCACAATTTTCACAACACTTTCACTAATAGTTTAAAACTTTACGCAAATTTCAATTAATTTACAGAGAAAATTTAATATTAATGGTCTTTTCACTGTTGAAATGAACGTTTGTCCGTTACGCCGTCTTTTAAATCATATATTTGGATTACTTCTTTTTTCACTGCTTCGGACAATATAAATCTCTTTCAGCTTATCTGTAACAAGTAAAGAAGACAGTTTAACAGCAAAAGTCACCTGAAATATGTAGAAAAGTAGCTGAAAATTAGTAAAATATTGGAGCACAGCCACAGCACGTCAGTCACGTAAGCAAGCCAGCCAACATCCCGTATACGTACGTATTTTCCCGTATACGTACGTATATACGGAGTAATATACGTAGTGTAGGGAAAGTTATGTAATGCTAAGGAAAATCGATTTTCAGATTTTAACGTAAATACACGTTTTGGGCTCCCCTGATACCGAAAAAGTGTTTTTTTTTGAAAACGTCCATCCATCCGTCTTTCCGTCAGTCCGTGAACAATACTAGCGCCTAAACCATCTATGCGATTTCTTCCAAAATGGATATTCCCTGTTCGATCTGCGCTCACTCGAGGCGCCGCGATTTTGAAAAACTTCCTTCAAAATTTGGGGGTATTTACATGAAGCCCCCGAACATCTTCAAACAAAAGAATATATGCAAGTCCGAATAGTTTGCCAAGATCAAACGAAACAGGAAACTAATTAAAACTAAACAGGAAACAGGAAAGTATGTGCCATTCTGTAGCACCACTAGTTAAAATAGCGGTAATACACCTTAATCCACTTTGGTTAAGTAAAGTCAAACATTATGCCGTTATAATCAGTTTCGTAATGAAGTCCTTTGCCCCCCCCTAGTATTGTAATATTCTTCATTACCACACTAGGGCCGTAAAGAAATGACGTACTTTGCCACTCGTCTTTTGAAAATATTTTGGACTTCTTTGTTCTGTATCCTTCACTTTTCATCTTTAAAAACTCTAATAACTGAGTAAACTTTTTGACATCAATATTGTCATTAAGTGATATTGTAGTCTTTAACATAGAGTAGTGAGTTCAGAATACTTAGTCTCTCCTTCTCCGTCTTGACAGAAAAGTAAGCAATCAAAACTTTTTCCAAAATGGAATGAACTTGTTTGACACCAATATTTAAAAATTAAATACTCATGCTCACATTTCTTTCTTGATTTGTCGGGTAACAATGTTTCTATAGCAGTTTGCTGTTATTTCTATTTCCAAATCCGAACTATATTCACTCCCATGAAAAGTGTACATCAAGTGAGTTTCAATTGTTGTCCTTGTTGAGAAGTGTCGCCACTTATAGGAGAAAAATATGAATACTAAATGAAGGCGTAGGACGAAATTTCACATTAAATCTAACAAATATTTGCGAAGTGAATAAAATGTTGCACGATATTCGTGTAGTAACATCTGATTACAATACTCAATTGGTCACTAAACGGCCTAACGACCTCGTTTGGCAGTTTTCCAATCTCGTATTGCAATCATACGTCTTGCAACACTTACATCGTAAATAACTATAATCGTTACGTTTGTGTGTGAAATTACAGCGCAAGGTAATTTTAAACACTGATTTTAAGACAGAAACTTTGAGATCATATTGTTGAGGTGACTTCATTACTTTTCCTCCCTTCTCTATTATACGGGGAAGAAAAAAAAAACAACAAATGCTCAACTGGAGGACAAGAACAATGCCTTTATGCCAAATATGGTAAAACAAAGGTTTCCATTACAATTAAATTTTGTAAATTTCGGGATTTTAATTTCTCTCCAACCTCTCCTACACGAAATTTAAAGCTTGTTCTTTCCTCGTCAACATTATCACATTAAATGATTACATATACAAGTTTTCAAATTGTAAGTTGTTTCTGGGTAATTTTAAATGAAGTCGTATCGTTTTTCTAAGAATATTGAAACAATATTTTTTTCAAGAGTTTCTTCTGGTATCTCAAAATTTTCAAAAACATGAGCCTGACAATCAAATACGTAGTTTTTGTTATCTAAAAATACTCTTTTTACTATCTAGAGATTTAAAAAATTTATCGTAGTTATTTCATAAAGCAACTGAACACTTTAATCAGAAATACTACTGCCCATCCGGATGAACTACCATAAATCTTTTGACTCTTATATGTATTGACATTGTGAATCATAACGTACAGGCAATTTAAAAATAAATACTGTTTGACAAGATCCAGTTATTATTAATTATCTCATTTTCAAGAAGCAAGATACATGAAACATCATATATGAAACATCAACATACGTATGTTTCAATAATCATTCTAATAAAAATGACAAACGTTATAATCTTGCTTATCCAGTATTTTAAAAGAAGCAAATAATAAAATTGTATAGTTACCAAGAAAAGTCCCGCATTGAGTACAAAACAAGTTTAAAACTAGTTCCCTCTTGCTATGCAGTATAAACGGAAAACAACTTGAAGTGAAATTAGCGTTATGATCATGCGAAGAACTCAAAAGCACTTTTGCGAAGGTGTACAAAAGAGCAACGCGACAAAATAACAGTTATCTCGCGAAGTTCTTCTCAGTTAAAAACATTCCTGGCAAATGCGAAACTGGCTGGAGACGAGTCTCCGGCCCACCCCACCCCGTCGGCCTCGTTACGTATTCTGCCCGTGGATGAGGCTCCGCTTTCGGGAACAGAGAAAGGGAGAGGACCAAGAGAAAAGGCAGCTAGAAAACATTAACCCTACTATTTTCTCGGAGGAGTTTTCTAATGGTGTGCGCGCGATGTTTTCCTTTCTCTGAGAATGAACTTCCCTTGAAGTTAAATCGACTGTCCCGCAGTCCTACCGCACTCATCAGTGTGACATCCACTGCTCTCATTCTATTCCCAATTGCTTCTGCGGTCGTTCGTGCGGTGTATCGAAGTGTCCAAAAAACCTGGAAGGTTGTGCATGGGTGGTTTCTTTGCTAAGAGGATTTTCGTATGTTCTATTTCAGAGATTAGTAAAAGTGTATCTCGCATCAATCCAATATATTTGGTAATGTGCTTTTTAAGAATTTTACAGAAAATATTTAATACTTTACGAGTACATTACATTTTATTATTGTTTATATTTTACATTAAAGTACCTTAATTCTATGTGCTTATTCTGTCTCTATTAAGGAAACCGCACCAAATTTCTTTGTTTTTAAATAACTAGAGAACAGTCTCGATTTTTTTTCATTTTGACATTTCTCCATTTCAAAATTATTTAAACAGAGAAAAAGACTTGAACTATGTTGGATGTTCCAGCAATTACGGACACCCCCATTAAAGGAGGCGTCACGTTTTGGCAGAAGAACTGCAACAAACCAAATTTGAAATTGAAGCTTTCGATTGGATAACAGTGCCCCCTCTCCTAAATAACCAAGTGCCAAGAAATTAAAAATTTAATAGAGGACTGTTTCGAAACGACTTCTTTCGATCTTCCGAATAATCTATTTAGACCTAAATAGCAAGAGAAAACAGTTGCCGTAGGCCCAAGCCCCACTTGGACCTTACTCTCACTTCATTGAGAGAAATGCGAGAGTTTGCGATAATTAAATTTAAAATATCAACAGTATGTACACAACAACCAGCATTAGTGTTCCTTTTGATCTGTAAACTATGAAAAAATTGTAAATTTTGTGTAATGGACATGATGTAAGTGATTTGCAATTGTTTATATTAAAGTTCTAAGTCTTACAGAGAATTTATTAACCATTAAGTACAAAATAGTTTTACGCAATATTTAACGCAATAATTTTACTAGTAATTACGTGGACAATCAATTTTTCTCTTGTCAGGGACGCAGCGATTTGTATTTAAACTAATAGTGCTAAAACAGCACAATTACAGCATATGACATGTAAAGAATATTTAATATTATAACATTGAAAATTGTATACTACTATTTATTCAGCCATCTCTTGAAACACACTCTTTGGTAAAAGAAGAGAGAGATTTTCAAATACACAATTTTTGACTATGTCGAATTTTTTGAAAGATCACTTGTTTGAATAACAATTGCACTTACATCATATTTACAATAGTAGTTTGCTCTACTTAACGCAAGAGAAAGATCACTCTCACTTCACTTCAGTGAGAACCTGTATTTCTCCACATACCTCAGCGGTTTTTATGGCTGGATTCGCAAAAGGGCAGAGTCGTACAGCGCAACGCAAGCGCATAACAATAGGCGGGCCGTGTAGCTCGGCGGCCGGGGCGTGCTGGCACATGCTGGCTCGCCCGCCGCGCCGCGCCGCGCCGCTCCACGCCCGCATGGTCAGCGCCTGTCGGACGCTAATTGCATCAGCTGCAGCGCATGGACGAGCAGAGCTGCCTCGGGCTCCCGAACTGCCCGCCAAGCCGCGCTGCTTCAACGCGAATAAGGGTTGTCCGCCCTCGATTCCCGCTGCACCTCTCAGAGGATGGAAATAACCTTCGCTGGCCGGGAAACAAACGCGAGAACTAACTCGTTGAGTGTACAAATTATTGGTCATTTCTGAACGGAATGGATTTAAACGTTTCACAATTTTTTAAAAAGTTATTTTCTTTTTAATAAATGTCTGTTAATTGAGGTTGATACTGTATATATTATGTAGGCTAGTACTTAGCACATTTTCAATTTTTGAGAGAAAGTTTTGACATTATCTGTATACTAATTAAAAGCAGAAAGATGTTGTCAGAGAAGACATTTCAGTTAAAATTCATCACAAAGTTTGGGTAGCTTTCTTCTGACACTTTTCCACAAGAACTTTTACTTTACTGTGTATTACCATATTCGAACGCATGAAGCAACGACGGGAAATATTTCACGTAATGTAATACGCAAATAACTGCAAAATTTTGGATTCTCCTTGTTTGGATTATAAGGATGGTTTAAGTAATAATTTAGACAGATGTGTGACAAAATGGCATCCTTTGTAGAAACCAGTCTCCGGCAAACTTTGATCAAGAATTTTCCGCTAGTGATGTAACTATTTAAGAATGCTTCTGTCACGTCTTGTATATGTAAAAAAGTATACGTTCTCTAACATAGTAATGTAATAATCGTTGATTTTAGAGATAAATTCAACAAGCAAAATTTAATTAAAGAAATTATGACCCTTCAAAACTTTGTTTTTGTCGCAACAAGTTCTGTGTAAACGCACTTCAATTTAAATTGTACAAATCCCCTCTCAGCAACATCTTATTCTAAGAGATTTCCGCTGCGTGACGTTGGGCGAGTCTTCTTGATGTTCAAGCCAGAAACAGAAGCACTTGTAATAGCTCCCCCAAGATCAGGCCTTGTGAACACGACATTATGACATAACGACATTATGACATGGCAGTGGTCAAAATTTCCCAAGATGATAAATACCGCATTTGCCAGGATCAAGTGGAAACCATTGATCATATTGTCTCAGCTTGTCCTATCCTAGCAAAGACCGAATACTTAAAAAGACACGAAAGGGTTTGTAGTTACCTCTGCTGACACATCTGTACCGCCCTCGAAGTTCCAAACACATGCCCCAAGTGGTATCAACATTCACCAAAACCGCTGACGTCTATTGGACTGAGTGCAACATCCAACGGATCGCACGATAGCGGCAAACAAACCGAATGTAGTTATCCGAGATTTGGAGAAAAAATCGTGTCTACTTGTCGATGTTGCTGCACCTTGCGATCAAAACGTTGTTACCAAGGAGGCAGAGAAACGTCTTAAATAAGTTTGTAAATCGAGATCAGCCGAATGTGGGGCGTAAAAGTACAGGTCGTACCAACAGTCATTGGAGCTCTGGGAGTTGTTACACAAAATTTGTGTAAGAACGTGGCTAAACTCCCAGGTCGTTCAAAAGACTGGGAAGTCCAATAAATTGCTTTATTTGGAACAGCTCATATTTTGGGCAAAGTTAATGTAGAAGCACCGACAGTCCCTAGATCTACTCCTTAGGTAGCTGATTGCAACCTGGAGTAGAGTTTATATTTAGCCGACTCGTAACATCTTTACTCGTGATGTAGTAGAATAATAATAATTATTATTATTATTTATTGTTATTATTCGCATCTTGTTTTATAGAGATAATATACAATGTTGTTTCGTGGAATTATTAACCATCAGTAACCAGTTGTGATTATTAACATTACTGGTTTTTGTGTATTGGTAAATATATCACTCACTTGCTGCCTATTTTGTGTTCAAAACTCAATTTAACAATGGCTGATTTAGCAACAACACCCTGCAGGTAATATTGATGAATGAACATAATTTAGAAAACGTGCGAGGAGTAAACTGTATCTGAAAGATTCGGATATTACAAAGAATTTTGTATATGTTAGGAAGGGTTTGCAATAATTAAATTTAAAATATCAACAGTATATACACAACAACCAGCATTAGTGTTCCTTTTGATCTGTAAACTATGAAAAAATTTGTAAATTTTGTGTAATGGACATGATGTAAGTGATTTGCAATTGTTTATATTAAAGTTCTAAGTCTTACAGAGAATTTATTAACCATTAAGTACAAAATAGTTTTACGCAATATTTAATGCAATAATTTTACTAATAATTACGTCAACAATTTTTCTCTTGTCAGGGACGCAGCGATTCGTATTTAAACTAATAGTACTAAAACAGCACAATCTTTCGCATATTACATGTAAAGAATATTTAATATTATAACATTGAAAATTGTATACTACTAATTATTCAGCCATCTCTTGAAACACACTCTTTGGTAAATGAAGAAAGAGATTTTCAAATTCACAGTTTCCGACTATGTCGAATTTTTTGAAAGATCACTTGTTTTAATGAAAATTGTACTTACATCATATTTACAATAGTAGTTTGCTGTACTTAACGGAAATAAATTAAATCCTGTAAATAAAATTTTGTCCTTGAGAATGATAAGCCAAAAGGACTCCTGTCCACTGGGCAAGTTGATACGTGAGTGCTAGTACATAAGTGTCCGGACTTACCCACAAAGAATTGAAATCACGAGTTTTTATGAGCGCTAACATCGTCGCTATCAAATATTTTAAAGTTCTTCGGCACGCTATATTATAATTTAAACAATTTTAGAATTGCTCACTATAAGTCTTCCACTCAAACTCGGGTAGAACACTTTGCAAGAGGCTGACATTCGCCATTTATAACACTTTAGTACGCCAGAAACCTTGAAGGGGAGTGTGAATCGATTTTTAGTGAAAAAGTCGATTTTTTTTGTATTTTCTTTTGTCATCACCTTTTCTATTCGAAACGAGACATAAATCAGGTTGCTACGATCACATTTATTTGTCTCTTAAAGTAACACATATGCATACTATAACACGTGTGCATAATATTTCAAAGCTTTTTCCGTAAGTTCATTTTTTCTATAAAAGGAACATTTTTTAACAAACTATTCATCAGAAACATTTAAAACTTTTTCAATATTTTATTTGAAGTGTCTTATAAAAGCTGAAATAAACATATTTTCGAAATATGTTATACTTTGCATTTTATTGGAACGAATATACTCGTACAAGGAAATGTAGGAAAACAGATCATACTTCTCATGAATTTTTTTATTTCATCAAAAAAATAGAATTTTTCGAAATTTTCTTCACTTAGTATGTGTATAAAATATATGTGTACACTGTGTAAAAATATAACTGAGCTACCTCTAACATTTTTCCAGAAAATGTACCTTCAATTAGACACATTTTAACATTGTCAGCATAGGAAATTCACATTCCCCTTGAAGGGTTTGGGAATTAGAAGCTTTTTTTGTCGCTGGGTGTGAGGCTAGGAAATGTTTATCTTTACCTTTGCTGTTGTCTATATCATGAGCACTGACAGCAACAAGTGATTGCTGTAGTGATAAGCATCAGTCTTGTGCAAGGTCGGAAAACTTGAGTCCAGCTCGATGGGTACTGCCTCTAGAAAAGCATAGAGAACAGTCACACTCTCTAACCAGCACTAAAAACAACGTACAATTATATCTAAACCTAATAGACAGCTGGTCATCCAAATTAAAAGTAAAACTAAATCCAAATAAAACTGCAGCAAAAATGTTTTCACTAAGGAAATACACTTCACCAACCTATTTAACATTAAATAACGAGCCCATCCCATGGTACCCCCCAAATAAGCCTATTAAATACATTCATCGTCATAAAAAACGCTGCACCCAGAAGGACAAGGCGGATTGCGTTCATTGTTTGCAGGCAGGAAGAGGGTACCATGTATACAAAATGATTACACTTCCACATTTGTAGGACCAACCTTTATTTCGCTACACGGTACAGACGGTACGTGTTAGTATGGCGGTGGGGCCACCATTTTAGCTAACACACGCGTTCAGACATTGCGAAATGGAGTTATGCAGGTCTCTAATGATGCTAGTCCATTCCATGTAGCTTGCACCTGAGCGCGCAGTTCTGGCAGATTGGTGGGTAGGGGTGGGATCCTGATCGCACGCTTCATAGCACCCCATATATTCTCGATCGGAGACAGGTCTTGCAATGCTGCTGGCCATGGCAGAGTACGAACGTCTGCAAGGCATGCCCGGGAGATGGCTACGGTATGCCGACGCGCGTTATCCTGCTGAAATAGGGTATGGGTGTGGGCGTTTACAAACGGCAGAGCCACCGGTTGTAGGATCTTCTAAATGTACCGTGTTTCTGGCACGCTACCTCCAATGAACATTAACGGTGAACGGGCACCACGGGATATCGCGCCCCACACCATCTCACCAGGCTGGCGGGACGTGTGATGGGATACCACAAACCACTCGTCGTGACGCTCCCTACTGCGCCTCCAGACACGGACCCGGTGGTCGTCGCCATCAAGGCTGAAGCGGGACTCGTCGCTGGAGATGACCGCTGCCAGTCTGCATGGCCCCAGGCCCATCATTCCCGGCACCAGGCGAATCTGTAGCGACGATGCTGGGGGTGTGAGTGGCAGGCGTCGTAGCGGTCGGCGTGCGACGAGCCTTGTGTTGTGCAACCGCCTGCCAATGGTACTGGCACTTATGGTACTGGCAGGATGTGACAGTGCAGGCTGCACAGCCCGCTGAATAGCACCAATCGTTGCCGATGTATCTGTTCGCGCATGGCGGACAATCCTTCGGTCCTCCCTCCTCATGGTGGGTGATGGGCGTCCAGATCCTGCATTTCGTGTGTGCATGCCTTCCTCAATCCATTGCCGCCAAAGTGGGCGATGGTGGCGTCCGTTGGACCTGTGTGACTGGACAACCGACTGTCGGAAATGTCCCCGAGGCATAGTGTATGTGCAGCAGGCGCTTTGGCCACTCTACCCGATGTCGCAATGGCCGGCGCGGCCGTTTGAAGCCCTCTTATCTAGACCGGTTGGCGCGACGTCAAGCACCTACCTCCTATCCCCAGTGCACGGCCGACCATGAAAACGAAATCATTGACTTAGCGAATGGTGTGCAAAATACCCACAAAACACAAACTAAAAACAAACTGCACCAACTAAAAACACTAATTAACAGGAATCAATACTTTCCATATAGCGTAGCAATAATTCTATACAAAACAGTAATCAGACCGACAGTTCTCTACGCCTGCCCAGTCTGGATCAATGCTGTAAAATCTAACACCAACAAAATACAAATACTTCTGAACCAAATCCTTCGCACCATCACCAATGCACCCTGGTTCATTTCCAGCCACCAATTACACAATGAATTCAACCTCAATCCCGTCATTCACCATATTGCCTACATATCCCATAACTTGTTGTACAATATTCACCACATCCAAAAGTTAACTTCATTCAACCTCTGTAAAAATCCCACTCACTCTACTCGAATCCAAAACAAATATCCATTTCATATATTTTGTAAACTGTTTTTATTTCTAGAATAGAGTCTACGAGGTGCCATCATGGTTTCCTTATCCTATGTATTAGTATTAAGTTGGATTGAGATGTATTTATTAAATCATTCACTAAATATCTATAGTTCAATGAACTGATCTATGTATTAAAAATCAAATAATAAAAATGTCACACTAGAGGCATCGATAAGTTCGGAGGCATCGGCGTGGCAATTAACATGAATCACAACTCCAAATTAAATAAATTCTAGTTGCGCTCGGGTCCGGCATATTTTCTTGTTTGTCATCCGATTCTGCAAAGGGTGCTATCTTTTGGTCCAGATAGGCATGTACATCTTGCATACAAGCGATTGTAAAGCCTAACAAAATTCTTACATTTTAACTCAAGATTACTTCAATTCTGCAAACATTTCAAAAAATTGTTGGCTACATGAAATTATTTTACGATTTAATACTAATGACTATATTGCTTTAATTTTAATTCGACAGTCCTATCAAATTATTAACAATTTCAAAGGCAGATCTCCATTAACATTTTTTTAATTCACTGAAAAAATGTAACTGCAAAAATGAAAATTCATGCCACAAAACTGGAACTCGTTGAGAAAATGCTATAAATGTGTGTAATCAGATCTCAAAATTTTAAAAAATGGTAGAAAAAATATTAAATTTTGTCACGAAAATATCAGGGACATTATTTCTAGAAGTTGGTAGCCACCATGTAATTCTTCGTTGTTTCTTCTGAAGGAAAGAAATAACAAATGTTTGGACACGCACGTTGATTTTCCGTAAGTGAAACTCCTTAGTTTGTTAAGTAAGATTTGTGGATCGTAGAGTAGATATGTACGTAAAGAATGATATAATTTTCCGTACGACTGTTGAAACATTTGTGTGAGTGAACAAATGTACTAATTGAAATGCATTTATAAAAATAAGATTCATTTGAATATTGTATGTACGAGCATTCCCAACAAATGAAACCAGTTTTGCAATAAAATGTAAACAAAAATTGTTAGAACCTTTAAGAATAGAATATGAATACTACCAAACAATGGTAAAAAGGTATTCACGTGTATTTACATTTGTTATCAACATTCAAATTATTCGCAATTATGCAAGTTCATTCAGTTCCAAGAAGCATACATTAGTTTTTAATATCGCAGTCTACTGAAGAGAATGACATTAAATTTTCATTGTAAGCAAAAAGAGACTTGAATTCATTATGCAATTTTCAAATTACGTTTGTAGGCTGAGTAAAGCTACACATATTTCACGAACATTAAATTATAGAATGTTTAAGTTTGTTTTAAAAATGTTTCAAATGGAATAAATGAGGACGCTGAAAGTTTACATTTTGTATGGGATTATTTCGTTTTTTGCAAATGTGTATTAATTTATCTTCATGAAAAAATGCGGAATATATTGTCGTCCATGCTCTCTTATTCCCATGCTCTCGAACATTGATATTAGAAGTTTGAATTCCGGAAACATCTAAGTAATTTCATCTCAACTCATGTGGTTTTAGGGAAGTGGTTGTAAGTTTTAAATGGATACTAGAGTACACGAGAAAGTTAATTCAAGTTATTATGAATACAGCGCACTCGGAAAAGAAAATATTTACCTTTTGCATTTTTAAATTTCAGGAGAAATGGCATACATTAACATTTATTAGATCACTTCGTATTATTGCACAGTTTCCACGAAACTTTTAATTTATTTTGCATTTTTTGTTTTCTTTTGCACCTTTTGAAATAACTAAAGTAATAAATTGTGGTATACACTTTTTATTCATGTTACGAGGACACGAAATATAAGGATGTATTTTACTGTACATGTTCATTCCTTTTTAATGAAATTATTCATTCCCGTTTTTGTAGGATCTTTACCCAAGAGAGTTTTCCTGTTCTCTTCAAAACTTAAGAAATTCAATAATGCCCATTCAAAGAACATTTGAAGTAAATAATATTGCGTAATACAGGATTGTCAAATCAGTGAATTTTCTTTTGAAAATTCAATTGAGATTTGTGCATTACCCACGTTTATTATTTTTAACTAAAAAGAAAACTAGTGGGGCTACAACGTTTTCACATTATTTGTACCATTTACCATTTTTGAAAATTCAGAGAGTTCAACGAAAATTGGGCCGGCGTAGTTTTTTACTTCCCACTATCCAAAAAATTAAAAAGAAAAAATCCGAGTCATTTACGAGAAAAGTTTTGAAAACGTCCTTGAGGTTTCATGTAACGTACCCCCAAAATCGAAATCTCCGTTCCAAATTCAAGGGGCTATGGACGAAGAGATCGGACGGACGTAAGAATGGTGGGACGGACACAAGGACTGAAGGATGGATGGACGGAGGTTTTGTCGTAAACTAATGTTTTTGGTTTCAAGGACTACACAACGTGGATTCTAACTACACAACGCGTTAGATGAAATTATTTACTACATAGAGGAACAAAAATTATCCACTTTCTCGTTACTTGAGACTCACAAAACGTGCTTTTATGCCAAAACAACAATTTTTCCTACAGCATTACAAAACTTCTCTATTCTCTGTAAGTAATTTGTATGAAAGTAAAAACAGCGATACAATTTTAAAATTACGTATTTAACAATATAATTTTCGGATGTGCTATATTCCGAAAATAAGGAATATTGAAATATATTCATTGGCAAAGAAGTTTTGAATACTTTTCTTAGAAATCCATGAATCATCTTTAAACTCAAAAGTTGTGGTCATGAGTTGATACTGATGCGATATATTTTCTAAGAGCCATGAGAAAACGACAACAGGAAAGTAGGAAATCTATTTTCTCACAGACACGCATTTCCATTTAGACGAACGTAAACTTGTTTTGGAGGACAAGTGAGTCTTCAATTACAATTCGGATAGAATATCAGCAGTGACAAAAATTGTAAATGTGAGCAATATAAGTAAAATTACGGTCAAGGTGATCCTGAGCTGCACACTTTTAGCAACGAAAAATAGCTGTCTGTGTATTATATTGAGTTTGAATTGAAAAATAGCTGTCTATGTATTGTTTTACTGGGCTTTTATTGTCTGCGAAATATATGTCATTTTAATATATCATTTAATCGTATAGATAACATAGCTTTCGAGGACTGTGATGACAGTACAAGGTATTCATTGAAACAAATTCAAACAAAATCATCTTATTTCAGTTCAAATACAGCATTTAGAATTGATTTGCAACAATTCCAAGTTGAAATTTGATTTCACATTGGGAACAATCTCAGCTAAGATGTGTTAATTTTAAACAAATTAAAGGCGTTACTAAATTTAATGACTACTGGAGACAAACATTCTTGGATCTCGTCCCCTGTCGCCCTCGGCGATTAACATTTTTGAAACGACTAAACTTCGAAAATATCCGTATACCTATAGTTTGAAATTACTTTGCGGGCGCCAGGTAGTCGGTGGCCTTCCACCAACGCAGAAGCTGCTCTAATTCCGGCGGAGAAGTTAAATAAGCCCGGCTCTCGAGCGTGTCGCGTGGGTGCCCTGTGACGGGCAGAGGGGATTTGCTCAGCCCTGCCCCGCACGGCACGCCGCGGCCGGGCGGCGGCGGCAGCTGCGCTAGCGGCGGCGGGGGCGGGAGGGGGCGGCAGAGGGCGGGGGCGGCCTTGAGGCAATTGCGGGCCGTCGCGCTGTCCACGTTTTAATTGGCTGCAGTATGTGCGGCGGCGCCGACCGCGGCCCCTGGAGGGGGAGGGAGGCAAGGGAGCCCCAGCGCGCATTGCGCGCCGCATACGCGCTCCTCAAAGATGGATGGAGAAGAGGAAAAGACCTCTTACCAGGCAGAATAGTTGCTCAGATTTCGACACTAAAAAAGAAATTAATATCGTTGTCGTAGGGAATAGAGGAGAAAGAAGTGAGACTAAACTAAAATAACAAATAAGAGTTTTCCTGCCAAAAACTCTCAGTTTTCCGGCGCACGATTACAAAACTTTCTCTTCTTACGAAGTACCTTCGTAAGGGAGAGAAAATGAAAACAATGCTGACTTAGTTGATTGATATTTGCAGTCTGTTTTTTTCACTGTTCATGTATGTATGCTATGTATGCATTTGGCATTTTTGGCCGACAGTTCGACTTTGCCGTCTAGCTAACAGTGTCTTCCATACCTGGATCTAGTTTAATTGACACGCTTGAGGAGTAAGAGGGATATGTGCCAAACATGTATTCCCTTCACCGCAACTACCGAACTTTGCCTGCCTGAGCTTTTCTTCGTTACACAACTAAAGAAACTGAGACAATTTCAAAGGAAAGCCACAACTCTACTTTTGTCTCGACCGAGAATCGAACCTGGTATCTTCACTGTTTATCTGGTCGTAATACACACGACAGACTTGAATGGGCCTGTACACGTAAAACAGATATCTAAATTAGCGTTAATGTCAACGTTAACACAAAATACATGTCAAACATTTTTCTGAAACATCCATCTATTTAAGTTTCTTAGTTTCAATACTGTTAACAATTAAACAAAATAGCGTATTAAATTCTGGCAATTTTGCAAGTTTGGGAGGAATTTGTAAACAGGAAATAAAATAATACGTCTATATGAAGTGGTAATATAAAAATATCAATATGAACTTAAGCAGATTTGTTTATATTGATTTTTTAAATTTATCTCTTTTTCAACTAACAGTGCTTCTTGTCGTTGATTTGTTGAATGTATCAAATAATTAATGTAACACTAACTGACGATATTAATACATTTTATAAAAGTTGTAATTTATTTGTACACATTTCTATCACGTACGTCAGATAGTTGTAAACTTTCCCGGAACTAATCTTAGTGAATCCAATCAAAACATTCACTGAAGAATATTTCACCTGGTTTTTCTAGTAAGTCTCTTTCAGGTGGCGTGTAAAACACGACTACTGAGACCTTTTTAACTAAAAAAATGCAGTTGCTCGGTGAATCTTCCCAGAGGTGAACACTTTTTCTACTACGCAGACGACCACTACAGTATTTCAAAGTACACCATTACTCTCGTATGACAGATCGTCAAGCGTCGGTTTTACATAAATAAACAGTTGGAGAGAAAAGCCGAATTCTCAGAGAGACATTTCACGGTGAAAATATGATACACGCTGAGCGACCAATGCAGCTGGCGAGCATTGCATTACAAATTTGGTTGCGACAGTGATATGGTTTACTTTTATAATGTATACACTTTTTACATTTGTGAATTGAAAATTTTTAATGCGGTAGAAAATTTTTCAACAAAATGTACTAAAATTACTGCAATAAGGATATATCAATGTGTTGTAGTACAAAAATATATTTACTGATGTTAAAAGTGTCAGTTAAGTGCCTCCGAAAGTACAGTACTCTTCCAAATTTTGGAGAAATGGTAAATTAATCAATTCAAATCGTCATTAAGATCTGGAACCATTTTCAGATGAATAAATGACAATCGTTCGAAATTTTACATTCTCGTAATATTTTACGCTTGCATATCATTTTCTCGAATATCTTTCTCGAATACTAACCTCTAACCCGTTCTTTGTATCTCTTTCCTGAATACTACTGACGTGGTATAGAAAAAGCATTGTAATTCTGGGATGAAAACGGCGATTTGTCCAAAGATAAACTAGTTTAGGGAGTCTCTGATATCAGGAAAGTTGAACACTTGGAAATTTGTAGTAAGTTTCTTCCTCTAACAGTTTGGGTAATCAAAATATGTATTTTGTGGAATCTTTGATTCAATTGAAAAATTGATTTATGGCAAAACATTTGCCTGTAATCAATACTAGCGCCTAAACCGTTCATACGATTTTATTTAAAATTTATATTCTTCGAACGATCTGACCAAACTTGAGGACCCATGTAATTGAAACTAATATTTTGATTTTCGGGGGTACTTTGTATGCAGTTTCAAAATATTCAATTTTTCATTTCTCCGATTTTTTTATTAAATTTGTTCTCGTGTAGAGCGGACGATACCTAAAATATGATGTAGGTCTCATTTTCATTGAACGTTCGAAACGATGAGTTTTCGAAAATTGCAGAAGTTAAACATTTTTTCGACATCTTCCTCCAAACACAATGTTGAAGATTTAGCATTTAGCATTTCTTACTAAGGTAAGGAGAACAACGTGTAATTCTTGTTAAAACGAAAGTTTTGAAGAATATTACAATGCTATATATTTAATAATTTTTATTCTATATTTCGATCTTTTTACATTTGGTTATCAGCACTTTGGGGATTGTTTTTGAAATGGATAGGCGAAATGTTTCTATTGTTGCTTTGAAAACGCCTCGCTGGTAAGAACAAGACGTAGCGGCAGGCGACGCCAGCGCTGTAGCTGGTTTGTATTCTTCTTAACTCTTAATTTTATTTACGGCTAAAATAGGTATCGGGCATGTTTGATGTGCTTTTTACGTATAGAACTACGTATAATTTTTACGTATAGAACACTAAATACATTGATAAACTGTGTTCAACTCCACAAAGCTATCTTCATTTACAACTTTGAATTAAAAATGTATCGACGGCAAAATTTTAACATGTATCTAAAAACTTGTGGCTTTTCAGGTGAGAGGAAAAACGTGGCAAAGTTTCAATTAAAAGCTAAAAATATAACAAATTTCTATTATTTTAAATACATTTCTATTTAATTTGTGTGATACGAATCATTAAAATTTATTAGAAAATCTTGTTTTTCGTTGTTACCTAACAATTGTCAAATTTTCAGACACATGTGTTTGAAATTTAGCCTTCGACATGTATTTTATGCGATTCGTTTACTTAAGAGACATACATTTCTTGTGTTGCATTTCAATTTAGTTTTTTTTCAAGTGTTAGCTGAAGTGTAAGAACTCGTAAAAATTCTGTCGTCACATTATAACATTTCATAATCGTTACTAATAATATTAGAATCACTTGCAGCAACACTAGTTTCTAGTACGCGAGATGCCAGGAATTTTCCATCTATTCATCACAGTCATATGTTAGGGGAATTCACTGAGGACAAGGAATGAATAAAGTGTAAATTAAGTAAGTAATAAATACAATTGATTTCATGTTTAACTATTTACAAAATTTCCAAATAGTTTGAAGAGATTCTTCTCCAAAATTATGGTATCAATTCCGCCAAGTGTCAGCTTAAAAAGGGAAAATCCTGAATTGACCATATTTACAGAAATACGTTTTATTATGTAAATATGAGGTGCTCCTTTCGAAATTTTCAGGAAGGCCACGCACCCTGGCCCCCCCTGCGCAAGTATATGATTGCCATTCACACAGAAACCAAAAACAACATAAATTATTGCTAAAATTTACAGCCTTTAATTTAAGTGATAATGCCAGATTAAAACGAAACCTCATATGGGAAGTCACAGAAAACAGAAAATTTGCCACAGCACGGTGTAAAGACTGTAAAAGGTAACGAGGGACATAAGACAACGGTCCAAGACACACTGGAAGCTGCCAATTCACTTGGGGAAATATAAATATTAAGTAATATTTATGTGAGAAATCATAGTGGTGGTACACGCTATAACCTGGGATAAACTTTCTAAACAATAATGAAAACCTAATTGGAATTTAGCCGATAAATTAATTTATATCGTATTTATAAAGAGATGCGAAAGGGAACCTTTTTTAATAAATTTATATAATCAGTACCATTAATAGATGTCGAGAATTTTTAAAGCATTTTTTCGGTCCCCATTATCACAATTCCTTTTTTATCACCTATGTTTTTTAAAATCTCTTTCTCATTTAAGATATATAACATTTTTGCATTCTTTTTAATCAGTTTTATTACTTAGTTTAATCTACTTTCTCACCGCTTTGAATACAATGAGAGAGAATTTACACATTTTTACAAATTCTTGGTTAGCAATAATCTTCTTCTTTATATTTTGTTCTGCAACTCTTTCGCTTTATTATCTTTCAAGATTCATATATAAATGCCTTCCTTTATCAGTAAACTATTTTACATCCAAATTGATAAGTTAATTGCAATATTGGGGTGTTGAGATTCGCAGTGACTCTGACGATAAATATGATTCAAATCCAATTTGGGTTTTTCAGAGTTGAAATAAGCCTGAAGACCAGTTTAAACTCCACTTAAATTGGAATTTGAGACATTGAAGAATGTGATTTAATGTGCGTGAAACGTATCTAATGAATCGCGTAAAATAAAATGAGTGGGTATGATAACCGGGCAGTAGTGGCAAGTGTTCGGCCTCCGAGAAACAATTGAGAGTCCCGTAGCGGGCGTCGTCGTCTGAGAGCGCCAGTGGCTGCGAGGGCCATGAGTAAGATGAGCGAGGGCCGGTGGGCGTGGAGGGGTGGGGGAGGAGGCGGTGTCGCGTGGCTACGCTCGGAAGGCCAGGCACGCACACTCAAGGGGCGTGCCCAGCGTGTTAAGCCCCAGCGCCCAGCTCTCCCTCGCGCAATCCCTTGGCCCGCCCACTCGCCACACCACCGGCCCCCACTTCTGCTCCTGCCCCCCCCCACGCCCTTTCCCTCGCCCCTGCCGACGACTCCATACCTACTGCCGTCACCGCCCCGCCTCCAGTCCCCTCCATCGCTCTCCCTTCCGTCCTCGGAACCGTCCCTGTCGCCTCCCCCGCCCCTAGCTCAGAGTCTGTACCCGGCGCCGTCCTTGCCCCCCATGCCGTTGCCGCCCGCCCGCTGGTCGCTGCTCCCGCCCCCGGCGCTGTGGCGCGCTTCCCCGCCAGCGTTGATCGTTTGGAAATCTCCTTTGTGTGCGCTGCCTTGCCGATGCTCCCGTTCCTTGCTTTGATGATTGTTTCACAGGCGCTTTTTCAATTTCTTACGCTCGCAGTGCGCTTAAATCATCACTTTCTACCCTTTATCAATCATGCAATATGCTAAAAAAGGATATTCTTATGGGATCGCGCTACTTGGAGAAATAAATGTTCACAAATCCGATGTGTAGTGAAATGTATTTGCGTGCACCATTTGTGGCTTATAGCTTTTTCTATATGATCGGGGAAAATATGGTTTATTACACATTTGCGAGTATGAAAAGAGAGTATAAAGTGCCGACTCAGCGCCTGTCTGAAGGGTTACGGGTTCCAGTCCCGCCGTGAGCATGCTTGATTGCCCACGTATGTGTGTTGGCGTGGAAGGCCTTGTGAGTCTTCTGACCATAGACCGAGGAGCTCGCAAATGTGTGCCCGCAAATGTGTGTACCCGACGCGGATAGTCCCCCTAAAGTCCCATCCCCTCAAGTTGGAAAAATCCCCAGGCAGAAAAAGGAGAGAATAAAGTGTCATCACCATCACAAACACTTCAAACGACCACAGTCAACAACAGCGCAGAAAATATAATCTTCACGACTTCTTTCGCCACTGCCCGGTATGAACGGTTTGTTCAATGCCAGCCTCGGGACACCTGCCCTCCAACACCCCCTCCCACTCCACGCCAAACAGCCGCGGCCCGCGCACGCTCATCGCCACCAACTCTACACAAAGACGATGCTAGTTACGAGGCATTCAATTGTTTCACAAAGGCTACGCGTTTAATTAAACATTCCTATGATATTATCTTACATGGTAGCAATTATAATTTGATTATATAATCTTGTCTGTTATATTTTCATATTTGAAATATTTCTCATTATATTAAAAGGTGTATTGTGAGAGTGACGTAGGTGAAATGTTTATCTAAATTCATTAGTTATTCACACGTTCACCGTATCGTTCATCAATTGAAATTCGCCCGTTTTAACATGCGTTATTTATGCACCAAAAGCGTTATAGGGGTTCAAATAACAAAGCGGTGACAAAAGACCGAGGGCGTTTTGTCGCCCGAGATCATTAGAACCCTTTAACGTCCGTGGAACATACACGTTTGTATTTTTTATCTAATTTTAATGATTTAGATTTACTTAGTTTCTATTTAACTAGATATAAGGTTTGGTTGATATAATAGGTTGATAACTAGATATAAGGTTTGACTTAATTTGAAATATCAGAAGATTCACCTAACTTTTCATATTTTCTAAACAGAATTTCTTTTCAAAATTCCCTCCATAAGAGAATATTAAATGTTATTCAACTGTTTTAGTGTTTCCTTTGTAACCCCTTTACTTTTGATGCAGGTAAGTTATACAGCGTATATCGAGCTCCGTATTGCTGGTTTAATAAAAAATAACGTATCAGTAAAAATAAAAGAATTTTTTTTTGAAAGACGAGTTAAAACCTTGTTTTACGCCACCAATTTTATGTTACCGTAATACACGTTTTGTTGCTCTCAAATTCATAGAACCTGTTTCATTTTATTCTCCAGTTCCTCACCAACGTTCGTATAATTTGCACAGTTATTACCATTGATGCGTTATGCAAGGTATTTGTGGTGCGTGTGAGATACACAGTAAATACATCTCTACTTGATGTGCTCTAAATCGTGCGCTTTACAGGAAATTACATCACTGTAGAGGGTGATTACCTGGAAAGCATTGCGTATAATGAAACTAGTGGCCAATAGAAATTTCAATAAAGCTCTTCAAAACTGCTGGTATCTGCTTTTGGCAAATATGATTGTAATTTGTCTTTCAACGTAACATTTTGATTTTAAATTTGACACGTACATTTACATACATAATAGTATTTACGAAATAAGTATCGTAGGTAATTACAATAAGAAATTGGGCAATTATCACTAAAGACCGTTCGGAAAACTTTGAGTAAACGTTAAGTATTGAAATATCGATTTTACGACACGAGTGTCGTGCAATCTTTTATCGACTTTGAAGAAAATTCAAAGAACTGTAATTTTCTATTAAATTTGACTATTCATTTTGGAAACGTGACAGACTGGCGTTAAAAGTGGACCATGGATTGATTAATACTACGCTTGTATTCTAATAACTCTTATTGTGAAACTGATTTCAGTTTCGTTAAGTTTTACTTTACATATCCGAGGTGGATAAATACAGTTCATTTATTTCTTTCATGACATGAATTTTCAATTACACTGCACCATGGTCATTAAGTCGAAATAGTAAACTCAAGATGCCCGTCATCCAATCTCCCCTGCAAAATGTTTATATTTATATGCAATGATGAAGATGATGTGAGTGAACACATGGAGGTGGAGAAGGTAGTGGATTGGGAGGCAAGAGAAGCGAAAAATCTCCAGTGCAAACCACAAAATTCATTTCATTGGCTGGTGACAATACCCCCGGACCAGTAGTGGAAGGAAATCACTCTGACCACTACACAATTGGTAATCCTTATTTAGGTAATGTTGACAACATGAAAGTGACATTTCGAAGCTTACGCAGGATTTGATTTTGCAAATTCTCCATCTATTCAAAATAAATCTTAAAAATGAATTCTTACATCTTCCTTGTATTTAATAATTTATCATTTAATTCATTTATTTAGAATCTCAAATGAAAAGTGCTTACGTAAGTTTAACTTTTTTGTTTTTCACGAACCAGCAAAACCAGTTCTTTCAATTTATTACCTTGATTTATGTCACTAATACGGTTCAGTTTCTTTTTTATTTGACACAAATGAACTCAGATCTAGACTAAGCGTTGTATGGTTTCTATGGGATTATCAAGATTACTACTCTTTTAATTATTATTTGTAATCGTGTGACGTGATCGTGACGTGACATGACGTGATCGTGTGATCGTGTGATCACATTGTACTGGATTCTTATGTTTTCGAGACTGTAAGAATTAGCAAATTTTGCATTCTGTCATAATCATACTTATCCAATTGAATTACTCCTTTATTCTTAGACTACTGAAGTTGCTGAGAGCTTCTTCTGGTTCTGTTTCTGCTGTAAAGGCAAGAAAGGACATTGTCCACCTCTGTGCCAGCAAAGTCTCCAGTCTAGCCATATTTGCTACAGAGACTCACAGGGTTGCAGTTCGTGGTCGGTCCGCTCGCGCTTCAGTGGTGCCACTTGTGCGATGCACGACCTCGCACCGCCGCCAGATGTTCTGCCGCCGTCAGACGTTCGTCAGCTTCAAAGCGCGTCACAAAGCAGGGCAAACCAAAGCAAACACTAGAAACGCATGGGCAGTGAAGAACTTCCGAGATGAGAAATGGAGTGTCAGGAAATTATTCTCATAGCAGCAGACTTGGACGATTCCACCTTTAACAACA